>CM076581.1:300206203-300763631 GCA_034641835.2 Pinus albicaulis
CTCCCATAGAGGCTGCGGCAGAAATGATCTGACCCAAAGACCTTTACCCCAGCGATAATGAGGGACTGGATGTTGACATGACAGCTATTTCAGAGTTGTCTCCCGAAAATAATCTTCGTGGGAAGAGCTGATAGTCTTCACCAGACGTTGGGATTTCCTCACTAGAATCACTCATGTTTGAGCCTGCCGCTAGATCTCGTAATAGACGGCGAGGACTAGGAGGAAAAACAGCGGCTATAAAAGGCAAAACCGATGTAAGAGAAAGGAAATCAGCTCCTAATCTCAATTCAGACACAGGGTCTGAAAATGGCCAATCGAACTCAACTGGTCCCCCAAAGGGTTGCTCAGAAAGAACCGGTCCCCCGACAGGAAACTTGGAAACAATGGGTTGTTGTGGTTCAGTAGAGGATTGTGAAACCTCTGATGAATCGTCCGTATAAGGACTACCAGTAGACGAAACTGAGGGTTCCGCCACTGTGGTAGAAACGACAAGAGAAAACGATCAAACACACACACGGGCTGAAAAAGAGTCAAGACACATGATCAAATGGTCAACAAGCAAAGTCTAACAAGGCGTGTAATCGTGGGTGATTAATTTTTACCACATTGAAAAATAGGAAACTTCACCGTTTCATGTTTTAAGAGTCGAGAAACGGTCAAAAAGGTGACTCTATCTCTTTCAGATTTGACACAAGCGTGAAAGGACAAGTGCTTGGTGATCCTTTCAAATTTAAGGAGTCAGAAAAGATCAAATGACTGCTCAGGAATACTAGGCAAAAGGGTGTACCAAATAACCGTGAACTGCAATATACACCTTGGTTTCAATAATGAAAGAGAAATCAACCAAGGACTTTTCGTACGTGCAGGCAATCTCCTCGAATGATGTGTTCGGTGTATCACGGGTATAGGGCGGCAGACTCGGCTTCCTATGGATAAAGGATTGAAACCTAGAGGGGTCTCCCTTTATATACGCGACGGTATGGGGAGCACAAGTCCATACTAGTGTTGTCTAAAGCCAAGAGGCGAACGACAGCTACTAGGTTTTAAGACGCCGGAACACGTCTCTAGCCTAGACCTCTAAATGTGTTTCGTTAGATTTCAATGCTGCCTTAGTGTAAATTGAGTAGATTTTAAAGTTGATCTTCAATTACGTTTCAGTTTTCAGGCCCTAACGAATGTGTTGTCTCAAAAATCTCCTAAATGCAAAACTACATGCCACAGTACATCATTTCGTTCGATGAAAGCTAGCTATAGAAGAGTTGAGAGATTTTTACACAAACAAAATGATCAGAAGACAATCAATAATATCTCTAATGCAACTAATGAAACTAAAAAATTTTCTTTCAAATTCACTAATTACTAGTAAAATCGAAAAGATTTCAATTTGCACTAATCAACCAAAAGCAAAAGAGATTTTTTTTTATTTTCAATGTTTGACAGCTATATGCACTAAACAAACCGAAAACAAATGAGAAGCAATTCAAGAAATGATAGTAAGAGAGCAAGACAAACAGATTTCACTCAATGGCACGAACAATCAGATCTCAAATCAACCAAAAGTCTCTCAAAACCAAGAAAAGTCCCAAAGACACCAATGAGTCGTGTAATCTAGGCCCAGAATGAAGCAAAGCAAAATTCGAATGAAAACGAAATCAGTCACTCAAAAATCGCAATAAGATGATAGACAATTGTCAAACGAATGCAAGGAAGCAATCCCAAAGTCAACTGAATGAACAAAAACCAAAAACTCCCAAAGGGAGGCTCAACTCACAAAGGCACCTAGATGCCCTAGGGCTCGTATGAAAAATCGAAAGAGATAGGCAAACAACCAAAGGAAGGAGGTTCCAACTAGTCAAACTAGGCTCCAGTGCACTCAAACAGCCAAAAAAACAAGATCAAAATCACAAGTCAGCCTCAGAAAGCATGAAACACAGTAAACCCTAATAGCTCACAGGATTGGCGCGACTGTGAGCTTGAAATTAGCGCCAGAAACGCAATGGCGCGGGTGATACACAGGCAACCTACGCCAATGGGCATGACTGTCACGCTGAAAGGCGCGCCAGCCGAGTTTACTATGGAAAAAATAAAAAACAAGCAATCTCAGACACAGACAAGTGATGAAAAGGCTAAAAAAAAGCCAAACAAACAGGAAAATCCAGCCCAAAGAGCTAACCAAGCAAGCAAGACCAAGAAATTGACCGGAAAGAGAAGACAAAACTCCAAGTTGTTCAGTCCATAAACCAAACCGAAGATTGACTGAAGCAGCGTTGATCTACTCTGCTAATGCAAAGCAAAAGCGTTTCGAAGGCTATCTGGTTGTGCTTCAAGCTCCGTCTATAGTTTAAAAATCAAACAACAAGCTGAGTCCCCATTGGAGTCGCCAAATTGTTGAGGAGGTGAATCCCCTCTGTGGACAGAGGTGATCCCTACTAGCCCAGATCAGGTCTAGCAACAATCGAACACGCTACAGTGCAGGTTCCTAATTGTAAATAAACCGACTTGCGAGGAAGGCTTACCTGGAATCCAACGCTGTCATTTGTAGAAGAGGTGGTGCTCCCGTTCCTTTGCCTTGGCAGATCACAATCCTCACGATCTCTGTGATCAGACACATGCACATGCAAGAAACAACACAAACACAAGCATAAAATCCAGCATATACAACTATATGTCAGTCGAAGAGGACATAACTCATGAACATGATCAATAACAAGAGTGGAACCATAACCAATAGTCGCTTAACATTAATGAGTCAAAAAGAAGAATACAACCAAAGCTTCGACGCCGAATTCTCCTTTGGCGGGTCATCAGCAGAACATTTCTCGATAAAGCCTGTCAAGGATGGGACAAACCTCTCTCTCCGGATACTTGGCAATAGTCTCCTTACTTGGATTTGGCCTTAGGGAATCAAGAAGGCTCTTGCAGCATGAAAGCTCTTGGGAACTTGGAGATTATGGAACTAGCTTGCAAGGGAAATGGGCAAGCTTTTATAGAAGGAGGAAGGGGAGTTGGGATCCCTATAATTATGGGATTGGCCCTATCATCAAGGAAGCTTCCATGAGAGGTGGCAAACCACTCCCTCTCTATGGAAATCCGTAGCCAAACCACCCAACTCAAGATAGATATCAGTCCAGGAATTTGTGAGGATGAAACTTCCGCCTTTTATATTTAAAAAACACCTCTTAATATGGTTGGCGTGGGTGCGGCTCTATGACAGAGTGCCAATTGGCGCGCCCTCTTTGGAGGATTTGCCCCCTTGGCGCGAGGGCTGAACTATGGAACCGCGCCAATGGAAAAAGAGATATTTTTAGGATTTTTTGCAGGGAGATGTCTTCAGGGAAATTAAATCTCATCTTCAGAGGGATGCAATGAAAGTATTTTCAAGTCTTGTCTCTGCCCACAGGTCATGGAATGAGCCCTCCAATGTGCGGGATGGGGATTGTAGGGACGGTGACAAATTTCTGTGTAACAACATGGTAAATAATCTCATGTCACTGATGGTATTATTGGTTCTTCCAGTTCATAGTTGGTGAGTAAACCATCTAGTATTTCTCTCGCCTTTCCTTTCCAAAACCCCTATTCCCATCTTTACGTGGCTTATACTTCCAAGATAAATTCCATTTCATCTGATAAACTCAAGTCTCAACAGCTACCTGGAAGCAAGAAGAAAGTTAAAGGTAATAAAATGAAAGATTCATTTTCGCAAGATAAACAAACAAACTCATCTTCCGATGAGAAATGAAAGCCTCAATACCCATGCTTGATTTTCAACAAGGATCACTTTACATGTGATTTTCCACACCGGGCCGAAGTGAATCAGTTTCTTAAATCATCCACTTATCCCATTGTGTTGACCTATCTGTTTCCAAATTAGGAGACTCATATGGTTGCCCAAGACCCCTCTTCCTCTAACATGGTTTTGATTATTTTCTCCTCAAAGTTGAGATCTGATATTTTGGTGGCCACTCGGAATAAAGACTATGGCAATGAGAATCCATTGAACAAGTATAGCTACTAACCAACCTGTTAGTTCAGCGCTAACCTCATCTGATTTTTTTCCTCCTCTAGAATTGACTATCAAGACTTTGAAGGGTGTTATTCATAAATATTCTTACAACCCTCGTTCAAGAGCTATCCAAAATTATAACGTAGTTGAATACTTGGCTTAGTCTCCATCATCTATGTCAACTCTTGAAGTGTTGCAAAACTTCCCTGCCTAAAATAAGGCCTTGTTGTCATCTATCAAATGTATGGACTGATCAGATTCCAACCTAGTGGTTTTCTCTCATGAAAACTATACCCCTCGGCCTCCAACTCAGTTATATTTTATGATTCATGTCACCGTCCATGGTGAAAAATTCATCGTTCTATTGTGGATGAGCGAGCCTCAACCTACATCATGTCCATGTCTTATTGGAAGGAAATTGGTTCACCTCAACTGAATCAATGGACCTCCACATTAAAAGTCTTTGATGGAAGGACATATAAACTCTATGGAATTTTGAATTCCCTCCAAGTGGAACATGGGGGAAAACCATCTTCGTTGAATTAGAATTTATTTACAGACCGCTTGATTATAATCTTCTACTGGGACGTATATGGGTTTATGATATGGATGTCATCATTTCGACTTACTTTTGGATGATCACCTTTCCTCATAAAGGTAGTATCGTAGCCATATATCAACTCAAATTCTTTGCCTATGATTCCAATGTTATTGGAAGTGTCCCTCTTTTAGGTTGTTATCACTCTCCCCAACTTCCCAAGGTTGATAATAGGATTGGAGAAAGGTAACCATAGACCAAAATTTAGGTCAGGTAGCTAGCCCTACCCAGACCAAAGAGGGATCTCTCGTTGTCACTTTTAGCAGTCATATGAATGGCTGAGTATCTAATGATTTTAGGCTAGGTATGTAAGCTTAATAAATAGAATTTGTTTGATGTTTTTAATGTTGTATAGAAAAGTCAGTGAATGGATTGTGTATAAGGTTTTTAGGTTTTAACTTCAAGGTGAACCTGCAGATAATATGTGAGGCAAGATAGGTACTTTGAAAGCATATTAATAATTCATTGAGTATAGGATGAAATGGAGGATATTTTGAATGAGCACTGAGGTGAATTCATTCAGTTTAGAAGCACATAAACATAATATGGTGAATCTTGTCTAAAACAAAGCATGAATAAACATGATTTATGCTCTCAAACTTACAAGATAAACATATATGAAGAAGAAGACATCGTATTAAGCATAAAATGATAAACATACATGAGAAAAATAGATGCTACAAAGGATACCACAAGTATCTCAACACATTTTCTGCAAATATGTCTCTTATTTCATTCCAAAAGCTTATTACAAGAGCTCCACTACAATATGAGGCTATCCAACCCAAAAAAATACTAAAGAGGGTCTACTTATAGAAAATATATACTATGAAACCTCATCAGGTTTAAATCCCATCCAAAATGGATCATAAATGCAAAAGATGAGTCATTTCCTAGTTTCTAGGGAGGTTAGAAACCATTCCCTAAATTTTAGCTATAAACCAAGAGTGTTTGTCCCTTACATTAATTATATATTCCATCATTATAGGAAGTCAAAACCAACCCAATAACTCTAATTATAACTCATAGGACATAATTACCTCAATTTGTTACCACTTCTGAGCTTGACAAGTGTCCTAAGGAATCCAATGTTGATTTGTGTCATTTTTGACAGAAGAGTAAAAACAATTTGCAGAAACGTAACAGAACTTTGGAGGCACTTTTGAGGCACTTTGAGAGGTCCAAATCCACTTCTGAAAGAACGGTCAACTAGAAATATGTGTCTAGTTTCCATAACATCTTGAATTTTGCAAAATGGACAATGGGAAGGCCTTCAAAAATCCATTCTCCAAGGGTCTCTCAAAAGTGTAACAGATGATCCAAAAAGGAGGCAAAAACATGAAAAATGAGTGTTTTTTGAGATTTTTCTCTCAAATTATAGCTTTTCATTCCATAAGGATTCCTGATCTATGATTTACTCATCAAAATACATCCATCCATGTAAATAAATAACTATTTATATGCCTCCAAAATAAAAGTAACAAAAATTTGTTATCCTTCTACAATGAGAAATTTCCAGAATTATGTAAAAAATCATAGAAAATACCAAAATCGATCAAAATTGATCAAAATTAGTTCTTTGGAACCTGTAAGAGATATTATACATATCTAAGGATGTTTCAGCCAATAATTCCAAGCTATCCTTATCCTTGAGCTTCATTTGCGCCTCTTTAGGCCTTTTATTTACTTGTTTCATCCTTATTTGAGAAATTTGGTGTTCCTAGTACGGTAGTGGTTTTCCATGTGTCTTTGTAGCTTGTTATCCCTTTTATCCTTCTTCAAAAGCTTCTCCAAATTATCTTGAACTCTTGATAACCAAGCTCTTTTTTCTCATTGATCTCCATGGAAATAATCTCATCAAAGGTCAACTCTTTAGATTAATGAATTGATTGCCTTTCTCGCTTCAGCGCCCTTTTGAGGCCTCTTGTTCTTGGTGTTCTTGTTTTTGTTTCAGAATCAGTATCATGCATTTGGTCAACAACAAAAATCTTATTTCCTTTACCTCTATTTTCCTCCATGTATGATTTGTACTTGCTTTGTAGGAGTTGATTCACTTGCAATTGAAAATTTTCCCGCTGAAGGAAAGTAATTGTAGGAATTTACAAGGTAAGTTCCTTAGATCAAACACCAAATTTCACCGCTCACAAATAGATCACAAATCAGTACACAAGTATATCACGTGATTAAAACCGTCGAAGAGGGAAATAGTCACAACCTGAGCCAACGCGGCCACTTCAGGCAATTTATTAATATAAAAAGAAAAGTTACATATGTTTCTCTCATAAACGGTTACTAGAAAAATAACCCTCCATGCTCTTTAAATAGAGATCATGGACCAATCGGGTGTTAATCCACATATTAAGTGTCGTTAATACCGAGGAGAGAGTGAACCATCAGATCACTACAAATCATAACCATCGGATTATAAGTTACAAATGTACATAGGAAAGAAACAGACTTTACCTAACTCCACACTAGACCAAGTTATACTTAACTATTTCCTATGTGTCGGAATATCCTAACATCCCCCCTTAAGAACAACTTGGAATAGGATTGAAGGATTTACAAAGGTGACACAAAAGGAGCCTATTTCTTATGTGTCGAAATACCCTAACATCCCCCCTTAAGAAAAACTTGGGATAGGATTGAAGGATTTACAAAGGTGACACAATAGAGAAGGAAGGGGGCATTAGAGCCTATCCCCCCTTAATGATAACTTTCCTGAACTCCAAGCATGGATTGAAGTTTGGTAAACTTCACTTCTGTGAGAGCCTTTGTAAATATATCAGCAACTTGATCATTGGTTGAACAATATTGTACTTCAAGAACACAATAATGAATGAGCTTTATGATGAAGTGTATATGAAGCTCAATGTGTTTCATACGCTGATGATGAACTGGATCTTTTCATAGCTATATGGGACTCTAATTATCACACCAAAGTGTAGTTGGATGATGCTGATGAAGACCGAATTCAGAGAGGATCTGACGAAGCCACATGGCTTCCTTGCTGGCTTCAACGACCCCATGATACTCTGCTTCTGCCGAAGAAAGAGAGATGGAACTTTGTTTCTTACAAGACCAAGTAATAGGTCTTGAACCAAGAGTGAATACATATCTCGCAGTAGAATTTCTATCATCAGGGTCACCAGCCCAATTAGAATCAGTGAAACCAATCAACAATGGAGATTCTCCTGCACTATAAGGAATCCTAAACTGAATTGTACCTTGAATATATCGAAGTATTCTTTTATTTTCTTTCCAATGACTTTCATGAGGTTGGTGCATAAACCGAGCAACAATACCAACAGAAAAGGAGAGGTTAGGACGGGTATGGGTTAGATATGGAAGTTTACCAACAATTTGACAATATAAGGTAGCCTCAACTTCAGGGGTAGTGCCAGTGATTGAAATCTTGAATCCAGATTGAAAGCGAGAAGGGGTTGGCTTACATTATTCCATGTGAAAGTGGCATAGAAGATCATAGGCATACTTGGACTAAGAAAGGGCAATACCTTCTTTGGATTGCAAGACTTGAAGACCAAGGAAATAATGCAAGTGTCCTAAGTCTGTCATTTCAAACTTATTTTTGAGGCTAGACTTCACATGGTTTATATGGTTGGGATCAATACCAGTAAGGATAAGATCATTAACATAAATAACAAGGATGGTGAAGGACTTACCCACTTTCTTGGTGTAGACAGTGTTGTCAGAATGACACCTAGAAAAGCCATTATATAATAGAAATTTGTCCATTTTGGCATACCAAGCCCGAGGAGCTTGTTTGAGACCATAGAGAGACTTCCTAAGGTGGCAAACAAGGCTAGAGTTATTTTGGATAAATCCAGGGGGTTGTTCCATGTAGATTTCTTCATGCAAATATCCATGTAACATGGTGGATTTAACATCCATCTGATGGACTTACCATTTAAAGGAGGCAATAAGGGAAAGAACAAGGCAGATAGAATTCATTTTGGCAACAGGGAAGAAGGTTTTATTATATTTAATTCCTTCAACTTCTGAGAATACATTAGCAACAAGACGAGCTTTATGTCTATCCACTTTTCCATCTGGTCCAAAATTTGTTTTGTAAACCCATCTGCATCTAACAAGTTTTCTTCCTTTTGGAAGAGGAACAAGATCCCAAATATCGTTTGCCAATAAGGAACGATATTCTTCATTCATAGCTTCATCCCAATATAGATGACCAGAAGCTTCTTCAAAGGTGTTTGGATCAGTATTTTCTGGAACTTGAGCCAATAAGGAAGAGGCTCTTTGGAACTAAGAACGTGTACGTTGTCGATCTGCAGGGTAACCTGCAAGAGAACTTGTTGCATCCTGAGTAGAGCGGACCCATATTGGAAGATGTGGAGCAGAAGGAGTATCTTCAAGAGGTGGAGGAGGATTTTCATCCTTGTTTTCATCATCTACACTAGAAGGAATTCTATCAAAAATAGAATAGATAGAGAGAGGTGGCACATATGCAGAATCAGGCTCGCAGGCCAAAGGTGGCACACTTGCCGAACTAGGCTCGTAGGCCCATATATTTTCATAAAAATTTACATCTCTTCTAATGATTATATTTTTGGATTTTGGTTGAAGAATTCTATATCCTTTGACATATTCATAATTTCCAACAAAAATGCATTTTTCACTCTTAGGTTCTAAGGCTTTATGTTTCGCATATGGAATGTGGGCCCAAGCATCACTTCCAAAAACAAAAAAATGACTTACATCTGGTTTGATTGAGCTCCAGGCTTCTTCTGGAGTTATATTCCTTAAAACCTTAGTAGGAGTGCGATACACTAAGTCCTTTAGATTGAAGCATACAATTATCCATTTCTTTTAAGGTGTGATTCTTCGTTTTAGCTACACCATTTTGTTGTGGAGTATACGGAACAGTATGTTGCAATTGAATTCCATGCTCAGTGAAAAATTTGATAAATTTTTTGTTAACATATTCTCCTCCATTATCTGATCTTAACTTACGAATTTAATTTCCATATTGTTTCTCAACAAAGGCCTTAAAGGCTAAGAACATGTTTAAAAATTCACTCTTGAGCTTTAATAAGTATACCCAAGTGTGTCTGGAAAAATCATCAATGAAAGTTAAGAAGTACTTACAACCAGAGAAAGAAACAACAGGAAGTGGACCACATAAATAATTGTGCACAAGCTGTAAAGGGGCTAAAGCGTGCCAAGAGGTACGTTTTTCAAAACTATCTGGATGATGTTTTCCGAGTACACATCCGGAGAAAACACCATCTCAGCAAGATACCATAGGAAGACCTATCACCATATTTTCTTTACATAGAGTTTGAAGAGAGAAATAGTTTAAGTGACCAAATCGCTCATGCCAAATTTTGCTCACTTCATCATTATGAGCAACAAAAATGGAGGGAAGACATGATGACCAAAATTTTTAAAACTTATAGAACCTTGTGGAATCATCAGCAATGCCAATAGCTAAAATATTTCTAGGATATTTGAGGTCCTTGATTACAAAATCATAAGGTGAGAATTCTACTATTTTCCCTTCACCTAAATGAGTTATTTGATAAACAAATAGAAGGTTGCATGACAAGGTGTTAGGTCCCTATGTTACTAGTATAGTCCCTTATTGTTGTTAGTGTAACCCTCTTATTGTTATTATTTTACCCCTGTAACCCCCATATTGTTATTATTGTGCCCTTAAATTATTATTGTTAGGTTGGCTAGGATTACATTGTGGCCCCACTAAGATTACATTGTGGCCCCATGGACTCCTATATATAGAAATGAGGTTTTGTAATTTGTATCATCCAATAATTTTTCATTCATGTAATGTATTGTAGGTTTCCCCCTCGAAGTGGCTTATTTATAAGGTGTTGATATCTCTTTTCTTCTATTTTTGGAGCTGTTTTCACAACATTTGGTATCAGAGCTTTGGATTCTAGGGTTTTCGCTGCTCCAAACCGGTCATCGTTGCATTTTTGCTATAAATTTTTTTTTTACGAAGGTTCAGAAGCCGAAGTCCTGTGGAACATCTTCAAAAAAATTCAGAGCTTGGTTCGCAATATTTTCGGAGATATGATCTATGGAATATAGGGCTTTTTATAGGCTTTTGAATTTAACCTAAACAGGTCATCACAGAATTTGTGTTATAATGTTTTTTCTACGAAGTTTCAGAAGTTGAAATGTTTAGAGAACGAAGCCAAAATCTTGAGGAACATCTTCACAAAATTTCAGAGCTTGGTTCGCAATATTTTCGAAGATATGATCTGTGGAAGTTAGGTCTTGTTCAGGCTCCTGAATTTCATCTCAAAGAGGTTATCGTGGGAAAATCTTCATAACTCTCTCTCTTTGAGCATCGGATTGGAATGCTGTAAAAATTGACCACAAGTACACGAACTGTAGTTTATTTTTTATCAATTTTAGAGCCAAAGGAGGAAACATTGACACGTGGAAAATTGTACAAGTTCATTCTACTGAACTAGTTCATAATTGGGTCATTGTGGGAGATTGGACATAAATTTGTCTTGAAGAATCCAAATCAAGTCAGACCTCTGATATTTGAAAGAAGCTTCAGAGGGCTACTACAAGGCAAAATTTTAGATATTAAGGATTTGCAATTAAATAGATAATTCAATTTCAATATAGAGCTCCTCAAAAGCAAGTAAAAGGTGTGTATTTTTTTTCCCGAATTGCATAAGTCTTGTTTGAAGAATCAAGTTGAACTGATTCCAAGGGCATATTGTAGAATATATATCAGTATTGGATTCTAAAATGGCCCCCAAAAAAAATTCAACACCCATTAAGCCTTTAGAATGCTCTACTATGACTCATGAAGATGAAGAATGGAAACGTGACATATCAAATTTACAAGAGCAAGTGCAACAAATTTCTCTCTCAAAAAAAGAAAAAAAAAATGACATGGAAGTTTTTAAGAAAGGTGTGGAAACTAAGATGGATGGTTTGAAGAAAGGCGCGGAATCTAATATGGATGGTTTGAAGAATGGAATGGAAGGTAAGATAGATGGCATGGAAGCTGGCATGGAATCTAAGATGGATGACATCGAAGCTAAGATCGATGAAAAAATGGAAAACATGAAGAATGATCTAAAAGAAGACATGGAAGGTTTGACAAAGTTGATACAACAAATGTTTCCTAATGGTGAAAATATGGTAGAGGAAACTCATGATGAGAACAAAATAAATTTTAATCGTGATCTCATAAACTCTAATGTTGGCGGGAAGAACCACTATATTCCAAAAATGGATATGAGGAAGTTTGATGGAAAGGATCCTATAACATGGATACTACAAATGGAGAAATATGTTTATCTCAATAATGTGAAAAACACACAAAAGGTACGCATTGCAACTTTAAATTTAGAACAAAATACATTTGTATGGTATTGATGGCTTTGCTCCCATAAAAAAATTGTCACTTGGTCAATTTTTACAGAGGAAATGATAGCACATTATGAGGATACAAAGAGCAACACCTTCTTTAGCCAATTGATAAATCTCAAACAAAAGGGTTTAGTGGGGGAGCACATTGAGGACTTCCAAAAATTGAATATAAAGGTAACTGATATTCCAGAGGAACACAGGATTGATCTCTTCATAGGTACTTTAAAGGATAACATCCAACATGAAGTTCGCATTTTGGAACCTGATTCATTGGAGAAGGCATTCAGGTTGGCAAGAAAAATTGAATGTAAAATTATGGCAACAAGGAAGCCTACCACTCACTTCTATAAATAGGGAAGTGTTGCTACTACTAGATTTCCACAACCTACAAGGTTGACACCACAACAATTGGAAGAAAAAAGAGCAAAAGGGCTTTGCTACAGATGTGATAGTGAATACACTAAAGGTCATAAATGTGCCGAGAATAAATTATTTTACATATATTGTGAAGAGGAAGAAGAAAATGAACAAGAAGAGGATATACACTAGGAATCAACCCTAGAAGAGGAAGAAATGAATCTGACCATATCGTGTAATGCATTGGCAGTAATTACCACTCCTCAAACTCTCAAGATAGAAGGACATATCAAGACGAAAAAGGTAATAGTGTTGATTGATTCATGTAGTACCCATAATTTTATTCATTGTAAGGTAGCCAAGGAATTTAATTGTTTCCTATACCCAGCACCAGAATGTCAAGTAATGGTTGCAAATGGAGGAACTATAAATTTCTCTGGAAAATGCCATAATATCAAGCTAAACATGGGGTAATTTGTATTGAATAGTCCAATGCTTTCCATTCATATGGGAGGTGGTGATGTTGTACTAGGAGTACAATGGTTATAATATTTTGGGATGGTAGCTTTTAATTTTCAAGAACTTTTCTTGAAAATTTTTTCAGAAGGAAAGGAAGTCGAATTACAGGCTATTTAAAGGAAGCCGGGAAAAATAATAAGCTCTAATGTCATGATAAAGCTTCTAAAGAAATAACAATGAGGCGTAATTGCACAATTATGCTCACTAGAAGTTCCAACATCAAAATCATCTATTTCTGTAGATCTCCAAAAAGTCTTAGACAATCATTCCAAGGTTTTTGAAACTCCCAAAGGACTCCCACCTATTCATGATCATGATCATGCTATTCATTTGATTCCAGGAAGTGTTCCTCCAAACATCAGGCCTTATAGATATCCTTACTTCCAAAAGAGCGAAATTGAACATATGATTGTAGAAATGTTAGAGGCGGGTATAATTCAACCTAGTCAAAGTTCTTTCTCTGCTCCTGTAGTATTGGTACACAAGAAGGATGGATCATGTTGCATGTGTCTAGATTATAGGGAGCTCAATAAGCTCACCATAAAGATAAATTTCCCATTCCTATGATTGATGAATTATTGGATGAATTACATGGAGGAATTTATTTTACCAAGTTGGATCTTCGTTCAGGATATCATCAAATTAGAATGAAGACTGAAGATATTCCGAAAACAGCATTTTGAACTCATGAGGGTCATTATGAATTTTTGGTCATGGCTTTTGGCCTTACCAATGCACCTTCTACATTTCAAGGCTTGATGAATTCCATTTTCAAACCCTTCCTTAGAAAATTTTTGCTAGTATTTTTTTATGATATACTAATTTACAGCGGGTCTTGGAAGGATCATGTTCAACATGTTGACAAGGTGCTCAAACTATTGCAAGGGAAATAATTATATGCAAAAACATCCAAATTTTTCTTTGGAGTACAAGAGGTGGAATATATGGGTCATATTGTATCTCACGGGGGTGTTAAGGTAGACCCTAAAAAAATGAAAGCCATTAAAGAATGGAAATTTCCCACAACCATAAAGAAATTGCAAGGTTTTCTCGGGTTAACAGGGTATTATTGCAAGTCTGTTAAGAATTATGGGAGAATAGCAGCACCTCTAACAACATTATTAAATAAATATGCATTTTCATGGACTCTTGAAGCAACTAAGGCCTTTGAACATATTAAAGATTCAATGTGCCTAGCACCAGTCTTAGCTATGCCAGAATTCACAAAAACCTTTGTTGTGGAATGTGATGCCTCAAGAAATGGAATTGGTGTTGTTTTAATGCAAGAAGGAAGACCCATTGCTTTTGAAAGTCATCCAATCAAAAGAAAGTATTTACAGAAAGCTATTTATGATAAAGAAATGTTAGCAATACTGCATGCACTAAAGAAATGGCGAACTTACCCAATGGGAAGACACTTCAAGGTAAAAACTGATCATGATAGTCTTAAAAAAAATTTGGAACAAAGACTATGTTTAGAAGAGCAGCAAAATGGGTCACAAAGATGTTGGGTTATGACTTTGAAATAATCTACAAAAAATGGAAGCTAAATGTTGTTGCAGATGCACCCTCAAGAAAGAATGAAGAGGTGGAAGCATTGCTTTGTGCCATTTCTATTATCCAACCAGATTGGATAACCAAAGCAAGGGATGAATGGAAGAAGGACAAAGAAGTGTGGACACTCATTCAAAAATTTTAGCAAGATTCTATTACATCTGATACATTTATTTGGAAAAATTATTCCTTATGGTACAAATATCACTTATATCTTTGTAAGAATGCCCAACTAAAACAAAATATTCTTTTGGAATTGCACACTTCTCCTTTAGGAGGACACTCAGGATTTTCAAAAACTTACCACAGGGTGAAGAAAGAATTTTTTTGGGATGGCCTTAAATCCGATATTCAAAATTTTGTGTCGAAATGTTTGACTTGCCAGCAGAATAAAGTTGAGACAATTAAGACCCCGGGTCTTCTACAACCTTTATCCATTCCAAGTCAACATTGGGAGGAGATTTCAATGGATTTTATCACAAGTTTACCTAAGTCCGAAGGAAAGAGTGTCATCATGGTGGTAGTTTATAGACTTACCAAGTATGCACACTTTTGTGCATTCTCTCATCCATTTAAAGAAAGTACAGTTGCTACTACATTTATGGACACAATTCAAAAGCTACATGGAAACCCAAGGGTTATTGTGAGCAACAGAGATCCCATTTTTATTTGAAATTTTTGAACGGAGTTATTTTCTTGTTTGGGTACTCAATTAGCTCATAGCTCATATTATCATCCTCAATTTGATGGTCAAACTGAGATAGTAAATAAATGTTTGGAAGGATATCTTTGTTGTTTTGTATCTGATAAACAAACACAATGGGTCAAGTGGTTACTTCTCGCTAAATTTTGGTATAACACTTCCTCCCATATTGCAGTAAAATGGACCCCATTTATGTCACTTTATGGATATCATCCATCGTCCATCACATCATATTTAAGAGAAAATTCAAAGGTTCAAGCAGTGGAAGATCACATCAAGCATCAACAAGAAGTTCTCCAGCTCTTAAAGGATAACATGAATTTGGCACAAAATTGAATGAAACAACAGGAAGATCAACATCGCAGCGAGAGAAGTTTTGATGTAGGAGACTAGGTACTTTTAAGGCTACAACCATA
Source organism: Pinus albicaulis (assembly GCA_034641835.2). Taxonomy (NCBI): domain Eukaryota; kingdom Viridiplantae; phylum Streptophyta; class Pinopsida; order Pinales; family Pinaceae; genus Pinus; species Pinus albicaulis. The sequence goes on from CM076581.1 coordinate 300,221,749, forward strand.
CAAACAAATGTCCCTCAAGCAATCTAAGAAGGATAATAAATTATCGCCAAAGTACTATGGTCCTTAAAAGGTGTTGCAAAAGATTGGTACTATGGCATACAAATTAGAGCTTCCTGCTTCTTCACGAGTGCATCTAGTTTTCCATGTTTCATGCTTAAAGAAGGTTATAGGTGAAAATATTACAGTTCAAACAATATTTCCAGAACTTGATGAGGAAGGAAAAATCATATTGGAACCTGAACAAATCACGGAAACAAGAAATCGACAGCTACGAAATCAATCAATTTCAGAGTATCTCATCAAGTGGAAGAACTTATCCACTGAATATTCTACATGGGAGGTTTTATCACTCATATTTTCCTTGAATTTGTGGAAAAGGAAATTAAATCTGAGGTAACCACAAACCAACCTTCAAATACAGAATCTAGCCAATCTGTATCCACAGAGGGCTCTCTCTTTAAAATTTAGCTTTGTTCTTAGAAAATATTAGGCTAGTTATAAGTCCAAGAGTTTTGTTTGAATTTGAATGGTGGAATCCACCAAATAAGGGCATGATTGAATAATTCAGGCCATTGGGCTATGGAGTCGAAAGGATGGCTTTACTGGATTAATATTCTACACACAAGATGGCTTTGCAGGGCAAGATAGCCAAACAGAGAACAATTTTAGAAATTAAAGTGAATGGAATGGATTTTGAAGGGATGAAAGGCAATTAAGAATATTTCAACATGTTCAAAGAAAGGAAGTGAATGATTAAAAATAAAGAGCAGTTAAGAATTCCTTACTATAGTAATCAAAATGTTTAAACCAGCGAAACAAGAGCAATTAAGAATTCGTTGCTTATAACCAGTTTAGAAGAAAACATTTAGAATAATCACAATGGAAATCAGAGTACACTTAAGTAAGTTCTGATTTATTCTTTTATGTCAATTATTCATAAATGGAACACAGTGATATTATAAACAGATATAAAACTTAAAACATAGGATAGAAAAGACTTATTGAACTGTAGTCTCACACATGAATCCTGCAAAAATTCTTGAGCTTAAAATCATCATCCAGCAAGCCACAAAGAAGTTTATCCAAAACAATTTTATTCCAAAAATTCAATGTTACAGCAAAGTAGAAGAATCCACCCCAAAATACTTCTAAGAGTGGAGTATTTATACAAATTCTAAACTAAAATATCTTGAAAAAAATATCAAAATTGGTTCACAAATCTCTCGAACTATTTTACATAAATAGAAATTAAGTAAAGGAAACTAAAAATAATGCATCTATTTGACACTATTTTGTATGGATAGGTGATGACAAAGAGGAGAATTCAAATTTGATTCAACTCTCAGTTGATGATAAGGCATCCAAGTCACTAACTGCTTCCTTTCTTTGTGCATTCTGCTCCAACAATTCTGCAAACTTAGGGTCCAATGATATATTTTTATTTATCAATCCGTAATAGATATGTAAAATGTGAAAGAGTTTATTGTGGATTAATAGGTTGGTGAGATAAACCTCTTTCAGTTTCCTAAAATTCCTCTCCAGCTGTGCACAATAGGCTTTGCAAACATATGTGTAAAATATAATTTTACAGAGTTTGAAAAAAAACCTGTAAAGATGTGCGTGTATCTCTCACTATGAAATCCTTGTGCAAAAACTAATATAGGTTTTTGTATATGGTTCTCTTAGGAACCAAAACCTCATTCATTTTTGTAATATGTATTTCTTATTGGCCACAATATTCTCTGAAAAATGATGACTTAACAGGAATTTTCTGCAAAAAGTGCTTTCCAACATTATTTAATATTTCCAAAACCATAATAGTTGTTAGAAAAGTGAGAGAGGTTTTTGTAGATGGTCCTCTTAAGAACATAAACCTCCTTCAGTTTTGAAAAATTCATCTTGGATTGATCACAATAGTGTCTGCAAAAGAATGACTAAAACATGCAATTTCTGCAAGAATATTCCTTCTTGTTGTGTTTTTCATCTTTTCGCTTTTTTGTTCTTTTGACTATTTTACTTTCACTTTAGAAAAAATTAAATGTTGGTGAAAGTATTTTCATTCCTCTTTTTACCATTTTACTGTCTCTGTAATTACTTTTACTGTTTAACTTGACTGCTCTGTAACTTCATTTTAACTTTCATTCTGACTTTTACCTGATACACTTTAACCACTGATACTCTTTAGTTGTTATGCTTTCTAACCTCTGTTTGAATATATTTGATAACACTCTTGGAATTAACAAGTCTTATGACTAGTATTAAGACTGTTTATCCAAGGATTTGGTCTTCTTATCACCTGTAAAACAAAACAAATTGTTAAGAAAGCATTGGTTTGCAGGGGAGGTCGAAAATGTTTCATTTGATTTTGAGATGTCTGTGGAGTGAATCTAAAATTATTTTTGGGAGGTAAACCATGCTCGAATTGGTTAACGGAGGTTTCAGGTGGCGCAGCTGGGTTACAAAAGGTTTTATGCACAATCGGGTGAAAATGAGCAACACTAGGGTGTTTGTGTTTAAACGGGTAAACAGTTGATATTGGCGGGTAAGCTTTGAATGAACAGTGATTGCAACAGGTATTAGTTGAGGCGGAAGAACACTGGAATCCTTTAATTTCGATTCTCTTTAGCAAAGTAACGTTCAGCAGGTTTCAACAGTTGGTTTTTTTTAAATTTTTTGCATAGAATACTGGTGAATGCACGAGAAAATGAAAACGACGCGGGCTGACTTGTTTTATTCACAAAATCAAAAGGTGGCGGATTTTTATTATTTTAATAAATGACGTCAGTATGTACGACAGATGAGTCATGGGGGGGAGGTGGTAAGCGGTTTATTCCGCACCACTTTTGAGGGAAGGCAGTTTTGGGCGGAGAGGCAGCGAATCCACAGAACGGTCGATGCGTGGCCATTGCACTATTTGGAAACCGCTGTCATTTCGCGCGTTAAATTTCGGATCAGAGATGGCCAGCGCAATTGACAAGAGCCGTTGATCTTGGAGCGGGCGATCGCACGGTGGACGAGACGGGGAGTTGATAGGGTTTTAATGGTGCGGGCCCGACGTGTTTATTTATCAATTAATTGCTTCGGGAATGTTTTGACTGGTGGGTTGTTTTTGTTTTAAACACGTAAAACATGTTTAAAAGTTTTTCCATATATTTTTTATTATACAGTAATTAAATCAATGCAATTTATTTACCATAAGGGGGCGGGAATAATATTTAAAGTTATATTTTAGCCAAAAGGGGTATAATGTGGGTTTTTTATTTGAATAAGTGGGAATAAAATATTTTTGGCTAAAATAGTTATAATACATGGGTTTTGGGGATATTATTATAAAAGGAATTATATATAATAGGACAAGATCATTTTTTATGGGAGTTAATACATAAGTTAGAGTTAATATGACAAGGGGACAGGGTGAACTCAAAATTCCTTAATATAACCAAGAAAGTGAATATTTTTAAAGCAAATTGCATTATACTAACTTCATCACTTAAACTTAGAATAAAAAGTGATTTTGAGGGCTTTTCATGAAATATTGAAGGATTTTCCTAAGTAAAATGGGATTTTACTTAAGAAAATGTTTTGAGAGGTGAATGAATGTGATAATGGATAACTTCAAGTACTTAGGTCTTTTTAATTATTGGGCCAAGGTTCCAGTCCCTCCAAAAGTCAAGGAAATGCCTTCAGCCCCTTTAATTTTCAAATACCTTAGCACTTAGGGGAAATTAGTGAAATATTTAGGGAAAATGAAAGGGGAAATTAATAATTTTAACTTTGCTCTGCTGTGAACTTTTTCCAATGTAGTATCTGCCTTTGCACTTGTGATGAAAGTAAAATTGAACACATTTAGAACCAGCATTCATCACAGGTAATTCTACAACAACATCTACCTACCCTACCTACTTTACTCTACTATATTTTCTTCTTTATTAGGGTGCACTTAGACTGGCAAACCCTTATCAATCTTCTTTTTCTTTTACATGGCAAACCTATCTAAGTCTACACTTATTACATCCAAGGGCTCAGATTAAACTGTTGAGTACCTTTTATTAACTCTACCTATCTACTTATCTGCCAAGATTAAACTGTTTGGTCAAATATTTATTCTCTATTCTACAACATGAAATTAAAAAATGAATGAGTCAAGTTTAAATAGTTTGACTCTTCATAAATTGTGGCAAAAGTTTGACAAGCTGCACACAATTTTCCTTATTACAAAAAATGAAATAGTAGTGGCATTTAAACTTGCACACTTTCTTGGTCTATTCTTGTTTGGGGTTCATTTCTTTCACTTTTTTGACCATTTTATTCTTTTCACCCTTTTATTTCTCTTTTAGGGTATACCCTCTTTACATTTTTTAATTTTTTAAGAATATGGAACACCTTTGCACAAGAAAAAGGTTTGAACATATTGCATAGTTCAACAAGTCAATCATGAAAAATGACACCTATTAGTATAGGAGTCTAACACTGGCTCCACTTTGGGATGGCTTTTCCTGGTGAAAAGTCAAGAACAACAGGTCATATGCCTTAAAATGTCTTTAACTGAACCATGAAATCTCCTTTTTCTGGTGGCTTTATTTTATATATGATAGTACAACTTCTGAAGCTTAGGGCCTTCACTTCGGGCTTCAACTCCAGTAAGTCACCATCCACTCAAAACTTTGTTTCCCAGTTGGAAATCTTCTACCTTGGTCCAATTTCAAACATGTATTTGTTGTGGCTGAAAAACTTGAATTGAATATAGTCCTTTTTCTGCAACCTGAAATCTGATCTGAAACTAAAACAACACACAAAAATTTTCAAACCAACTTAATGAAAAACTAGCTGAAAATTGACAACTAAAAAAAATGCTCAAAATTCTGAGCTTATTGACACTCATCTATCTACTCAATCTACTAAAAATCTTATTGAATCAGGTAATACAAAAATTCCAATGAAGCCAATCAAGTAGCTGTAAAAATAAATGGATAACTTGATTGCTTGTGATCAAAATTGGAAGTATGTTATGATCATGTGCCTTTATAATAAATGATATGATGTGTAAAGACCACTTTTGATGTATTTGATCCTTATAGAGAAAACATGTTTGCAGATTTGGGCTCAAAAGATTCTCCATATAATCTGATATAGGATCAATAAAAGCATGATGTATGTTATTTACTTCTAGGCCTTCAATGACTAATTGTTCAATTGAATTATGAATATTAGACCATGAACTTATTTCTTCAGTCTTGTGTTTGAAAGAATAATCATCTTCAATGTACAAGTCAAAAGATAGTACAATTTCCTCTTGCTTTGGAGAAGAAATATTTTCAAAGAATTCTTTAGGATTTCGGAAATTGTATGACTGAATTTGAGAATGCAAAAGTTTGATTTCATTTTCATAATTTTCAGAAATTATATCAAGAAGCCATTTTTTAACTTGAGGAGAACATTTTCTTGATTTCAAGAGAAGAAAGAAAGCTCTTAGAAAATCATCATCAAGCTGAAGTTATAATATCTCATCCCTCAAAATAGCTAGTGATTGTTCTAGGAAATTATTTTGAATTGGGAGAACATAATTATCATCATACTGATCATATTTAGGTAAATCTTCAGAAGAAGGAATGTCATCAATTATAAACATTGGATCAGCATATTTCTCTTCCAACAATCCCAATATGTCTTGATTAGATTGGTTGCATTCTTTTTTAAAGTCATTATTTTGCTCAATAGGAGTACTATCAAGCAATGGGCCTTTTTTGGAAAGTAGAATAACATGAGCATCAACTTGTTCTTATGTCCCTTTATGGATAAAAAATTTTGTACATTCATCAACATTAGAAGAAGTAGAAACAATTTCTTCATTATGTAAATATTTTGAGGATGGTTGTATGTTTAGAAGCAAATTGATTTCTTCTTCGGTGAGGGGGGGTGGGAATCTCTGAATTCTTAGATTGAAATGACAATTTTTTTTTCTTTTATCTAAAATTTGATCATGAGGTTGAATATTTTCTTTAAATTCATTCAAAACATTAAATGAAACATCATTTGTTAATACAAAGGGGCTTTGTGGATCTTGATTTATCTCCTGATCTATTTCATCTTTATTTAACTCCTCTTGATTATTATGACATTTAACTTGAGAATGAAAATTCTGGACTTCTTTTAATAAATCTTCAGGAAACCAGTTTCCAAAATCTTCATCAATATTTTTAAGGTAATTTATAAGATCTTCAGCTTGATCACAACAATTTTCAGCTAATGATAAAGATGGAAAATCTTCTTTGTAATGCTCATAAAATACCTTATGAAAATATTTTAGAGAAAACAAACTTGCAGGTTTGAGAGCTTCGTACCATTCCCTTGCTTTTACTTCTAAGGTTCCCATGAATATTTTCATGAGGCAATCCTCATGCCAATCACCCTTCAATCTTGATAAGTGTATATGAAATTTAAGGAGATGTGCTAAAGGATCATCAATATTCTCATCTTGAAACATAGGTAGATTTTCACTCCAATTTACCTTTGGTAGTTTGTGTGGAAATCCAGGTATGTGATCTCTGCTCATGGGAGCATATCTTCGTTTTATTCTTGGATCATTTTGAAAATCAGCCATAATGAAAAGCCACTTTATCTGTACAACCAAGTTAGATCCTTATATAAAATACAATACATATTGAAAAACATTCTTAACGAGAAAGAACATAATGTCTTGGATTAAGATCCAAGTTGAAAGCCTGATCTTTCCATATTGTTCTTCCAGGTTCATTCCTCCAGTGGAGTCTTGATTGTGAAATGGATTTGGAGTCGCCAGGTGGATGATTTTAACCTCTGTGTGTCTGATCACTGTCCACCATCATAAATCAGATTTGAACCTGTAAAGTATTTCTGAAGAAAAAGGTTATTCTTCCCCAGTCAGTTTTCTAGATAAATTTTTTTTTGGTTTTTAAATGGAATGAAAAATACAACTTCGACAATTTTCTTCAAGAAGTTTTAGATTTTTAATTAAAATTTTCTCAAATATTTATTGAACTAGAGAGTCTAATTGAATGTTTGAAACTAAAGTTCAGTTATTAAGCTAAACCAGAGATATACTGAAGCAGCATTTATTTACTATGCAATTGCAGAGCAAAAGCATTTCAAAGGCTACCTGGCTGATCTTTAGACTCTGTCTTTAGCTTATAAGCAAACAATAGTAACAATAAAGATGATTCAGATCCCCAGTATGGTTGCCACTATGTTATCACTCAGATTTTCCTTGAAGTTGTGGAAAAGGAAAGTAAATCCGAGGTAACCAGAAACCAACCTTCAGATACAGAATCTAGCCAATCTGTATCCAGAGAGGGCTCTCTCTTTAAAATTTAGCTTTGTTCTTAAAAAATATTAGGCTAGTTATAAGTCCAAGAGTTTTGTTTGAATTTGAATGGTGGAATCCACCAACTAAGGGCACGATTGAATAATTCAAGCCATTGGGCTATGGAGTCGAAAGGATGGCTTTACTGGATTAATATTCTACACACAAGATGGCTTTGCAGGGCAAGATAGCCAAACAGAGATCAATTTTAGAAATTAAAGTGAATGGAATGGATTTTGAAGGGATGAAAGGCAATTAAGAATCTTTCAACATGTTCAAAGAAAGGAAGTAAATGATTACAAATAAAGAGCAGTTAAGAATTCTTTACTATAGTAATCAAAATGTTTAAACCAGCGAAACAAGAGAAATTAAGAATTCGTTGCTTATAACCAGTTTAGAAGAAAACATTTATAATAATCACAAATCAGAGTACACTTAAGTAAGTTCTGATTTATTCTTTTATGTTAATTATTCAGAAATGGAACACAGTGATATTATAAACAGATATAAAACTTAAAACATAGGATAGAAAAGACTTATTGAACTGTAGTCTGACACATGAATCCTGCAAAAAGTCTTGAGCTTCAAATCATCATCCAGCAAGCCACAAAGAAGTTTCTCCAAAACACTTTTATTCCAAAAGGTCAATGTTACAGCAAAGTAGAAGAATCCACCCCAAAATACTTCCAAGAGTGAAGTATTTATACAAATTCTAAACTAAAATATCTTGAAAAAATATCAAGATTAGTTCACAAATCTCTCCAACTATTTTACATAAATAGAACTTAAGTAAAGGACACTCAAACTAATGCATCTATTTGGCACTATTTTGTATGGATAGGTGATGAAAAAGAGGAGAATTCGAATTTGATTCAACTCTTAGTTGATGATAAGGCATCCAAGTCACTAACTGCTTCCTTTCTTTGTGCATTCTGCTCCAACAATTCTGCAAACTTGGGGTTCAATGATATCCTTGTATTTCTCAATCTGTAATAGATATGTAAAACGTGAAAGCTTTTATTGTGGATTAATATTTTGGTGAGATAAACCTCTTTCCGTTTCCTAAAATTCCTCTCTAGCTGTGCCCAATAGGCTTTGCAAAAATATGTGTAAAACAGAGTTTTACAGAGATTGAAAAATAACCTGTAAATATGTGCATGTATCTCTCAATATGAAATCACTGTACAAAAAATGAGATAGGTTTTTGTAGATGGATCTCTTAGGAACAAAAACCTCCTTCAGTTTTGTAAGATGTATTTCTGATTGGCCACAATCTTCTCTGCAAAATGATGACTTAACAGGAATTTTCTGCAAAAAGTGCTTTCCATCATTGTTTAATATTTCCAAAACCATAATAGCTGTTAGAAAAGTGAGAGAGGTTTTTGTAGATGGTCCTCTCAAGAACATAAAAATCCTCCAGTTTTGCAAAATTCATCTTGGATTGATCACAATAGTTTCTGTAAAACAATGACTAAAACATGCAATTTCTGCAAAAATATTCCTTCTTGTTGTGTTTTTCATCTTTTCACTTTTTTGTTCTTTTGACTATTTTACTTTCAATTTAGACAAAATTAAATGTTGGTGAAAGTATTTTCAATTCCTCTTTTTACCATTTTACTGCCTCTGTAATTACTTTTACTGTTTACCTTTCACTGCTCTGTAACTTCATTTTAACTTTCATTTTGACTTTTACCTGATACACTTTAACCACTGATACTCTTTGGTTATTATGCTTTCTAACCTCTGTTTGAATAGATTTGATAACAATCTTGGAGTAAACAAGTCTTGTGACTAGTATTAAGACTGTTTATCCAAGGATGTGGTCTTCTGATCACCTGTAAAACAAAACAAATTGTTAAGAAAGCATTGGTTTGCAGGGGAGGTCGAAAACGTTTCATTTGATTTTGAGATGTCTGTGGAGTGAATATAGAATAATTTTTGGGAGGTAAACCATGCTCGAATTGGTTAATAGAGGTTTTAGGTGGCGTAGCTAGGTTACAAAGGGTTTTACTGCACAATCAGGTGAAAATGAGCAGCACTAGGGTGTCTGTGTTTAAACGGGTAAACGGTTGATATTGGCGGGTAAGCTTTGAATGAACAGTGATTTGAACAGGTACTGGTTGAGGTGGAAGAACACTGGAATCCTTGAATTTCGATTCTCTTTAGCAAAGTAACGGTCGGCAGGTTTCAACAGTTGGTTTTTTTGAAATTTGCTGCATAGAATACTGGTGAATGCATGAGAAAATGAAAACGACGCGGGCTGACTTGTTTTATTCACAAAATCAAAAGGTGGCAGATTTTTATTATTTTAATAAATGACGTCAGTATGTACGACAGATGATTCACGGGGGGGGGGAGGTGGTAAGCGGTTTATTCCGCACCACTTTTAAGGGAAGGCGGTTTTGGGCGGAGAGGCAGCGAATCCACAGAACGGTCGACGCGTGGCCATCGCACTATTTGGAAACTGCTGTCATTCCACGCGTTAACTTTCAGATCGGAGATGGCTAGCGGAATTGACAAGAGCAGTTGATCTTGGAGCGGGCGATCGCACGGTGGATGAGACAGGGAGTTGATAAGGTTTTAATGGTGCGGACCCGACGTGTTTATTTATCAATTAATTGCTTCGTGAATGTTTTGATTGGTGGGTTGTTTTTGTTTTAAACACGTAAAAAATGTTTAAAAGTTTTTCCATATATTTTTTACTATACAGTAATTAAATAAATGCGATTTATTTACCATAGGGGGGCGGGAATAATATTTAAAGTTATATTTTAGCCAAAAGGGGTATAATGTGGGTTTTTTATTTGAATAAGTGGGAATAAAATATTTTTGGCTAAAATAGTTATAATACATGGGTTTTGGGGATATTATTATAAAAGGAATTATATATAATAGGACAAGATCATTTTTTATGGGAGTTAATACATAAGTTAGAGTTAATATGACAAGGGGACAGGGTGAACTCAAAATTCCTTAATATAACCAAGAAAGTGAAGATTTTTAAAGAAAATTGCATTATACTAACTTCATCACTTAAACTTAGAATAAAAAGTGATTTTGAGGGCTTTTCATGAAATATTGAAGGATTTTCCTAAGTAAAATGGGATTTTACTTAAGAAAATATTTTGAGAGGTGAATGAATGTGATAATGGATAACTTCAAGTACTTAGGTCTTTTCAATTATTGGGCCAAGGGTCCGGTCCCTCCAAAAGTCAAGGAAATGCCTTTAGCCCCTTTAATTTTCAAATACCTTAGCACTTAAGGGAAATTAGTGAAATATTTAGGGAAAATGAGAGGGGAAATTAATAATTTTGACTTTGCTCTGCTGTGAACTTTTTCCAATGTAGTATCTGCCTTTGCACTTGTGATGAAAGTAAAATTGAACACATTTAGAACCAGCATTCATCACAGGTAATTCTACAACAACATCTACCTACCCTACCTACTTTACTCTACTATTTTTTCTTCTTTATTAGGGTGCACTTAGACTGGAAAACCCTTATCAATCTTATTTTTCTTTTACATGGAAAACCTACCTAAGTCTACACTTCTTACATCCAAGGGCTCAGATTAAACTGTTGAGTACCTTTTATTAACTCTACCTATCTACTTATCTGCCAAGATTAAACTATTTGGTCAGATATTTATTTTCTATTCTACAACATGAAATTAAAAAATGAATGAGTCAAGTTTAAACAGTTTGACTCTTCATAAATTGCGACAAAAGTTTGACAAGCTGGACACAATTTTGCTTATTACAAAAAATGAAATAGTAGTGGCATTTAAACTTGCACACTTTCTTGGTCTATTCTTGTTTGGGGTTCATTTCTTTCACTTTTTTGACCATTTTATTCTTTTCACCCTTTGATTTCTCTTTTAGGGTATACCCTCTTTACATTTTTTAAATTTTTTGATTTTTTAATTTTTTAAGAATATGGAACACCTTTGCACAAGAAAAAGTGTTACACTTTTTTTTGGTCATCTAACCTTTCATCATTAGATGGACCCAAGTACACCATGTAAGACCAGTTTTACCCCAAGTAAAACTGCTTTCACTATGTTAATTAGGAAACCCCAAAAGGAAATATTAAACAAACCTATATTTGTTTGATTTTCCTCATAGAATAATTAATTAAAACATAATTTAATTATTATTCCTAGTCATGTTTAACCCAAAAACAAAGAAATTAATGAGATAAACCCATAGTTATCTTATTATTTTCTAGGAATAATTATTTAATAATATTCCTTGTTAAATATGACTAAATCAACCACCATTAATCAAATAAATCATTATTTATTTGATTATATCCCAACCACTTCCTTAAAAAGATAAATAAATCATTTATTTATTTATTTTTCACTAATCAAGGGATTTGACCCAAGTCAAACACCCTTTCCCTCCAACAAATAATAATAAAATATTCCATAGAGGTGGATCTAGATGTGATTCACATTATTTTAATCATGCACCAAGATCTAGAAGGACCCAATATTTTGTTATAAATAGGAGGGTTTTCCCCATCATTCTTCACCTTTTGTTGCATATTAGATCACTCTCGATCTATACACTTGGTCTCATTTCTGCCATTTTGCTCCCATTGAGCTCTACCTTCTACATTGGGTTTTTCTACATCTACAAGAGAGAGAAAGCTTAGATCTGAAGTGCCGAGGACTACAAAGAACCCATCCCATTGAGGAGATCTGGATACACCTTCTTGTTTCCTCCCAGGTGCCCTGTAATATAAAAATTCATTCAAAAATCGTGTTCTTGTCTTGCCTGTTGGATGCATGGAGCAAACTCTTTACTTTACTGCTTAATGTCTTTCCATTTATAGATCTGTTTGTTGCAGCACTTTAACTACTAATTGCAGATCTGAAGATGCTTTGCAGCCATTATTGTTGTTAGGGCTATTAGTTATGCGTAGCTAAAGTGGTTCTTTTTCGTACACTTCGACGAAGAATTCATACTAACAAATGGCGACTCCACACGGGTTTTAAATTACGACCGCTGTCGTTTTTCATATTCCTGCATATCCAGCTACTTCAAGCCCTAGGGCTTCTTTTTTAGCTGCTTAGTTTTTCTCTTTTCATGTCATTTTTCTCACATAAAACCCTAAAAACCTAAAATTTCCATGTGTTTCTGGCCCTATTGCGCAGGTAAGCGACACCAGCCGCACCTGAGACGGCAATTTTTCAGAAAATTTGCCGCCGAAACAGCCGGAACGGGGGGGTCGCACCTTTTGGCCCAAAACCTGCGACCTGGACGCACCTTTTGGCCTGTTTCCTGCGACCTCAACTCAGATCAGGTCAGAACTTGCGACCTGCCCTTTTTTCAGCATTTTTTCTGTAATTTTTCTGGGTTCTGCTGCAGCCTCTGCCAGGGTTTTCCAGCCTCTGTCTCAGCCCGCCTTGACCAAGATCTGATCTGTTTTTACTCATCTAAGTGGGAACCCAACCCCTTAGGGCTTTAGTACCCTCCACTTTTTGTGGAAGAGTTTCAGCTGTTTCAGCCGTCGGTTTCAGAGCTTCAGCCCCCTCTTTTTCCAGATCTGTGACCTCACTTCCAGATCCATTGAAATCGGCCTCTTTTCCTTTCAAATCACCTCTTGTCGTTTTGTTTGGACCTCCCCTAAAGGCCTCTGCCTTGCCCCCCCCGGCTTTTTGCTGATTTCCCTTTTTCCAGCCACCTTGCCTCTGTCTCTTGGCTGTGATCTGCACCCCTTGTCTGCAGCTTTATCCTCCAGATCTCTGTCCCCTTTGACCCTAGATCTGTTGAGCCTCCTTTGTGTGTGTTTCCATAGTTTTTCCCTTTCTTTTCAGCATAGTTGTGAGAGTCCCACCTTCTTGGGTTAGATAGATGCATGCGTAGCTGTTATTTTTCTGTTATTTCAGCATTTTATTCTGTTCTCTGTAGGTTTATTTTCAGCTACGTCGCACACTTTTTCTTGCTCTCAAACAACGGAAAGGGTTTAAAAATTAAAATTAACGCACGCCACACACTGACCCTAAGAGAAGAAGCGCCTGGTTTACACCGCCTGGCAAAGACTCTAAAATCAATTGTCACTGCACCTTTTCTGCCCTTGACCTTCTTGATTTTGTCCCTTTCTGCCCTTGTCGGTTTCCTTCTTCCTATCATCATTGCGCCCCCAAGGCGCCTTTCCCGGAGACTTCTTGGCCTTCACCCTCAGTTTCTGGTTGATCGACCTGCTCCGCACCGCCGTCGTCGAGCCAGTCCTCCTCCGACTCCTCTTCTGATTCTTTGGGTTCTCCTTTTCCTTCTAGGTTCTCCCCCTGTCACCTTCACTATGTCTGGTCCAGGGCCTAACGCTAGTGGTGCTCCCGGCCCTAATGCTGGAACTACCACTAGCGGAACCACCACAAGAACTACCTCGACTACACCCTTGCTCCCCTTCTTGGCAGGCCTCAGCCTCCCAGATTTGGACTGGTTGATAAACGACCCTATACATCATGACGCTAGTTGGCCCGCTATGCCGACAAAGCTCCCTTCCGACATCCCAAAGTTTGAAGGTCGTGCTGGAGAATATCCTTCAAATCATGTTCGATCTTTCCACATGTGGTGTTCATCTACTTCCATTATCGATGACTCTGTTCGTCTTAGACTGTTCCAACGCACGCTTACAGGCGAAGCTTCTAAGTGGTATGTTGACCAGCCCACTTCCTCCCATACCACCTTTGCAACTCTTGCCCGGGATTTTTTATCTTACTTCCAACTTCCCCTTCGTTATGACACTGGTATCGAACTCTTGACTTCCTTCAAGCAAACCTCTTCGACCCGCCTTTCTACCCATGTCCAGGAATGGCGAAGACGACGGAGCTTATGCCAATCTCCTCCCTTTGAAGACCGTGTCTACATGGACTGGTTCCTTAGATCTCTCTTGTCCCCTATCGGGAAAGATGTCGCATCCCATTTTCCTCAAACCGAAGAAGATGCCCTCCAAATGGCGTTAAAGTATGACCTAATCTACGCTCAGACAGGTTATGATCCTACGGTCCTACCTGATCTTCCCACACCCAATGATGCCCATACACAGGGGGCACCTCATGCCGCCAACAGTATCATTGGACCCATCTCTCATCCATCCGCTCAACCTCACATGAGCTATGGTTTTCCTGGGGGAGGGGGCACCACTTCCTGCACTTCTCCCCCTCCCGGTAGCATGCATCCAGGATACGGCATGCCTAATCCTTTTGCCCAACCTCCTGGTTACCTCAATGTTGCCCAACCTAACCATTACCCTTATCCACAGCCTGGCGCGCCAACTCCTCCAGCATATGCACTTTCGCCTCCCTTGCCTTCTCAACCCCTGCAACAGCACTCCCCACCCCCTCAAGTGCAGGTGGATGCACAGCAGGGATTCATGGCTACCCAACCACCTGACGGACAGGTGGCCACTCCACCTTCCCCTTCTGGTTCCTCCAATTACCAGATCCTCATGATGAACTCTGATCCGCCTCTAACCGTCGACCTTAACCTTCAAACTCGGTCTCGCCAGTACCCCAAGCCTCCTGCTCAGTCTGCTCCCGAGCCTCCCTCTTTAGGTTCTGCAGAGCCTCTTTCGACATCCAATGGCCCCTTACACATCCCTCAACCCAAAGTTGAGGTTCATCCAAAGATTCTAAAGGGACCATTACGCCGAAATGCTGCTTCCGGTCGAGCCGCTCAGTCGTATAGCATAGTAGATGATTTGGCGCAGTCCCCTGCTGCCATTTCCACACTGGAACTCCTCCAGTCATGCCCTTCCCAAAAGAAGGCTCTACTATCTGCCATGGGCGTTGTAGATCCTGCTGACGACCAGATGATTGTTTTCGACGCCACTCAATCGGACCACCCTCCCCTCCCTCCTTCCGTCGCCTTCCAAATCTCAGTCAAAATACGAAACGCCATCGTTTCCCGGTGTATCATTGACGAGGGGGCATCCACTTGCGTGATGTCCGCTTCGGTTTGGAAGCAACTCGGATCCCCTGAGCTGGCCCCTTCCACGATCACCCTTAGAGCGTGGGATGGTCATGCCTCCCAGCCCATTGGCTTGTTCCGTAATTGCCCTATCACACTCGCCGGTAAGACTGTTTGCGTTGACGTCGAAGTCATTGACGCCCCACTAGACTACAACATTCTTTTGGGGCGAAGCTACACCTATGCTATGTCCGTTGTTCCATTCGCGGTCTTTCGCAAGATGTCTTTCCCCCATAATGGGAAGATAGTCACCATTGACCAGTTGACATATCATGAGCCAAAATCTCAGACCTCACCTGAGACGACCATCTCTTCTGTAGCCAACAAGCAAACCGTCGACTCCTTGACTAGTGTCTCCCCTGGCGTTTACAAGGATTCCTCCCTGCTTGGAACTTTTCCTAGTCTCCCCCCTCCTCCTATCTCTGACCCCAGCTCATCGAATGTTTGCATGATGCAATCGTCTCGGGCTGCTCTCAAGCAACCTACTTCGGCTAGTCAGCAACCTTGCCCTCCGCAACCTGCTCTTAGCCCTTCACCTGCAGTTGGTAGTCATGAGCCCCTTTATCCCCGGCACGGTTCCTCCGGGCCTTGTACTTAGGAGCCGTCCCCGCATCCATGCCCCATCGGTCGGATACCGTTCCTAGCTCCCCCAGGGAGTGTACACGGTACCGGTCATGGCCACCCTCTCTCTTCCTAACTTGACCCTTGGGATTCCCATTTGGTACCTTGATCCTCCAGCCCCCACCTTGCCTGGTCAACCCAAACCTTATATTTCTTTGACCCCAGTTCAACCGGTCCCCATGACTTCTCCCGCTTCATCAGTGCCTTAGTCACCTCAACAGGAACCACCTCCTGTTGCGACCACTTCGGGTAAGAAGGGCAAAGCTCACAAGGGGGCATCAAAGGAAAAGGCTGCCCCGACAAACCCTGCTCCTCCTCAGCCTCCAAAGCATACCATCCAGTGTGCTTTGTGTGATTTTGTCGGTCACGCCTCCCATACCTGTCCTGAATTGCTTTATCTCAAGCCCATGGTTAATGTCACGGTCCCTGAGTCCGCGGTCCCAGAAGCCTCGGTTCCTTCCACAACCGCGGCCAAGAACCCCAAGACTATTCACACCAACCACCCCCGTGCTTTGTGTGATCTCCATGGCCATCACACCCATATTTGTCCCCGCCTCGAGGACTTCCGCACCTCTATTGCCGCGGTCCACCAATTCGAGGCCAAGCGGAATGAGTACACCTCTCCCATATTTGCGCATTCTGCTTCAGCAGAACTACCAGATATGACTGCTCCCATTGACATTCCCCCTCCTGATGTCGAGATGACGGAGCCTTCGTCCAACATTTTCTACCTATCATCATCCATGAGACCCTCAGGGACCATTCCATCTGAATCCTCCCCTGTTGTTTCGCTTGACCTTTCTTCAGCGATCATCTTGGGCTCAACATCGGTAGATCCTTTATCTACTTACTCTTCGGTCACCCCTTGTGACGATGCGCATGTGAACCTCTCTTCTCATGATGATGATTCAGGTCACTTCACCACGTCAGGTGGTCCTTCTTCCACCAGTCACCCCATCTTCTATCACGATGACGACATTATGGAAGAAATTCCCACCCCTAACTTTATATATTCCCCCTTACATCGAACCCATGCGTTCACACCACATCCACCTTGTGGCCATTACATCGAAACCCAATGTTTGGGTAAGGGGGCACCCACATTTGAGAGACCAAGAGAAGCAATTCTCCATAACTCTCCTAGTGTATCTGGTCATGTTGACTTTAGTACCATTATTCTTCCACATTTAGAAGAACCTCTAAAGTCCCATATCACTTCCGATCACTCTAGGGATGATACCTCCTATCGTTCCCTCCTCTTCCGTCAGCAACCCAGTCTCTTAGACATTATTGTTGACCAACCTCTAGCTTTTCTACAAGAGCATCAGTTCATTATCTCCAAATCCTCTTTTTGGGATAGTGACACCAGGTATGCCAACTCGGAAACTTAAAGTCCATTTGCTCCCCATATGCAGTACCAAAAGAGATTGGTAATCCTCCATTTCCTTTCTCAAACTACATAACCACAACAAGAACAAATGGCACACCACATCATTAAAATGTGTTTAGATTCCCCTTTTTTAAATACATTTTGGCATGACCACACCATGCTCGGGGGCACCCATGCCCCTCAACCATAACCCTCCTCACCTCGTTTCTAGAGAGGAGGCTGTCTTACCAATCGAGTGTACATCCCTTCCCTTCCTCTGACTGTTGAACTTTTCCCTGACACCCAACCTCTAGAACAATGACTTATCATGCTTGAGCGTGCCTCTGAATATCGCTGTGTTGCATTACAAACCATCGAAGCGGCCAAGAAACGCACCAAAAGCTCAATATGACCAAAAAGTCCAGCCTCGTCCTTTTCACGAAGGCGACCTTGTTCTAGTATATGACCAGGCCCATGATGTCCTTGGTCACAGGAAGTTCGACTCATTATGGCTAGGCCCTTACATCATCAGTAAGGAGCTTGGTAAGGGGGCATACCTTGTAGAAGACTTCAAAGGCAATCTTCGCAATGCACTCTATCTTAAGAAATATTACCCTTAGCATTTCCCTTCTGAGATGCATGTTTTATTTTCTGTTAGATAGCCAGCATATTTTTATTTTTATCCTTCGCCAGGACCTATTTTTTCCAAGAAGGGTCACTTCACCTCTCCTTAAAATCGAATTTCCTCACTTACAACACTTGTACTTGGGGCACCATCTTGCCTCCTTACTTGGCCATGTTTGTGACGATTTTCGTCATGAGTCCCCACCTTGTACTCATGCTTTTATGGTCCCCCATTTGGCCTTTTACTGTGTGGCAGCACCATCGAGTCGCCCTTGTTTAGAGCATCCAAGTTGAGTCATCATCGCATTCATGGAGTCTATCCCGCGTCCCTTTGTACCCAACTATAGCCCTCCATCCTTCATTGCCTGGTCTCTCTCTTGTGTCGCATATTATGACCTTCAGTCCCACTGTCCCCTATCCCTTACGATATTGTGTCAGTCGCTGCCATGTCATTCATGCCCTTTATGCTCTAACAAGGGAAGTCGTCCATTA
This sequence comes from Pinus albicaulis, assembly GCA_034641835.2. NCBI lineage: Eukaryota > Viridiplantae > Streptophyta > Pinopsida > Pinales > Pinaceae > Pinus > Pinus albicaulis. The sequence continues at coordinate 300,240,172 of CM076581.1, forward strand.
GCTACTCAGTCCTTTCCACTTCACTATCATCATTAGTGTCAATCTGTCCGTCGCTCTACTCTTTTCTCTCGTGCCTTAGTTGAGGGTCTCTCATTGCCTCACCTATGGCGGACCTCCTTCTGTCGACATCAGCTCATTCATTCCAGAAGCCAGGTCTAGAGGGCGGTGTACCTTGGTTCGAGCTTCCACTCTTGTTCGGTGCCTCGGATCAGGCAAAGGGATCTCTCCTTGCCCTTTGACTTGATTGTTTCTCCAGCTCCTTTCAGCATGATCGAGATCCGTATACTTGATGGTCCAGTGATCCAGCAGCAGCTCTTGATGATTCCCGGGTCTGTGTGAGATGTCTCAACCCTCATGAGGGGGTGGCCCTGCAGGTAGCCCCCCACATGCCCGGATGACCTCTTCCTTGCAGCCTTCGATGCAGCTCCAGATATTTGGTGATGTTGGCCGTAGCCACTTGCAGCGCCTCTTTGCTTTGCATGTATCAGTCAGATTTTGTGAGCCCTTCCCCATTTACAGGGGGCATTTGGGTTGTATTTGTCTCATGTACTCAGATATTATTGTACTAGTCCGGGCTGTTATCCCCGGTACAGCATGTATGTGAGACTCTTCATTGTATTTTTATCTGGCTCTTGATTATGCCAGCTGTACTCTATGGTTCGGTCCCTTGTTTACTGGACACACTATTCTTTTGTACTTTGTCACGGCGGGCATAGGTATGCCTCCCCCGCCGCCTTCAGCACAGGTACCCTCTCATAACAGAGACTTGTTGCACTTGCGAGTCTCGTCTCCTCAGGGTCTAGTCCTTCAGCACACTATCTACCTCATATTTCTCTCTCTGACATACCCTTTTGTTGTCTAGTGATTGTATTCTTACAACGTACTTCGGTCATACGATTTGCTCCTGACACTCGCACGCTGGGGGGCAATCTGTTACACCATTTTTTGGTCATCTAACCTTTCATCATTAGATGGACCCAAGTACACCATGTAAGACCAGTTTTACCCCAAGTAAAACTACTTTCACCATGTTAATTAGGAAACCCCAAAAGGAATAATTAATTAAACCATAATTTAATTATTATTCCCAGTCATGTTTAACCCAAAAACAAAGAAATTAATGAGATAAACCCATAGTTATCTTATTATTTTCTAGAAATAATTATTTAAATAATATTCCTTGTTAAATATGACCAAATCAACCACCATTAATCAACTAAATCATTATTTATTTGATTATATCCCAACCACTTCCTTAAAAAGATAAATAAATCATTTATTTATTTATTTTTCACTAATCAAGGGATTTGACCCAAGTCAAACACCCTTTCCCTCCAACGAATAATAATAAAATATTCCATAGAGGTGGATCTAGATGTGATTAACATTATTTTAATCATGCACCAAGATCTAGAAGGACCCAATATTTTGTTATAAATAGGAGGGTTTTCCCCATCATTCTTCACCTTGTGTTGCATATTAGATCACTCTGGATCTATACACTTGGTCTCATTTCTGCCATTTTGCTCCCATTGAGCTCTACCTTCTACATTGGGTTTTTCTACATCTCCAAGAGAGAGAAAGCTTAGATCTGAAGTGCTGAGGACTACAAAGAACCCATCCCATTGAGGAGATCTGGATACACCTTCTTGTTTCCTCCCAGGTGCACTGTAATATAAAAATTCATTCAAAAATCGTGTTCTTGTCTTGTCTGTTGGATGCATGGAGCAAACTCTTTACTTTACTGCTTAATGTCTTTCCATTTATAGATCTGTTTGTTGAAGCACTTTAACTACTAATTGCAGATCTGAAGATGTTTTGCAGCCATTATTGTTGTTAGGGCTATTAGTTATGCGTAGCTAAAGTGGTTCTTTTTCGTACGCTTCGACAAAGAATTCATACTAACAAATGACGACTCCACACGGGTTTTAAATTACGACCGCTGTCGTTTTTCATATTCCTGCATATCCAGCTACTTCAGGCCCTAGGGCTTCTTTTTTAGCTGCTTAGTTTTTCTCTTTTCATGTCATTTTTCTCACATAAAACCCTAAAAACCTAAAATTTCTAACTTCCGTGTGTTTCTGGCCCTATTGCGCGGGTAAGCGACACCAGCCGCACCTGAGACGGCAATTTTTCAGAAAATCTGCCGCCGAAACAGCCGGAACGGGGGGGTCGCACCTTTTGGCCCAAAACCTGCGACTTGGACGCACCTTTTGGCCTGTTTCCTGCGACCTCAACTCAGATCAGGTCAGAACCTGCGACCTGCCTTTTTTCCAGCATTTTTTCTGTAATTTTTCTGGGTTCTGCTGCAGCCTCTGCCAGGGTTTTCCAGCCTCTGTCTCAGCCCGCCTTGACCAAGATCTGATCTGTTTTTACTCATCTAAGTGGGAACCCAGCCCCTTGGGGCTTTAGTACCCTCCACTTTTTGTGGAAGAGTTTCAGCTGTTTCAGCCGTCGGTTTCAGAGCTTCAGCCCCCTCTTTTTCCAGATCTGTTACCTCACTTTCAGATCCATCGAAATCAGCCTCTTTTCCTTTCAAATCACCTCTTATCGTTTTGTTTAGACCTCTTCCAAAGGCCTCTGCCTTGCCCCCCCCCCCGGTTTTTTGCTGATTTCCCTTTTTCCAGCCACCTTGCCTCTGTCTCTTGGCTGTGATCTGCACCCCTTATCTGCAGCTTTATCCTCCGGATCTCTGTCCCCTTTGACCCTAGATCTGTTGAGCTTCCTTTGTGTGTGTTTCCATAGTTTTTCCCTTTCTTTTCAGCATAGTTGTGAGAGACCCACCTTCTTGGGTTAGATAGATGCATACGTAGCTGTTATTTTTCTGTTATTTCAGCATTTTATTCTGTTCTCTGTAGGTTTATTTTCAGCTCCGTCGCACACTTTTTTCTTGCTCTCAAACAACGGAAAGGGTTTAAAAATTAAAATTAACGCACGCCACACACTGACCCTAAGTGAAGAAGCGCCTGGTGTACACCGCCTGGCAAAGACTCTAAAATCAATTGTCACTGCACCTTTTCTGCCCTTGACCTTCTTGATTTTGTCCCTTTCTGCCCTTGTCGGTTTCCTTCTTCCTGTCATCATTGCGCCCCCAAGGCGCCTTTCCCGGAGACTTCTTGGCCTTCACCCTCCGTTTCCGGTTGATCGACCTACTCCGCCCCGCCGTCGTCGAGCCAGTCCTCCTCCGACTCCTCTTCTGATTCTTTGGGTTCTCCTTTTCCTTCTAGGTTCTCCCCCTGTCACCTTCACTATGTCTGGTCCAGGGCCTAACGCTAGTGGTGCTCCCGGCCCTAATGCCGGAACTACTACTAGCGGAACCACCACAAGAACTACCTCGACTACACCCTTTCTCCCCTTCTTGGCAGGCCTCAGCCTCCCAGATTTGGACCGGTTGATAAACGACCCTATACATCATGATGCTAGTTGGCCCACTATGCCGACAAAGCTCCCTTCCGACATCCCAAAGTTTGAAGGTCGTGCTGGAGAAGATCCTTCAAATCATGTTCGATCTTTCCACATGTGGTGTTCATCTACCTCCATTACCGATGACTCTGTTCGTCTTAGATTGTTCCAACGCACGCTTACAGGCGAAGCTTCTAAGTGGTATGTTGATCATCCCACTTCCTCCCATACCACCTTTGCAACTCTTTCCCGGGCTTTTTTATCTTACTTCCAGCTTCCCCTTCGTTATGACACTGGTATCGAACTTTTGACTTCCTTCAAGCAAACCTCTTCGACCCGCCTTTCTACCCATGTCCAGGAATGGCGAAGACGACGGAGCTTATGCCAATCTCCTCCCTTCGAAGACCGTGTCTACATGGACTGGTTCCTTAGATCTCTCTTGTCCCCTATCGGGAAAGATGTTGCATCCCATTTTCCTCAAACCGAAGAAGATGCCCTCCAAATGGCGTTAAAGTATGACCTGATCTACGCTCAGACAGGTTATGATCCTACTGTCCTACCTGATCTTCCCACACCCAATGATGCCCATACACAGGGGGCACCTCATGCCGCCAATAGTATCATTGGACCCATCTCTCATCCATCCGCTCAACCTCACATGAGCTATGGTTTTCCTGGGGGAGGGGGCACCACTTCCTGCACTTCTCCCCCTCCCGGTAGCATGCATCCAGGATACGGCATGCCTAATCCTTTTGCCCAACCTCCTGCTTACCTCAATGTTGCCCAACCTAACCATTACCCTTATCCACAGCCTGGCGCGCCAACTCCTCCAGCATATGCACTTTCGCCTCCCTTGCCTTCTCAACCCCTGCAACAGCACTCCCCGCCCCCTCAAGCGCAGGTGGATGCACAGCAGGGATTCATGGCTACCCAACCACCTGACGGACAGGTGGCCACTCCACCTTCCCCTTCTGGTTCCTCCAATTACCAGATCCTCATGATTAACTCTGATCCGCCTCTAACCGTCGACCTTAACCTTCAAACTCGGTCTCGCCAGTACCCCAAGCCTCCTGCTCAGTCTGCTCCCGAGCCTCCCTCTTCAGGTTCTGCAGAGCCTCTTTCGACATCCAATGGCCCCTTACACATCCCTCAACCCAAATTTGAGGTTCATCCAAAGATTCCAAAGGGACCATTACGCCGAAATGCTGCTTCCGGTCGAGCCGCTCAGTCGTATAGCATAGTAGATGATTTGGCGCAGTCCCCTGCTGCCATTTCCATACTGGAACTCCTCCAGTCGTGCCCTTCCCAAAAGAAGGCTCTACTATCTGCCGTGGGCGCTGTAGATCCTGCTGACGACCAGATGATTGTTTTCGACGCCACTCAATCAGACCACCCTCCCCTCCCTCCTTCCGTCGCCTTCCAAATCTCAGTCAAAATACGAAACGCCATCGTTTCCCGGCGTATCATTCACGAGGGGGCATCCACCTGCGTGATGTCCGCTTCGGTTTGGAAGCAACTCGGATCCCCTGAGCTGGCCCCTTCCACGATCACCCTTAGAGCATGGGACGGTCATGCCTCCCAGCCCATTGGCTTGTTCCGTAATTGCCCTATCACACTCGCCGGTAAGACTGTTTGCGTTGACGTCGAAGTCATTGACGCCCCACTAGACTACAACATTCTTTTGGGGCGAAGCTACACCTATGCTATGTCTGCTGTCCCATCCACGGTCTTTCGCAAGATGTCTTTCCCCCATAATGGGAAGATAGTCACCATTGACCAGTTGACATATCATGAGCCAAAATCTCAGACCTCACCTGAGACGACCATCTCTTCTGTAGCCAACAAGCAAACCGTCGACTCCTTGACCAGTGTCTCCCCCGGCGTTTACAAGGATTCCTCCTTGCTTGGAACATTTCCTAGTCTCCCCCCTCCTCCTATCTCTGACCCCAGCTCATCGAATGTTTGCATGATGCAATCATCTCGGGCTGCTCTCAAGCAACCTGCTTCGGCTAGTCAGCAACCTTGCCCTCCGCAACCTGCAGTTGGTAGTCATGAGCCCCTTTATCCCCCTGGCACGGTTCCTCCAGGCCTTAGCCATTTAGGAGCCGTCCCACCTGGCCATGCCCCCTCTGGTCAGATACCGTTCCTAGCTCCCCCACCAGGAGTGTACACGGTACCAGTCATGGCCACCCTCTCTCTTCCTAACTTGACACTTGGGATTCCCATTTGGTACCTTGATCCTCCAGCCCCCACCTTGCCTGGTCAACCCAAACCTTATATCGCTTTGACCCCGGTTCAACCGGTCCCCATGGCTTCTCCCGTTGCATCAGTGCCTCAGCCACTTCAATAGGAACCACCTCCTGTTGCGACCGCTTCGGGTAAGAAGGGCAAAGCTCGCAAGGGGGCATCAAAGGACAAGGCTGCCCCGACAAACCCTGCTCCTCCTCAGCCTCCAAAGCATACCATCCAGGGTGCTTTGTGTGATGTTGTCGATCACGCCTCCCATACCTGTCCTGAATTACTTCATCTAAAGCCCATGGTTAATGTCACATTCCCTGAGTCCGCGGTCCCAGAAGCCTCTGTTCCTTCCACAACCGCGGCCATTCACACCAACGACCCCCTGCTTTGTGTGATCTCCATGGCCATCACACCCATATTTGTCCCCGCCTCGAGGACTTCCGCACCTCTATTGCCGCGGTCCACCAATTCGAGGCCAAGCGCAATGAGTACACCTCTCCCATATTTGCGCATTCTGCTTCAGCAGAACTACCAGATATGACTGCTCCCATTGACATTCCCCCTCCCGATGTCGAGATGACGGAGCCTTCGTCCAACATTTTCTACCTATCATCATCCATGAGACCCTCGGGGACCATTCCATCTGAATCCTCCCCTGTTGTTTCGCTTGACCTTTCTTCAGCGATCATCTTGGGCTCAACATCGGTAGATCCTTTATCTACTTACTCTTTGGTCACCCCTTGTGACGATGCGCATGTGAACCTCTCTTCTCATGATGATGATTCAGGTCGCTTCACCACGTCCGGTGGACCTTCTTCCACCAGTCACCCCATCTTTTATCACGATGATGACATTATGGAAGAAATTCCCACCCCTGACTTTATATATTCCCCCTTACATCGAACCCATGTGTTCACACCACATCCACCTTGTGGCCATTACATCGAAACCCAATGTTTGGGTAAGGGGGCACCCACATTTGAGAGACCAAGAGAAGCAATTCTCCATAACTCTCCTAGTGTATCTGGTCGTGTTGACTTTAGTACCATTATTCTTCCACATTTAGAAGAACCTCTAAAGTCCCATATCACTTCTGATCACTCTAGGGATGATACATCTTATCGTTCCCTCCGTCAGCAACCCAGTCTCTTAAACATTATTGTTGACCAACCTCTAGCTTTTCTACAAGAGCATCTGTTCATTATCTCCAAATCCTCTTTTTGGGATAGTGACACCAGGTATGCCAACTCGGAAACTTAAAGTCCATTTGATCCCCATATGCAGTACCAAAAGAGATTGGTAATCCTCCATTTCCTTTCTCAAACTGCATAACCATAACAAGAACAAATGGCACACCACATCCTTCAAATGTGTTTAGATTCCTCTTTTTCTAAATACATTTTGGCATGACCACACCATGCTCGGGGGCACCCATGCCCCTCAACCATAACCCTCCTCACCTCGTTTCTAGAGAGGAGGTTGTCTTACCAATCGAGTGTACATCCCTTCCCGTCCTCTGGCTGTTGAACTTCCCCCTGACACCCAACCTCTAGAACAATGACTTATCATGCTTGAGCGTGCCTCTGAATATCGCTGTGTTGCATTGCAAACCATGGAAGCGGCCAAGAAACGCACCAAAAGCTCAATATGACCAAAAATTCCAGCCTCGTCCTTTTCACGAAGGCGACCTTGTTCTAGTATATGACCAGGCCCATGCTGTCCTTGGTCACAGGAAGTTCGACTCATTATGGCTAGGCCCTTACATCATCAGTAAGGAGCTTGGTAAGGGGGCATACCTTTTAGAAGACTTCAAAGGCAATCCTCGCAATGCACTCTATCTTAAGAAATATTACCCTTAGCATTTCCCTTCTGAGATGCGTGTTTTATTTTCTGTCAGATAGCCAGCATATTTTTATTTTTATTTTTACTTTCATCCTTCGCCAGGACCTATTTTTTCCAAGCAGGGTCCCTTCACCTCTCCTTAAAATCGAATTTCCTCACTTACAACACTTGTACTTGGGGCGCCATCTTGCCTCATTACTTGACCATGTTCGTGACCATTTTCGTCATGAGTCCCCACCTTGTACTCATGTTTTTATGGCCCCCCATTGGGCCTTTTACTGTGTGGCAGCACCATAGAGTCGCCCTTGTTTAGAGCATCCAAGTTGAGTCATCATTGCATTCATGGAGTCTATCCCGAGTCCCTTTGTACCCCATTATAGCCCTCCATCCTTCATTGCTTGGTCTCTCTCTTGTGTCGCATACTATGACCTTCAGTCCCACTGTCCCCTATCCCTTACGATATTGTGTCAGTCACTGCCATGTCATTCATGCCCTTTATGCTCTAACAAGGGAAGTCGTCCATTCGCTACTCAGTCTTTTCCATTTCACCATCATCATTAGTGTCAGCTACTTCCGCCTCCTTTTCCACTTCACTATCATCATTAGTGTCACCGTCCGTCGTCTACTTCTTTCTCTCGTGCCTAGTTGAGGGTCTCTATCGTCACCTATGGCGGACCTCCTTCGTCAACATCAGACTGTCCATTCCGTGTCATGTCCAGAGGGAAGGCACCTGGTTCCAAACTCTTCCACTCGTTCGGTGCTCAGATCGTGCAAAGGGATCTCTCATTGCCCTTTGACTTGGTTTTTTCTCATGTGCTTGACCCCAACTCATTATACCACGATTGAGAATTGTACACTTGATGGTCTAGTGATCCAATAGATTGTAACAGTGATTCCTGGGTGGGTGCATGATTTTTCAGACCTCATGAGGGTGTGGACCTTCATGTAGCCCCTCACATGCCCGATGACCTCTTCATTGTTCCCTTCGATGCAGCTCCGCATATTTGATGATGTCGGCCGAGGGCCACTCTGCGCCGCCTCTTTACGGTATGTATCGCCCAGATTTTCAGGAGCCCTTCCCCATTTACAGGGGGCATTTGGGTTGTATTTATCTCATGTACTCAGATGTTATTGTACTAGTCCTGGCTGTTATCCCAGGCACAGCATGTATGTGAGACTCTTCATTGTATTTTTATCTGGCCCTTGATTATGCCAGCTGTACTCTATGGTTCGGTCCCTTGTTTACTGGACACACTATTCTTTTGTACTTTGTCACGGCGGGCATAGGTATGCCTCCCCCGCCGCCTTCAGCACAGGTACCCTCTCATAAGAAGAGACTTGTTGCACCCGCGAGTCTCGTCTCCTCAGGGTCTAGTCCGTCAGCACACTATCTACCTCCCACTTCTCTCTCTGACATACCCTTTTGTTGTCTAGTGATTGTATTCTTACAACGTACTTCGGTCATACGATTTGCTCCTGACACTCGCACGCTGGGGGGCAATCTGTTACACCATTTTTTGGTCATCTAACTTTTCATCATTAGATGGACCCAAGTACACCATGTAAGACCAGTTTTTACCCCAAGTAAAACTGCTTTCACTATGTTAATTAGGAAACCCCAAAAGGAATAATTAATTAAAACATAATTTAATTATTATTCCCAGTCATGTTTAACCCAAAAACAAAGAAATTAATGAGATAAACCCATAGTTATCTTATTATTTTCTAGGAATAATTATTTAAATAATATTCCTTGTTAAATATGACCAAATCAACTACCATTAATTAAATAAATCATTATTTATTTGATTATATCCCAACCACTTCCTTAAAAAGATAAATAAATCATTTATTTATTTATTCTTCACTAATCAAGGGATTTGACCCAAGTCAAAACACCCTTTCCCTCCAACAAATAATAATAAAATATTCCATAGAGGTGGATCTAGATTTGATTAACATTATTTTAATCATGCACCAAGATCTAGAATGACCCAATATTTTGTTATAAAATAGGAGGGTTTTCCCCTTCATTCTTCACCTTTTGTTGCATATTAGATCACTCTGGATCTATACACTTGGTCTCATTTTCTGCCATTTTGCTCCCATTGAGCTCTACCTTCTACATTGGGTTTTTCTACATCTACAAGAGAGAGAAAGCTTAGATCTGAAGTGCTGAGGACTACAAAGAACCCATCCCATTGAGGAGATCTGGATACACCTTCTTGTTTCCTCCCAGGTGCCCTGTAATATAAAAATTCATTCAAAATCGTGTTCTTGTCTTGTCTGTTGGATGCATGGAGCAAACTCTTTACTTTACTGCTTAATGTCTTTTCATTTATAGATCTGTTTGTTGCAGCACTTTAACTACTAATTGCAGATCTGAAGATGTTTTGCAGCCATTATTGTTGTTAGGGCTATTAGTTATGCGTAGCTAAAGTGGTTCTTTTTCGTACACTTCGACGAAGAATTCATACTAACAAAAAGGTTTGAACATATTGCATAGTTCAACAAGTCAATCATGAAAAATGACACCTATTGGTATAGGAGTCTAACAGGAGAATGAAAATTTTATATAGAAGCACCCAGAGCTACTCAAGCGTTGAGGACATGTCCTTTTTTAAGGAAAGGGCATGTTAGGTCCCCATATTACTAGTATAGTCCCTTATTGTTGTTATTTTAACCCCCTTATTGTTATTATTGTACCCCTGTAACCCCCATATTGTTATTATTGTGCCCTTAAATTATTATTTTTAAGTCTACTAGGATTACATTGTGGCCCCACTAAGATTACATTGTGGCCCCATGGAGTCCTATATATAGAAAGGAGGTTTTGTAATTTGTATCATCCAAGAATTTTTCATTCATGTAATGTATTGGAGGTTTCCCCCTCGAAGTTGTTTATTTCTAAGGTGTTGATATCTCTTTTCTTCTATTTTTGGAGCTAGTTTCACAACACAAGGTAGGAACACATAGTACATCATTAAACTGACCATTATCTAAATGAATGGTTCCAGATCCTGCAGAACTAAGAGATCTATCATCACCAACATAAATATGTTTGGTGTTGCAATCATTTAAAGAAGAAAACATGGCTTTATTTTTGGCTATGTGGTAAGAAGCTCCAGAATAAATGAGCCACTCATGAGAATTAGAAGAAGAAGATACATTTAATGCATTACCATACGCTTGACAACCACAAGTAGAAAGCATCATTCTTATAGATGAAGTTGAAGAGGTCTCCAAATTGATGTGGTGCTTCTTCATTACTGCTTCCAAGGCTTCCATATTTTAAAAACATTTGGACTCTACATGGCCATTATGATTACAAAATTTGCAATGTCTATCTGTTTTCTTCCCTTTGTTTTTAGTTTCCTTATCAGTTTGGTGAGTTTCTTTTTCAGTTTGCGGCTGAAATTTCTTAGGACCCTTGTTTGGTTTAGGACCATACTTCTTAGGATACTGCTTCTTGGGATTCTTTTGATATGGCTTTTGTTGGGTTGCTAAGGCTTTCTTAGAATCATTTCCAGAAGTGACAAGACCAAGGTGTAATATTTTTTCTTTTTATCTTATCAAATAATCGCAAAAGGCATCAAAAGAGGGGTTCTTGTAGGCTATTCCTTGAGAAATGATGGCTTCTCTAGTGGAATGCAAGGTGGAAACAAATACAAAGTATGCAGGGCCAAGCTTTGCAAGAATGGAATAGATGAGACTACCATCTTCATTTTTGACCTTACAACCTTCTAAAAGAAGTCTAAGGGTCTTGAATTTGGACAAAAAATCTTCAATAGAGGAGAAATTATCGGGGTCCAAAGTAAGAAACTCATTTTCAAGCTGGTGGGCCCTGATTTGATTTTGAATGCCAAAAACAATATTTACCTTTTTCAGGGCTTCATCAGGGGTGTTAGTTCCAAGGATATGAAATCGAAGATCTTGAGCAATGGACATTCCTATCAACCCTCGTGATTGATCTTTTTTTTTTCCCATTTAGCAGCTTTATCTCCATTGGTAGGTTTATTTTCTTGTCATGTGGCTATTCTATAAAGCCTTTTACTTCTAAGTAAATCTACCATGTGAGGTAGCCATTGGAAATAATTGGTTCTGTTAAGAATAACCAGGCAAGCACTTCCATTTTTTTAAAACTGAAGCTGAAAGGGGCTGAAACTAACTACTCCAATGGAAATATCTCGAAAAATTAGGCCGATTAAAAAAAATTAGCTTCCGGATGAAGAAGTTATGTCTTTTTGAAAAAACTAGGTTGTAGATGCCGAATAGTTACGGGAACAGTTGAAATTTTATGATGAAGTTCTACTTTTAAAAAAAATCTCGACCCTTTAACAAAAAAACTTTTAGAAAAAGAAGCTTGAGAAAGAAACTTGAACCCAAGACCTATATTCGCATAAACTAACTTTATACCAAGTGAGCTAGTAAAAGGATTTTTTAACTGTTTGAAACGAGGAAGGGTTTTTTTCTTTTTCTTTTTTTACTCTTTGATGTGCATGCTTTTTCTTGCAAAAAAAATGAAAAATGTGAGCACAAAAACAAAAAAATACAACCCTTACGGAAAAAAGTTAGATTTTCGGTTAGCCTTACCGACAACTATCCCTTTTTTGTTATTTCTGTTTTCCCGAGATCGCACAAAGACGTGGGGAAAGAGCATACGTAGTAAAAAAATATCTCGTCTTCCTGATTCTGATTTTCCAAGATCACACACAGCGCAGAGAAAAGATCATACATAGAGAAGACTATATATATATATGGCAATAGAAAAAATATAAACTGAAATAAACAGAGGGAACTGAAATAAACAAAATGATTAATAAATATAACTGCAAAACAGATACTTTATACCTCCAGATCTAAAATGACATAACTTAGGCAACCGGAAACCTTTTCGCATGAAATGAAAGGGGTTCCTCATTGTAACAAATGCTCCAAACACAACAGAGCCATTCTCCAAGCCCAAAAAATTTCATAAATAGTAGATCTAGAAAACGGCAGTCGCATGCAGTCAAACCGGCTTCGGATTTGGATCAACAATGGATGTAGCCCTCAAAATAAATCTGATACCATGTATGAATTTACAGGGTAAGTTCCTTAAATCAAACACCAAATGTCATTTCTCACAAACATATCACAAATTAGTACACCAGTATATCACGTGGTTAAAACCCTCGAAGAGGGAAACAGTCCACGGCCTGAGCCAACGCGACCACTTCAAGAAATTTAATAATATAAAAACAAAAAGTTACATATGTTTCTCTCATAAACGGTTACGGGAAAAATGACCCTCCATGCTCTTTAAATAGAGATCATGGACCAATTGGGTGTCAAGCCACGAATCAAGTGTCATTAATACCTAGGAGAGAGTGAACCATCAGATCACTACAAATCGTGACCGTCGGATTATAAGTTACAAATGTACATAGTAAAGAAACACACTTTACCTAACTCTACACTGGACCAAGTTATACTTAACTATTTCCTATGTGTCAGAATATCCTAACAGTAATTTGGGATTGGTAAATTGAGAAGGCCTCTTTCAATTATTCTATTTATTTATCTTTCTCTTTGATTATTTCTTCAATTGATCTGACCTCCACATGCTTTGATACTTCAACCTCCAACGGCACTAACTCATTATTATAATGGAAAAAAGGTTGATCCTCTATCTCACATGTTTCAACATGGGTGCCAAGTGTAAGAACACTCCTGGTAGACTTAGGCACAAATAATTGTCTCTTCCCCCTCTCATATGTGTGAGAAAATTCTACTACCCTAGGAACATATGAAGGTTGAATATGCATGCTAGAAGAGCCAATCTCAATTGGTTGTGCTGATGATGTAATAGGCAAGACAGAAATCGATGTTGACAATCTCTCCAAGAAGTTTTCTCAGGTCATGTTTATGGAGGACAAGTGATGCAACACAATGATATTAATTAGGCCATGATGAAAAAGACTAGTGTGATGATCTTCTCTTCTACTCTGAACCTTCTCATCCATCTTAATCAAGCTCTTGTACAAATAATGAGGCAAATAAAGTGTTTTGGCTGAGGTAAAATGCATCAAAATCCTGATGTGATACCTATACAACCTGGAGAATATTCTTTCACATGTGAAGTAATTTATTATGAAAATCATCAGAGGAGCATACTTGTTAATGAGGTGTCTGAAACGAAAAATAAATTTTGGCTCTTCTCTGGCATGAGGCTTGAGGAATTGCTTGTATTTTTCAATATATAGGTCCATATCCTTGAACCACTGCTCTCCATGAGAAGGGATACCTATAGCTGAAGCAATTAGGTCATATGATAAGATTATCTCCATACCTACAAGAGTGACCTTTCCAATACTGTAGCTTATTTCAAATAGGCTAGACAACTAAAGATGATACCCCCCTTCCATAAGCCTTTCACAAATGTAAAACACTGAGCTCTTTCAAAGCACCTTATGGCCAATGGCGAAGCATTAATCTCATGCATTGTGAATGGTTCAATCCTGAGGTGGCACCCTCCCTTGAATCTCTTCTTGTCAAATTCGATGGTATTTTTCACTTGAATGATGAAAACCCTAGGGTGTTAATGAAATGAGTGAATGAATGGAAATCTAGAAAAACAGAGTGTAGGAAAGTGTGAGTTTGGTGGATGAAATGAAGGGTCTTGAAGCTGAGAATAATTCTAGAAAAATTTGAGTAGGTTTTTTTGTGTGTTAGATTCAAGTTGTAGGTGGAATGAGGGAAAATAAGTGTGATGAAAGTGTCAAAATGTCTAAAACATAGGAAATTCCCAATTTTGACTATGATAATAGCTTGTGTAATAGTAGGGTAAGTTGGTAAGATGAAATGGGGGTCATGGGGTTAAGTAAAAATTCAAAGAAAATTTGAGTGGATAGGGTGGTGTCTTAACTCGACAATGAAAGTGGAATTAAGAGAAATGGGTAAGTTTAGGGTGGTCAAAACATCAAAACACATGAAATTCCCAATTCAGATTGTGGGAAAAACTAGTGTAAAATGTTTTTTAGGTTAAGAAGGTGAAACAAGGGCTATGAAGCTAAGTAAAAATTATGATAAAAATTCAGTGAGGAATACGACACCTTAGCTCCATATTGCAAGTGGAATGACGGAAAATGTATGGGTGTAGGGTATCAAATTCCATCAAACACAGTCAATGCCAAGTTTTCATTGTTTTCACTGTGGAAAAGGCTTGAGTTAGGGTTTGACTCTATAAAACATGTTAGGGGCAGTGGTGTAGGTGATAGGAGTGTGGGGATAATACATATGGGATGTATGGATATAGTTTATATTATGGGGTATGGTTTTAGGTCAAAGGGATAGGTTAGGGTTTAACAAAATAAAAATAAAAATTATATATGGACAGTGAACAGTATGGAGGAAATATTAAAAGAGCATGAAATGCTTGTAAATCCCCAACATTAAATCAAACACTAGCATGAGATTTGAAATCTTACCTTGTATAGAGGCCACACCAAATATGGGAGCATGAGCCTTGAGTGGTTGAAGGGTTTTCGAGCTCAGAAACGCAGGAAATTTCCACCTTACATAAGCATAACAACTGTGTACAAGAGCATAACAATTGAGTGTGTAGTGCTTACGCAGCGCCTTTGTAGCACTCCAAAAGGCTAACAATAGTTTCACAGCGTCCACAGAAGGGTAACAATGTAGTCCGACAATGAAACATGATGCCAGGAAGCGTAACAAAGATTATCTTTTAAGGGTTGCAAGTGCATTTTGGTGGGATTTAAGCTTTGGATTTTAGAGAGTATGGAGGGTAAGTGAAGTGAAGAGTTGCTCTCTCATACATGAAAAGGGTGACAATGAATAAAATGAAGTTTGCTTTTATTTTTATAAACTTTTATGACCCTTTACCTTTTCCCTTTGACACTTACAAAAAAAAATTGACCTTTTTGCACTTGAAAGTGACTTTTATGACCCTTTACCTTTTCCCTTTGACACTTACAAAAAAAATTGACCTTTTTTCACTTGAAAGTGACTTTTTAACTCTTTTATACTTGAGGTTACTTGACAAACTTTTTAATGAAATAATGAGACAAACTTCTCCTCTTAAATAAGACAGCAAGATAGCTTTTTAAAACCTTTGAAATTTAACACCTTTGAACTTTCACATTAGATATGACCTTTTCAAAACAGATAAGGCGTCTTTGAAGATTGTAAATTACTCCCTTTACATTTGAATGGGACAGTGATTCAAAGTAACCTCGTTTGAAGCTCTAATAGTTAAAATGACTTTGTTGGACTTTTGAATGAGACAATGAGATAGAATTATATTTTTCTTGAGACAGTGAGACAAGAATGAATCACTTTGAAATTTTTGAAACTTAAACCATATGAAACAAGACAAGTAGTATTTATTTCATTTCATAAACAAGATAGCTCCTTCATTAGGGTTTTATGAGTGGAATGGAGGGTTTCTTCCTTATTTTAAGCGAAAATTTGAAGATTTTTCAAAGCTGAACCTAGATAGTGACCTATATGAAATGGAGTGACCTAACCCTAGACCTATAAATGATGATGATGTATATGGTGACCTTGAAACTGATTTGTGATGGAGATTACCTTTACAATGATGGTGGTGATGAATGAAATGAAGGAGCAGCATACATGACTTAGACCTTTTCAGTGACCAAAATTATTTTCTAATAACTTGTTCGAAAAGGTAAAAATAATTGACCTATGACTTTCTGGAAAACAACTGAAATAGTTATTTGATCACTGACATACCTGAGCTAACATTGGCTCCAGCTGGGGATGGCAGTTCCTTTAGGAGGTGTCAAGAACATCGTAGATCAGGTATACTTACCATTGGACAATGGAGTCAAACTAGACTTTGAAAAACTTTGACAAAGTGGAAATGATGAACTAATTCTAGAAATGACTTTGAATAGAAAAAAATGACTTGACTCTAACTTAAAAACTAACTAAAACTTTTTGAAACTTTTGAAAATAAAACATGAGCTGAATGTAGAAGCCTCGTGGCCTTCTCCTTGGGCTTAAAAATTCTGCAACAACTTCCTTATTGTTGGGACATCAAATTAAAATGATATGTACAATGACAGTGAATTTATTCTTCAATGATCAAGTTAGATAGTGTTTGAGGAATCTACCATTGATTGGTCCTCCAAGCACTTCTTTCCCTTCAATATCCTCTAGTATAAATTCTTTGTTACGTCTGAATGCATTGATCTTGTAAGGTCCTTTCCATAGATGGTCAAACTTTCCATGCTTACTCTTGTCTTCATTCCAGGCATCCCAGCGAAGAACAACATCTCTAAGCTTTAAATCATCAGCTTTTGTCTTCCTGTCATAAATATTTTTTATTTTCTCATGAAGCTTTGAAGTATGAGTGAAAACTTCATCTCTTGACTATTGTAGATGGATCATTTGGTTGATTCTTCATTGAATTTCATTAGGCTCATTGTCGATCTCTTGCATAATTTCCATCACCAGTATAGCTAGAGAAGTAGAGAACATCGTGTCAACACCATACACGAGTTGGAAAGGTGACATGATGATTGATCTCTTCGTGCTAACTTTATCCACACATAGAGACTTGGTGAGGTTTTTGTGCCAATTCCTCTTGTTTTCTTGCACCATTTTTTTATTATGTTCACCAAATATTTATTTCATGATTCAGCAAGATCAATTCCCTGAGGATAGTATGTTGTTTAATGAACAAGCGTAATGTGATACTTGTAAAAAAAGTCAATCACTTTCTTGGACTTGAAGGCAGCTGCATTATCATTGATGATCTTGTGTGGATAGCCAAAACAAGACAGAATATTGTTCTCAAGAAACTGAATGATAACAGTGTTAGTAGCTTGCCTCATGGGGATGGCTTCAATCCATTTGGTGAAATAATATGTGGTAGTGAGTGTCCATTTGTGTTAATTTGACGACGGAGGATGGATCTCTCCAATGATGGCAAGTCCCCACTGCTGGAATGGCGCTGACACTTTAATTGGTTTTAAAAGCAAAGGCAAGAGCTTTCTCTTTCCCTAAAATATTTGACAATTCATGACTGTTTTATAAACATAAGAAAATAAAATTGGCCAATAGACTCCCACTCTCAAGATATTATTAGTTGTAGTCTTCCAATAAATATGACTTCCACAGTCACCTTTATGAAAATCTTTCATCACTTTTTCTACTTCTCCTTCATCCAAACAATTTAGAAACACTCCAACCAGATATTTCCAATACATGATGCCATTGAGAATGCATTACTTAAGAGCTCTTAACTTCAAATATCTAGCCTTACTACTTGGAAATTCGGGAGGAGGATTCAAGTGTTGAAAAACATGTACTATAACAGCATACCAAGGCAATAGAGAGAAAATTTCAGATACCTTAGGTAATGTTTCAGCATCTTGTTCTTCAGATAATGTGGAAATAAAATTGATGTCCAAGGCATGGAGATTTGAATCTTCCATAAGCATCACCAGGCCTTGTCCTTTCATTAGCTTTTTGGGCTTGATCTCCAAGTCATATTCTAACATAGTAGCGATCCATTTACCTCACCACCCTTCAATATCATTCTATGTAAGCACATCTTTGGCAGCAGGGTTTGGAACATATGCAATGACATGAGAGTGGAGAATGTATAGCCAGAAGTCCTTCAATGATTTGACTAATGCCAAGGCCTATTCCTTAATGATGTTGTACTTCAAGGTTGTGTCTCTTATGGTTCTACTGAAGAAGGTGATGGGTTGCTCCGTATTCTGATTTTTCTTTTGCATGAAGACAACAGCAAGAGTATGCTCTGAGGCAAATGAAAAAATGATAAAATCAAGTGTATAATCTAGACTAATAAGGATAGGAGCATGAGGTAAAGCCAAATTAACTTGATTGAATTATTTCTTTGCCTCTTCAGACCATTTTACTTCACTATCTTTCTTCAGCATGGTAGTAATTTGCCTTAAGTGTTCAGCAAGATTGGGAACAAACCTTCTCAAATAATTGATTTTGCCATTAAATGACTAAATTTTCTTTTTTCTCCTAGGATAGTCCAAGGTATGAATTTATTCAATTCTTGAAGGATCTATCCTAATTCCATCTTTTGATATGATATGGCCTAGCAATTTACCTTCCTCCATAGTGAAAAGACCCTTCTTTGGGTTCAACGATATGCCAAACTTTCTACATCTCTGAAAAACTATTTTCAAGTGTTGCAAGTGTTGCTCATCTATCTTCGGAAAAAAGTGATGTCATCAAGATAAATGACCAAAAATACATACTTTTCATTGGCGAAAAAAATTTCCATTGCTTGTTGAAAAGTGGCCCCTAAATTCTTCAATCCGAAAGGCATTTTTGCATACATGAAGGTACCCCAAGGTGTTGTGAAGGTTGTATTTTCTTGATCATCTATATAGACAAGAATCTGATTATAATTGGAGTATCCATCCAGCAATGAAAGTCTAGAAGATCCTACTACCCTTTGCAGAATATGGTCCATCTTCGATAGTGGGTAATTGTCCTTCAATGACACTTTTTTTAGATTTCTGAAATCAACGCACAAGTGAATCTCTCATGTCTTCTTCCTCCCTGGCACTAGGTTGGACATCCAATTTGAAAAGAGAAGAGGCACTATAATACCAGTTTTAAATAATTTATTTACCACCTTCTAAATAGATGGCAGCAACTTAGGATTCATTCTTCTTAGCTTCTGGCGGAAAGCTTTCTGATCCAACTTCAAGGGAATGGTATGTTGAATTATTCTCTTAACATATACTTTCAAATCAGAATATTCCCAAGAAAATACATCAAAAAACTGAGACATAAGCACTGCATATTTACCTTTCATTTATGCACTCAAAGATTTTGAATTTTTTACCATCTTTGGTCTTTCCGGAGTGCCAAGATTGAGATCTTCCACTCCCACTTCTGTCGGTAACATGGTTGTTTTGTGTGCAACATAATATTGATCAAAAATCTCTTACAAAGGTACCAAACCTCTTGGAATAGAGTTATATTTCAACTAAATCACTTGCATCTCTGCTACATGGATTTCTTGGTCATCTTCATAGCACTGGTTGTCCATTTGAGAATTCACAAAATCCTCTTCTTTCTGTAAGAAATTGTTGATCTGTTTATCATCTTGAAAAACTTGCGAATACTGAACATTATCTAAGACAAAAGGGTGGTGTTTTACATTTATCTCATACTTCTTATCAGGATACAATGGAATTTTGAACATGTTGGCTGAAGTAGCAAGAGAATCAGTAATAACATTGATGTCCCTTGGGATCAATGATAAAGTGTACTCAGAAAATGTCCTGAGGATGTCTAGCACTTCATTTTGATAAGCTCGCATTATTTTATTCTTGGCTTGGTATTCCCCTTTGACTTAATTTACTACTAACTTGGAGTCGCCATATACACAAATCTTCTTTACACCCAACTTCTTGAGAAATTTCAGACTGACTATCAAAGCCTCGTACTCAACTTCATTGTTTGAACACTAGAAAGCCAAATTGTAGGAGGACATTCGAACATTGGGAGGAATTTTTAATGATTGATTTACAGGGTTGTGAATCCACACTCTAATACCATCCCTTTCTTTTCCCAAAGCTCCATTGAAGTCCATATTCCACAAACTACTTTCCTCATCCAAAAACTGAAAATCAGATGGATGAACTTTGCTTGTTTCTTGAGAGACTTATGTTGTACCAAAAACTTCTGTTTCTTTCACTATTTCATCACTTTTTTGAGGTGATGCACTCAGTTCTAAGCCATTTGGCACTTTTTTATAAATTTTTGCATTTGCCAATTCTAAAACATAATTTGAAAATTCAAAATTTTCTACATTTTCTTCAATCAAAACTTCGGAAGACGTTAAACATTCATTATTGAACAAAGTAAATGACTCTAAATCTGTATGAATAGCATGTATATGATGGTTATTTGTATTTTCTCAATTTTTTATCATCTACTTCATCTTACTCTCCCGATATAGTTTCCTAAATTGTCCAAAGACAGGAATGGTAGCATATGAAAAATCAAGTTGTAAGGTCCCTCTAGGCTTCACTCCACATGATCAAGAAAGAATCATTCCATATCTGGGAGGGATATCAGCCACAACAACATCCATAAGGACATTCTTGGCTGGGATTTTCTCTAATGACACCACTAGATCCTTAATGAGGCCAAGACATTTCACCCTCCCTAAATCAAATGAGTAAAGATCATGATAAGGTATTGTGATGTCCAGTCCTAATATGTCCATAATGGCCTTGGGCATGAGGTTTTGAGAGGCTCCAATATCAAGCATGGCATTATGGAGGATAAAGTCATGGATTTTGACGCTTAGATAAAACAGAGGGTGTTAGCCACCTATAAAATTTGTTATATCAAAAGGTGGCTAAAACATTTTTGGAGCCTTCAAGAAACAGTTTTATTGCTAAAAATGTTATCTCTTGAATACTCTTGAAGACATCATGTCCTTTGTTTAATCTTCACTGCTATTTCCCTTTTACACTCAGAAATTCTGCTGATTCCATCGAAAAAAAATTGCTGCAAAACACCATTTTTCCCTTCCTTTCACTTCAAACTAACCTTAATTTTTACCCCCTTTATTCCCCATGGAATTCCTCCATTTTCCATTTGTTTCCCATTTCCCCTTCATAAAATCCTCTTTATAAATTTTAAAACTCACTTTTAAACTTTGTTGAAACCCCCAAAATCCATCAAAAAACTTTGAAAATTTCATAAAAAATACATTTTTTGTATTACAGGCTTAAGCCCCTTTGGGCTAAGTCCCAACCACTTCCCCACATGTGCCTGCACCCTAGAACCAGGCACTAGACTCATAAAGCACTTATCGCTTTGGAACAAAACACAGAACGTAAGTCTTTTTGCGTTATTGAGACCTCCGATGCGATTAGCCCCTTATTACATAGCCCCGGTCCAATCACCGCTTCATATAACCCTTGGGCCCGCATCCAACTCTTAAACCTTGTGAATAAACCATTCCCAATGCATATTTCCCTTTGTAAATTCATAAACCCACCTTTTCCTAAGTTTGTTCTAAACCCGCCATAACAATGTTTTTTAATGAAAAATGGGTAGATTGAAAGACCCGGGCCAAAGTTCCAATGTGATTGAGCCCTGATGTATAAACCCCCACTTTCCTCTTTTCTCCATATAAACCTACTCCCAGGACCAAGATTTAAAGTCCCGAAGCGCTAATCACATCGGAGAAATTTAAATGGGTAGATTGAAAAGCCCGAAGGTGCGATCTCGATTGGCCCTTTTTATGTATAAGCCCTGGGCCCTTTTATTTTCCATATAAACCACAGGCCCCACAACCGGGCACCATTTCATATACATATAACCTGCCCCAAGCCATATAAAACCTTTTTATTTCATAAAATTTTGGGTTTTCATAAGTGTTAAAGGGTTTCTGCCGGTGCATGTTTTGAAACCATATTTGCCATTGATCTTAAACCGATCAAACGGCCCGCACGATATCGCATCACAAGTTTTTGTCGGGCACATTTTTCCCCCTTCCTGATTAGCGATTCCCCAATCAATCGTGAGCCGTTGAACTCCTCCTCACCTTCTCAGATCCGACGGCCCTCATTTTCTCTTATCATAAACCCTTCCTCCACATTTTGAGCCCCTTCGATTCACTCCCCACCGTCGATCCAATCCTCAGATCAATGGCCAGTGCTAAATCACATCGGTGCCATTCAAGTTCTTCCCTCTGTCGATCACGAAGCCCCGATTGCATCTGGGCCATCCACGTGTCCACATCGGACTATCCAGATCAATTCTCCCGACTTTGGTTTAAAAACATGTAATCCCGCTCATAATGTTTCTCGGCCAATCACAGCCGTTGATCTCTGCAAATCAACGGTCCTGATTAACCCTTTCTCCGCCTTGTTATTATTTCGTTCAAACCCCAGATCAAATCTCTGTCATTGATCTGTTACATCCAACGACCCTTATTAAACCTGATAGACATACCTCCTATGGGTCATGCCTTCCTCTGTTTTTAATCTCAGCCGTCCCATCCTTGATCTGACGGCCCATATTGAAACCGCCCCACCTATTATCACCTACGCACTTATTTTTTATCACGCTTTTTCCACAGCCGTCAGATCTGTGACCCCTGATCTGACAGTGGGCACGCGTTTTCGCATAATTTTGAGCGCGGAGGTTAATTCTCAGAAGTTACGCAATATAAGATATTTTTGAGAGACACATGTCACCCTCTGGCACATATCACATTCCAAAAGGAAAAACCACCTCCCTGCTCTTTCGCCACGTGAAACCCGTGGTTTTCTCCACTAAAACCATCTTTCCCCATTTGTATTATAAATCATCGCGTGCGCCTTCCGCCATTGATCCTTGTAGATCAACGGCTCAGATCTAATTTCTCATTATACTATCACCCTCTACTTCTACCAAAGGTTTTTAACCTTATTTCTTTATATTTCCGCCATTTCTCTATAAGTGACCATTTGCATTATATTCCTCTCGATTAATCCTGACCGTCTGTCTCTACAAATCGATGGATCTGACTTATTTTCTTCCCACCGCTCTCCCTTTGACCACTATGCACAAATCTCCACCATTGGATGCTGTCATCTAACGGCCTCGCTCCTTCCCCACAACCTTTGAAGCAGTTTTACCCAATAACGCAAGATTTTATAATATTTTTTGTATTTTGCAAGTTTTAATGGTTTTTTCCATTATATAAAAGGAAAATTCAAGCCGAGGATGAAGATCCTCCAGGCTCTCACTTATCAAGAAGAAATCATTGAGCAGGGTTCAACTCTACGTTTCGTCAATACTTCATGGGCATTGATACCATATGAACCCTTTGTAGAACCTGCACATCAACAAGACACAGCAAATTAAATCAAAACAAAAGATTATCAGTTTTGAAGACTTAAACACAGTAGAACAGAGGATTGAAGACTGTTTTCATAGGATTACGACTAAGATCGAAAATCAGAAGCCTAATCCTCCGAATTAAAACACAATTAAAGAAAAATCAAAATATTTCTCAGTCAGGAAAAGCCTCCACTGCCACATCAAAGGCTAATTGATTCCTCTCAGCTACCCAATGACACCTGTAGCCTCAAAGCATTCAACAGAGGCCGAGTTATTATCATAACATTAGATATTTGCCTCAATGCAGTCCAATAGTTAATTCAGCCCAAAGATTTATTGCAGAAAATATCTGCTAAGTTACTACAGTGATGACATAGAGCCTTAAAGTCAACAAAATCTCCCACCAAGCTTAATTCTTAAATGTAAAACAATTAATACAGACAAATATCTGTAAACTTCTCCATCAAGCCCCTCAAAGGCCGAGAAGTCTTAAATCTGTATTAATTGAACCCAGGAGATCTTTTATCAGATCCCACCTCCCCATTCCTTCTATAAATACTCCTGTATAAGATGAGAAAATGTTGGTTGCAGAACTTTGAAATATACTTGTGCTCGAATTTTCTATCTGTAAATAATGTTCAAAGGCTCTTGAAGCTCTGCTTGTGATAGAATAGTTAGGCTGAGTAGTGAAGATGATTGCTGAACTAAAACATTGGATTTAAAGTTGTAACTGGTTTGAAGCATCAATACAAGTTTATTTATGGGATCCTGGTCTATGTCAACGGTGATGTTTTTCTTATTGTAAATTGTAATTTTATTTCTGTTTTCACTTTGTCCATTTTCTCTGATAAAGAACAGCAAGCATAGAGTTAGGATTTACTGTATATCAGTACCCTTCTCTAACTGATAAGCTTTATCTACATGTTTTCTTCCAATTTGTGTTGTTTAGGAATGATTTAATTCAGTGTCAAGCAGTTAGGAATGTTGGCTTTCCCTCATCCTACTGTCTAAGCTAATTGTTATTCTTGAATGTTATTTTCAATTTATGTTAAGAATATATGAACTAAGGAAGTTATGGTAAACCATGTCCTTTAGTTTTATCCCTAAATACTATCTGAAAGTTTCCCTAAGAGTGTGTTGAAATCAGGCTAGGTTCAAATTCCTTACCTGATCTTAGACTATTCTTCGTTATCATATGTGTTTCCCTTTGTGTTTTAAATGTTTTTCTATTGAAATTGCATCAAAAGCTAGCTAGTTTCAAAGTACTTACCAGATCTTAGATTACTTTTATGTCTTTCTTAAGTGTATGCCAAAAGCTGGCTAGTTTCAAAGTACTTACCGGATCTTAGGCTGCTCTTTGTTCTTCATTTGTTTAATTCCCCTTCTTTTATATCATTTCATTCCATAAAATCAAATTTAAAGATATCCTTAGACATAGATGACTTGCCCCATGGACCACTCTTGAACCTTGTTGTTTCAATTAAACCCTATTATGACTCCATAGCCCAATGGACTAAAAGCCAACGTTATATCCATCTTTTAGCTGAAGCTTGTTCTGATTGCTTGCAACTTCACACCTTTGAAACTCAGAACTTTCAACTCAAATAATAATCATGCTCAACCATCCAAAAACAAACAAAAACCCTCGGACTTCATAACTAGCCTAATATCATTACCCAAAAGCTTTTAAAGATAAATCCATCTTTTCACTTATTGGAGAGATCCTTCTCTGGATTCAGGAGGGCTAGATCCTAGAATCCCAAAGTGGTTGAAATAGTGTTCTCCCTGCAGTTGGAATTTTCCAATCTTGCTAATTATAGGGAGCTAACATCTTCTGGCGACTCCGCTAGGGATTTGAGTTATTTTCTTGTTGAATGCTTTAAATATCTCAGAAACCCCTTTACTCACTAAAAATTTGGCATATTGGCCAGCTAAGCCACCACCAGCTAACATCTTCTGGCGACTCCGCTGTGGAACTGAGTCGAATTTTCATCTTAGATTCCCTTAAAAACTTCATAAAACCTCGTGAGTAAAAAGCAACCTTTTCAAGCACTACCAAACCGATGGTAATCATGATAAAAACTTGTTTGAATCAGTGAAAAACTAGGAAAACCCTAGGATTCTCATAAGATTTTATCTAACCTTGAAATATCAGCTAGCTTAGCCATAAGAGCAGACTGTATTTGTCTCATAACCATAGCTAAGTTTTGAAACATAGTTAGGAAACTCTTAAGAAACACCAGGACTAAAAAATAACTCAGAAAACCCAAAAATATTTCAGATTGGTATTCAATAAACATGGTGGTAGACCATAAAACCTTTTACCTCCAAAAGAGCTAAAAAATTCCACTTGGTGACTCCACAATCCTAAAAAGACCTTAAGACTCCACTGGGAAGACCCATAATCTTTGTAAAATCATTCAAACTCAGTTAGAGGATTGTAGGATTTAAATTTGTGTAAAATAGATTAGTTAAACCTCTTAAATATTGTCATATCTGGTTGAACTTTTCTTGTTTAGTAGGGTCTAAAAACACAGCATAGTGGCTCCTAGAAAGATTCATACTAGAGACTATCCTAACCTAGACCCACCTGAGATAGTTGATAACCCTGAAAGTATCCTTAGGAAGTCTCCTAAGATAAATTTTTCAACTATTTTCAGATCACCCTTGAGAGCTAATTCAGTTCCTGAAAATCTTACAGCTCTACAACAATCACAAGTAGATCTAAGAAATACATTCAGAACTAGGTCTCTTGATGATTTAGATCAGTTAGATTCTGAGTCTTCACTTTCATCCCCGGAGACAAGTGAACATTCTG
Organism: Pinus albicaulis; assembly: GCA_034641835.2. NCBI lineage: Eukaryota > Viridiplantae > Streptophyta > Pinopsida > Pinales > Pinaceae > Pinus > Pinus albicaulis. Next base: position 300,266,348 of record CM076581.1, read on the forward strand.
GTAGTACATAAACAACATCACATGATTTACATTTCCTTCACAATTTAGGTGTATCTCATCCAAGATCAGCTCCGCAATCTATTCCTAGTCCATCCACATCTATTCAGCAAACATCCACTATCCAAACCACTCCACTTCAGTCCACTTTTTCTCTTATTAATCCACCTCTTGTAAATCCACCTCCACCTCTTATCATGGCAGCATGGTATGCTCCCTTATTCCTTCCTGTACCATTAGTCAATATTCCACAGGACTATCAGTCCAAAATACCATTATATGATGCTAGTAATGCTACTACTGCATCGCAACATGTGGATAAGATCTACTTTGACAGAAATGAAATTGATGATGAATCTATCAAACTAAGACTATTTGCTCAGATTTTGGGGGGAGAAGTAAGAAAATGGTTTAAAGGCTTAACCCCCCACAGTATAAATGATCTCCAAGCCTTCCATCAACAATTCTTAAACAAATGGGAAGTAAAGAAAAACCCTCTTCAAATACTTTCTGATTACAAGAACCTCCACAGAAACACTGGGGAAAGTGTACAAGCTTACTGCACTAGATTTAATAATGTGTATAATGCCCTTCCCCCAGATCTAAAACCTCCACAAGGCTCAGTGTTAAACAAGTTTCCTGAAGGGTTTGACCCTGAAATGGATTATCAACTGAGAGAGAGAGATCCTCTAACCCTTGAAGATATGAAAAAAGGGGCTCTTGCTGTGGAATTAAATTTGATGGAGAAAAGAGCAAGAATAAAAAATGAGAAGAGAGTGTCCTTCATAGAGGAATCCACACCTTCTACTTCTAGCTCTAAGATGGAAATAATGATGGAGGAGATGATGAATAAAATGAGCATCCTTGAGAGAGCACAAGCAAGTCAAAACCAAACTGCTCCTCAAACAGAAGCCAAAACCAAAATCAAAATTTTAGAAGAAACCAACCTCCAAACAGAACTAGGGAAGATGATCAACAAATCACTCCTCCCTTTCATCAAAAATATGTGAGTGAGGTTGAGGAAACAGATGAGAAAAAATAGGAAGATGATATCAACATGTTGGGAGTAGATAATGATGACTTTGAGGTTCATTATGATAAGAAACAAGGTCTTTACACACCCTATGTTGACAAAAGAGATGAGGATGAAAGTTATTATCAAGACATGGAGAATGTCATCATAGAATCTCAAAGGGAATATGACCTTAGAAGTAAAACTAATCAACAAACTCCCAACACCAAAACCTCTGACAAATCTTCACAAAACAACATTGTAAACAAACCAAAAATAGTAAAACAAAGGGACAAAATAGTGGCTGGCAATTCTGATAAAGGTAAAGAGAAAGGCACTCAAAACAATGAAAAACAAAGTGCAAACCTTAGCAGTACTAACACCTCAGTTAGTACTCCTGTGAAAACAATTTTGTAAAATGTAAATAGAGTAAGTCAGCAAACAGATTTTGCTGACAGATTGGCAGCTAATAAGGCTGAGACAAGCACTTTAAAGAGTCAAATTCCTTTCAGCCTGGAGCAGGAAATTTCCAAAATTAAAATCTCTGTTCCTCTCTCTGAACTAGTTGCCCAAAATGTATATAGGACCCAAATTTTGAGGGCTTTAAACATAGAGGATAATAATGACACAGTCAATCTTAATGATGACCAGCCAGAGCTTATTTTTGGTCCAAAGATTGAAGGTAGATATCAAGAGGGACATGTTCCTCCTTTCTATGTAAGTTTAAACGTACGTGACAAGATTTTGCATAACGCTATGCATGATTTCGGGGCCTCTCATAATTTAATGCCTAAAGCTGTAATGGAGAGCCTAGGTCTAGAAATCACCAGACCTTATAAAGACCTTTACTCCTTTGACTCAAGCAAAGTAAAATGTTTAGTATTAATAAAAGACCTCTACGTTAACTTAGCACAGATTCCAGCCAGATGTTTGGTTATGGATATTGTTGTGGTTGATGTACCCCCAAAGTATGGAATGTTGTTATCTAGGTCTTGGGGGGCTAAGTTACAAGGGACTATGCAGATGGACATGACCTATGCGACCATCCCTATGTTTAATCAGACAAGAAAACTTTACAGGGAGTCCCATATGCAGTATATGGTGACTAGTCAAGACAGATCACAAAATTCTCCTCTGTATTCTATAAATACAGGCCTCGATTCATTTATCCTGTTCAACGATGAAACACTTACTGAACAAGTCACTTTAACAGAGTTAATGGCCGATAGAGAGGAGGAGGAAAACACCACAGAGGGGTCAAAAAAGTTTGTTGCATTTGAAAACTTTAGCAAACCAAACACAAGTCTTGAACTACAAATCCTACGTCCATCAATTTTTAACCTTGAGAGTCAAGAAATCAACCCTCAATGTAGTGGAAAACCTGAGGAGTTAAAACAAATTCAACTAAGTGCCGATACTCATGAACAATCAAAAAGCACGTTAGTTGGAGAGGACAGTAAACAAACAAAGGAACCTGAAACTAGTCCTCTATGGAGTATGAACTTTGACAGGTCGTGCACTAGAAGCAATGTTGGTGCAGGTGTCTGGATTCGTAACACTGAAAACAACCACACAGAGAGAACTTCCTGTAGATTGAACTTCCAGTGTTCGAATAACATAGCGGAGTATGAATCCCTTCTATTAGGCCTGCATTTGTTGAAAAAGTTAGGAGCCAAAAGAATCAAAGTGCATGGGGATTATGAATTAATCATTAAGCAAGTCAATGGGGAGTATAACGCTAATCATCCCAGACTTAGGGCCTTCCAAAATGATGTCGTGGATCTTTTGAAAACTTTTGGGGAGTCCCAATTAATTTTTGTCCCAAGAAAAAGAAATATCACGGCCCACAGCTTAGCTTATGAAACTAGAACATGCTTAACGCCATACGAAACCAAAGAATGCACAACTCAGATTAAATTCAGACCAATGGTTCCTGATAACGAAAAATATTGGCAAGTGTTCGACGGAGACAAAAAAATAGAAGACTTCATGCAATTCATAAATGAATTTGAACTACACAGTTCAGATTCAGATTATGAAACAGACTGCAATAGTGAAGAAAATTTTCTTGGTGAAGAAGAACCATCTCCTGAGCTTGTTGATGTAAACCTGTTATCTAGCAAACTTTAAAACAAAATAGAAATGATTGAAGGGATATAAATAGAGGACTTAGAAACCCTGCAGTCTAAATATCATAGTTTACCAAAGGGTCTGTCCCCTTTAGAAGAGTTGTTTGATTTTAACGATGTGGCCAAGAAGCCAAAATTGGAGCCTGTAGAGACTGAAGTTGAGGAGTGCAATATAGGCAGTGAACTAAAACCTATGATGATTAAACTGTCTAAGACTTTATCAGCTCACATTAAACTTAAATACATAGAGCTTTTTAAAGAATTTTCTGATGTTTTTGCGTGGAGTTACGAAGATCTCAAATCCTACGACACTGAAATAATACAGCACAAAATCCTTCTCAAGGAAAACCAAAAACCATTCAAACAGAAGCTGCGCAGAATAAACCCTGTTCAACTGCCTTTGGTCAAGAAGGAAATCAAGAAAATGTATGAATTTGGTATTATTGTCCCTATTAGATATTCTGAGCGGGTGTCTAATCTGGTGTCAGTTAGGAAGAAAACTAGAGAGAATAGGCTTTGTATAGACTTTAGAGACTTAAACAAAGCTTCATTGAAAGACAACTATCCTTTACCTAAGATGGATCATATTTTACAAAGGGTGGTAGGGTCTAAAATAATTTCTTTGCTTGATGGCTACTTGGGGTATAATCAGATTTTAGTTCACCCAGATGATCAATTAAAGACAGCTTTTACTACACCATGGGGCACTTTCATGTATGTGAAAATTCCCTTCGGTCTAATGAACGCTGGTGCAACATTTCAAAGAGCCATGGACATAGCATTCTTAGAAGAACTGGACTACTTCATCATTATTTACCTTGATGATGTCACTGTGTTTTCAAAGACAGATGAAGAGCACTTAGAACATTTGAGAAAAGTTTTTGAGAAATGCAGAAAGTTTAGCATATCTTTAAACCCTAAGAAAACATTGTTCGGGCTCCAAGAAGGTAAACTTCTTGGGCACATTATTTCAGAAGAGGGTATAAAGATAGACCCAAAGAGGATTGAGGCCATTTTGCAAATCTCTCATCCTCGAAACATCAAGGAACTGCAGTCTTTAATTGGAAAGATCAATTTCTTGAGAAGGTTCATACCCAACTTAGCTGAGCTCCTTAGAAACATTACAAACATGCTAAAGAAGGAGCAAGGGGTAAAATGGACCTTGGAAGCAAAGAAGTCCTTTGAGCTGGTGAAAGAAGCGTTAACCAAAACACCAGTTCTAATCAGTCCTGATTTTTCAAAATATTTTTATATTTTTTCATTTGCATCAAAACATAAAATAGTTGCTGTCCTTTTATAGAAAAATCCACAATGGAAAGAGCAGCCTATTGCATTCTTTAGCAAGGCTTTGAGAGATGCCCCTCTGAAGTATAACATTATGGAGAAGCAAGCCTTTGCTTTGGTTAAGGCTTTAAAAGACTTCAGAGTATACATCTTGCACTCACACATCATTCCTTTGTCCCAAATTCAGTTGTGAAAGACATTCTAACACAGGAACCAGATGGTAAGAGAGGTAAGTGGATAGTTGTTATTCTTGAATATGATTTAGAGATAAAGCCCACCAAACTCATTAAAGGCCAAGGTCTAGCTAGATTAATGGCTAAATCAAATTTTGAAGTTCTTGATATTAATATGATTAATGCTTTGGATGATCAAGAGGAAATCTCAACTCCCATTATTGAAGATCATTTTATGAATTCCTCTTGGTATGCTGATATTCTTTACGTTTTTCTTAATTTGAATACACCTCCTAGTTTGACAAAAACAAAGGCAAGGTTTTTAAAGTTAAAAGTTGTAAACTATTGCATTATAGATAAATGTCTTTATTGGAAAAATGCAAGTGTTATATTTCTTAAATGTTTGCTTGAATATGATGCAAAGAAGGTTAAGCACGAGTTCCATGAAGGGGAGTGCGGAGGCCACCTCTACTGGAAGACAACAGCCAACAAAATCCTAAGGGCTGGTTATTATTGGCCCACTCTCTTTCTAGATGTACACACGATGATAATTGCCTGTCATAAGTGCCAACTGTTTGAAGGCAAAAGAAAGTTGATGCCCTTACCTCTGCATCCAATCACTGTTGAAGCTCATTTTCAACAGTGGGGACTTGACTTCATAGGAGAAATCCATCCACCATCCTCTGCCCAGCATAGATGTATTCTCACTGCCACAGACTACTTCACCAAATGGATAGAATCCATCCCTTGTAGGCAAGCCAGTGATTATGTCATTATAAAATTCATGGAGACTAATATTCTCTCTATATTTGGTTGTCCTACCAAGATCATCATTGATAATGCAGCAGCATTTGGATCCAAGAAGATGGTTGAATTCTGTCACAAATATCAGATAACATTGGGTCATTCCACAGCCTATTACCCTCAAGGTAATGGACTTGCAGAATCCTCAAACAAAAGTTTGGTGAACATAATCAAGAAGTTGTTGGAGGAAAACAAGAAGTCTTGGCACAGAAAGCTTGTTCATGCACTTTGGGCTGACTGATTGACATTGAAGAAATCTATTGGTATGTCACCCTTCTAGCTTGTGTATGGTACTAATGCAATTTTTCCAACCAGCCTTGGTATACTAGTTATGAATTTAATTCAAGAGGTTCAGTCTAAAGACAATGACATGATCAGAAGGATAAATCAGACTATTCACCTCCAGCAGACCAGAGAGGACGTTTATAACAAAGCATTACTAAAGCAGGATAGCATCAAAAAGCTTTTTGACAGAAGAACAAAGGCTAGCAATTTCAATGTTGGGGACAAAGTCTTAAAGTGGGACTCAAGGAGAGAAGACAAGGGCAAGCATGGGAAATTTGACAACTTATGGCTTGGCCCTTACTTCATTCATTCAACTGCTGGTAATAATTCCTTTTTCTTGTAGGAGTTGAATGGAGTAGAATTGTTTGGGGGTCCTGTCAATGGCAGGATGCTCAAACATTACTTCTCTTGATCCTATTATATTCTGAAAGCCTTTTTATATTTTTTACATTATAAATATTTCATCCATCATTGCATTCAAAGTTAGAAAAATCAAAAATACAAAAACAACAAAAGAAAGAAAAGAGGGCAGATTGTAAAAAACAATAAAGGTACAACGCCATACCAACAAAAAGAGAAACAAATCTGAAAGTGTGCAAGATTAAATGCCACTATTGAAAAAAACACTTCTAATTAGTCAAACAGCCTAGTCTTGACTAATTAGTTTTAAATTGACTACTGATAGGATTAGTGAATTCGATTTTCCAAATAGTTTAATCTTGGCTTATCAGTAGGTAGATTAGGCTAGAAATTAAAGGTTCAAACAAGCTCAAAATCTGAACCAGAGAAACAAAGAAATAACAGCTCAAACAGAAGTAAAAACAGAGCTGGAAAAAGATGAAGGAAACTCTTTGAATTTTCAGATCTTAAAGCCTTCCATCTTGATTTAATTTTTTGCAAAATAATATCTATGTACAACTTGTTTTTTATGCCATAGATTAGCATCAAGTTAGACTGCTCAATCCTAACTTGTATGCTTTTAAATTTTTGTTTTAGAAATTAGTGAATAAAATCTGTTAGATTGTTTAATCCTAACAAATTAGTAGATTAGGTAGAGAAACATATGAACTCAACTGTTTAATCTGAGTTCATGGAGAAATAAGGAGTAGAATTAGATTAGTTTTATGCTTTCAAAATAATAAAATGTTGTAAAAAGAGTTTGCCAATCCAAGTGCACTCTAAAGAAGAAAAAATGTTAGATCAGTAGGATTGGGTAGGTATAAAGCTTGTGTTGATGAAGATCCATTTTTTTTCATGGCTGCTAACACGTTTTCAGACCAAAATAATATCATCCAAGTAAGAAAGTTGCAGCCCAATGGACTAGGCATTTATCAGCCTCCCAGAGAATGCAAGTCTGAAGTTCTTGATGCCTTCAAGAAGGCACCATCCCCAAGTGGAGCCACTGTTAGCCACCTATAAAAAAAATTATATCAAAAGGTGGCTAAAACATTTTTGGGGCCTTCAAGAAACAGTTTTATTGCTAAAAATGTTATCTCTTGAAGACTCTTGAAGACATCATGTCCTTTGTTTAATCTTCACTGTTGTTTCCCTTTTACACTCAGAAATTCTGCTGATTCCATAGAAAAAAGACTGCTACAAAACACCATTTTTCCCTTCCTTTCACTTCAAACTAACCTTCATTTTCACCACCTTTATTCCCCATGGAATTCCTCCATTTTCCATTTGTTTCCCGTTTCCCCTTCATAAAATCCTCTTTATAAAGTTTAAAAATCACTTTTAAACTTTTCCGAAACCCCCAAATCCATCAAAAAAATTTGAAAATTTCATAAAAAAAATATATTTTTTGTATTACAGGCTTAAGCCCCTTTGGGCTAAGTCCCAACCACTTCCCCACATGTGCCCACACCCTAGAACCAGGCACTAGACTCATAAAGTGCTTATCGCATCGGAACAAAACACAGAACGCAAGTCTTTTTGCTTTATTGAGACCTTCGATGTGATTAGCCCCTTATTACATAGCCTTGGTCTAATCACCGCTTCATATAACCCTTGGGCCCACATCTGGTGCTTAAACCTTGTGAATAAACCATTCCTGATGCATGTTTCCCTTTGTAAATTCATAAACCCACCTTTCCTAAGTTTGGTCTAAACCCACCAGAACCATGTTTTTTAATGAAAAATGGGTAGATTGAAAGACCCGTGCCAAAGTTCCAATGTGATTGAGCCTCGTTGTATAAACCCCCACTTTCCACTTTTCTCCATATAAACCTACTCCCAGAACCAAGAGTTAAAGTCCCAAAGCGCTAATCGCATCGGAGAAATTCAAATGGGTAGATTGAAAAGCCCGAAGGCCCGATCCCGATTGGCCCATTTTATGTATAAGCCCTAGGCCCTTTTATTTTCCATATAAACCACAGGCCCCGCAACCGGGCACCATTTCATATATATATAACCCGCCCCGAGCCATATAAAACATTTGTATTTCATAAAATTTTGGGTTTTCATAAGTGTTAAATGGTTTCCATCGGTGCATGTTTTGAAACCAAATTCGTCATTGATCTTAAACCGATCAAACGGCCCGCGCGATATAGCATCACGAGTTTTTGTCGGGTGCATTTTTTCCCCCTTCCCGATTGGCGTTTCCCTGATCAATCGTGACCCGTTGAACTCCTCCTCGCCTTCTCATATCCGACGGCCCTCATTTTCTCTGATCATAAACCCTTCCTCCACCTTTTGAGCCCCTTTGATTCACTCCCCACTGTCGATCTGATCCTCAGATCGACAGCCAGTGCTAAATAGTGTTCAAAGGCTCTTGAAGCTCTACTTGTGATAGAATAGTTAGGTTGAGTAGTGAAGATGATTACTGAACTAAAACATTGGACTTAAAGCTCTAACTAGTTTGAAGCATCAATACAAGCTGATTTATGGGATCTTGGTCTATGTCAACAGTGATGTTTTTCTTATTGTAAATCGTAATTTTATTTATGTTTTCACTTTGTCCATTTTCTCTGATAAAGAACAGCAAGCATAGAGTTAGGATTTACTGTATATCAGTACCCTTATCTGACTGATAAGCTTTATCTTAATGTTTTCTTCCAACTTGTGTTGTTTGGGAATGATTTAATTCAGTTTGAGCAGTTAGGAATGATGGCGTTCCCTCGTCCTACTGTCTAGGCTAATTTTTATTCTTGAATTTTATTTTCAGTTTATGTTAAGTAGAGATGAACTAAGGAAGTTATGGTGAGCCCTGTCCTTTATTTTTATCCCCAAAGACTGTCTAAAAGTATCCCTAAGAATGTGTTGAAAGTAGGCTAGGTTCAAAGTCCTTACTTGATCTTAGACTTTTCTTTGTTATCTTATGTGTTTGTTTTGAAATTTTACCTAGTAAAGCAGAGTTAGAGAGGTCTATGGTGAGCCCTGCCCTATATTTTCTTCTCTAACAGTTTCTTTTAAAGTTTCCCTTTGTGTTTTAAATGTTTTCTATTGAAAGTGCATCAAAAGCTGGCTAGTTTCGAAGTACTTACTAGATCTTAGATTACTTTTATTTATTTCTTAAGTGTATGCCAAAAGTAGGATAGTTTCAAAGTACTTACCTGATCTTAGGCTGCTCTTTGTTCTTCATTTGTTTAAATTCCCCTTCTTGTTGTATCATTTCATTCCATAAAATCAACTTTAAAGAGATCCTTAGACATAGATGACTTGCCCCATGGACCACTCTTGAACCTTGTTGTTTCAATTAAACCCTATTATGACTCCATAGACCAATGGACTAAAAACCAGAGTTATATCTATCATTTTAGCCAAAGCTCGTTCTGATTGCTTGCAACTTCACACCTTTGAAAATATTTCCATTTAGAACTTTCCACTCAAATAATAATCATGCTCAACCATCCAAAACAAATAAAAACCCTTGGAATTTATAACTAGCCTAATATCATTACCTAAAAGCTTTTAAAGATAAATCCATCTTTGCACTTATTGGAGAGATCCCTCTCCAGATTCAGGAGGGCTAGATACTAGAATCCCAAAGTGGTTGAAATAGTGTTCTCCCTGTCGTTGGACTTTGCTAATCTTGCTAATTATAGGGAGCTAACAGAGAGACTTCACTATCTTCTTGATCGCCATCAACAACAGGACCAAAAAGAAGCTTAGGGTGATCATCACTCACATTAACCATGTCGGACATTTGATCAACTCTAAGAAACTTAGCAGCTTGAACTTTGTACTGATCATTCTTAACTATTTCAGGTAGAGGAATGGAGACTTTCAATTTGGAAATTTCATTTTCAAGAGAAAAAAGAGTAGAATGTTTTTGTACATCTTTCAATGGTGCATCTTTCTCATCGAGTTGATCTTTGTGTGAATAATCATTCTTCTATTCTCCTTCTTGGAATTATTTATCTTTCCTTTTACCACTGGAGGAATCTTTGTTGCCTTTAACATGATTAGGAACAACAAGTCCCTTGTCTTTATTTTGATTTTAGGCAGTATCTTCTTTGTGATGAGCATCTACTTGAGTGTTTTGTTTTTCTGATTGGAGGTTATAGGAACATTCCTATTCCTCAAGCCATACTATCTCTGCAATTGAGAAAAATAATTCTGATATCCCCTCTGATAATCTTCCATGCGCATTGATAATATGTCACCATTTGACAAGAGAAATTGTTGATCATCTGCTGCACAAATTTCTGTAGAAAATTGATCTTCTTCAATGAGGAAAATAGGATGATGATTTTCCTCAAATAAATGGTTCTCGCCATAAATTTATTCTTCATCATCTTCATCAGGGCCTTCAGTATAATTTTTCTGAAATGGAGTGAAAATTTTCTGCTGACTTTGTGGATCCTGACCCCTCTGTTCCCTTTGTTGGATCTTGTATTAAGGCTGCTGATTTTGACCCCTGAAATTGGAATTTCTAATTGAGGGTTCAGCTTGTCGATCAGCAATGGACATTTCATCCATCACTTTGTTTCTCTGTATTTATTCAAGATTCGATGGGTTTCTTTCCCTTAACTGATAGGCCATGTCAGGATCAAAACCATCAGGATAATGAAATGAAGCAAGGCCTAGAGGAGGCTTAATATTCTCAGGAATTGAATCATATATTTTATTGAATCTGATTGTGAAGTCTTGGATAGACTCATTGGGATTCCTTTTCAAGGCGTTATACTCAACTAAAATATGCAATGGATTTTTATTATCTTCCCATTTCACCATATTCAAATCAATCAGTTGTTGTGAAGTACATATTGAACCAATTGTGAGTGAGTGAACCCATTTATTTACCTCTCCAGAGAGACTTTGTGCAATTATGCACATCTTGGCATCGTCATTGTCAATCTCTTCAAGATCTATGAATTCAATTACTTTGGAAACATGCTGATAAGTTGTAACCTCTGATGTTCCATCGAAAAGAGGAAGCCTCTAACCATAGTTCTGAGGTAATGGAATGAGATGAAGTGGTAAGATCAACGGATAAACTCCGCAATGACTAATGGAGGAGGTGGTGGAGGCGTTGATGGAGTAAAAAATTGTAGAGGTAATGATGGAATGAAAGGAGGGGTTGATGATGTATCTGTATGAGAAGGTGTAATGACAGGTGAAGCAAAAGCCTGTTGTTGATATTGAAAATAATCCTTCTCTGCATTTTATTGAAATTTGTCCACCAAGACTTTGATTTTGTGAAAATTAGACCAAGACACAGAAAATGGTGCAAAGGACTCGAAATCGAAAGGATCAAAGGTAGCTTCTAAGAGAAAAAATTTAGACTTAGTTCTAAACAAAGATTTTTCAGATTCTGAACTATAGAACGAATCTTTTTTAATAAATCTCATAGGAAGAGAATTTGATTTGATGAGTGGAGGAACAACTCTTCCAACCTTCCGAGACTTGGCTTTATTTTTTCTAAAAATTCTCTCAAGGTCATACACAATTAGACTGGGATTTGGGTCTGGATTTGACTTGCTATGTCTTTTAGGAGCCATCTTAAGATATGAATTTTGGACTTTGGCTCAGTTTTAAGAATCCAGCCTGTTTTGAATGCTAGAGCTTGTCACCTACAAGTATAACTTTCAGAGGATTAAATAAATATTCCCAGGGAATGTTTAGAAATCGCTCCCCATCAACATCACCAATAATGGATTGTAGATTTCTATGGTGTATAGATTTCAAGCTCTGATTCTAAACATCACCAATAATTTCATCACTCTCCCCAACTGCCCAAGGCTAACAATAGGATTGGAGAAATGTAACCACAAAACAAACTTTAGGTCAGGTAGCTAGCCCTACCTGGACCAGATAGGGCTCTCTCATTGTCACTTTTATCAGTCATATGAATGGATGAGTATCTAATGATTTTAGGCTAGGTATTTAAGCTTAATAAACAGAATTTGTTTGATGTTTTGAATGTTGGATAGAAAATTTATTGAATGGACTATGTATAAGGTTTTTAGGTCTGAAATTCAAGGTGAACCTACAAATAATATGTGAGGCAAGATAGGTAGTTTGAAATAATATTAATATTTCATTGATTATAGGATGAAATTGAGGAGAGTTCGAATGAGTACTGAGGTGAATTCATTCAGTTTAGAAGCAAATAAACATAATATGGTGAATCTTGTATAAAACGGAGCATGCATAAACATGATTTATGATCTCAAAATTACAATATAAACATATATGAAGAAGAATAAATGGTATTAAGAATGAAATGATACACATACATGAGAAAAACAGATGCTACAAAGCATACCACAAGTATCTCAACATAATTCCTGCACATTTGTCTCTAATTCCATTCCAAAATTTGATTACAAGAGCTCCACTGCAATATGAGACTACCCAACCCAAAAAAAGACTAAAGAGAGTCTAATTATATAAAATATAGACTATGACACCTCATCAGGTCGAAATCCCATCCAAAATGGATCATAAATTCAAAATATGAGTCATTTCCTAGTTTCTGAGGTTAGAAACCATTCCCTGAATTTTAGCTATAAACTATGAGTGTTTTTCCCTTACATTAATTACTTATTCCATCATTATAGGAAGAAAAAACCAACCCAATAAATCTAATGATAACTCATAGGATAGCATTGCCTCGAATTTGTGACCATTTCTAAGCTTGACAAGTGTCGTGAGGAATCCAATGCTGATTTGTGTCATTTCTGACAGAAGAGTAAAAACAATTTTCAGAAACGTAATAGAAATTTGGAGGCACTTTTGAGGCATTTTGAGAGGTTCAAGTCAACTTCTAAAATAATGTTCAACTAGCCATGTGTCTCTAGTATCCATAACATCTTGAATTTTTCAAAATGGGCCATGGGAAGGCCTTCAAAAATCCATTCTCCCAGGGTCGCTCAAAAGCGTAATAGAGGGTTCAAAAAGGAGGTAGAAACATGAAAAATGAGTGGTTTTTGAGCTTTTTCTCCAAAATTACATCTTTTCATGCCATGAGGGTTCTTGATCTATGATTTAATCATCAAAATACATCCATCCATGTAAAGAAATCAACATTTGTATGCCTCCAAAATAAAATTAACAAAATTTAGTTACCCTTCTGTAATGAGAAATTTTCAGAACTCTACAAAAAATCATATAAAATAAAAAAATTGATCAAAAGTTCTCAAAATTGTGTCTTTGGAAGCTGTAAGAGATAAGCTACATAGCTAAGGAAGCTTCATCCAATAATTCCAAGCTATCCTTCTCCTTGAGCTTCATTTGCGCCTCCTTAAGCCTTTTCTTCACTTGTATCAGCCTTATTTGAGAAATGGTGTTCTTGGTGCAGTAGTGGTTTTCCATGTGTCTTTTCAACGTGTTATCCCTTTTATCCTTCTTCAAAAGCTTCTCCAAATTCTCATTAACTCTTTATAACCAAATCTCTCTATCTGCAATGATCTCCATGGCAATAAGCTCATCAAAGGTCAACTCTTCAGATTGATGAAGTGAATGTCTTTCTCGCTCCAGCGCCCTTTGAGGCCTCTTGTTCTTGGTCTCTATGTTCGTGTTTTAGCATCTGTGTCCTGCATTTGGTCAACAACAACAATATTGTTGTATTTAACTCTGTGTTCCTCCATGTCTAATTTTTACTTACTTTGTAGGATTTGATTCACTTGAAATTGAAAATTTACCCGCTGAAGGAAAGTAATTTCGGATTGGGAAATGGAGAAGACCTCTTTCAATTATGTTATTCCTTCATATTTCTCTTTAATGATTTCTTCAACTGATCTGACCTCCACATGCTCTGATACTTCAGCCTCCAATGGCACTGTCTCATTATGTTGATGGAAAAATGGTTGCTCCTCTATCTCACATGTTTCAACATGGGTGCCAAGTTTAAGAACACTCCTAGTAAACTTAAGAAAAAATAATTGTCTCTTCCCCCTCTCATATGTGCGAGAAAATTCCACAACCCTAGGAACATCTGAAGGTTGAATAGGCATGTTAGAAGAGCCAATATCCATTGGTTGTGTTGATGATGTATTAGGCAAGACAGAAAGCATTACTGACAATCTCTCCAAGAAGTTTTCCCAGGTCATGTTTATGGAGGACAAGTGATGAAACACAATGAGCTTAATTAGGCCATGATGAAAAATACTAGTGTGATGATCTTCTCTTCTACTCTGAACCTTCTTAGCCATATTAATCAAGCTCTTGTACAAATAATGAGGCAAATCAAGTGTTTTTACTAAGGTAAAATGCATCAAAAGTCTGATGTGATACCTATAAAACTTGGAGAATATTCCTTTACATGTGAAGTACATAATTATGAACATCATCAGAGGAGCATACTTGTTTCTGAGGTGTATGAAAGAAAAAATAAATTTAGGCTCCTCTCTAGCATGAGGCTTGAGCAATTGCTTGTAGTTTTCAATATCTAGGTCCATACTCTTGAACCGCTACTCTCCATGAGAAGGGATACATGTAGCTGAAGAAATTAGTTCAGATGATAAGTTTAAATCCATACCTGCAAGAGTGACCTTTCCCATATTGTAACTTGTTGCAAATATGTTGGATAATTGAAGATGCCTCCCTTCCATAAGCCTTTTATAAAATTTCAAACACTGAGCTCTTTCAAAGCACCTTTTAGCCAATGGCGAAGAATTAATCTCATGCATGGTGAATGGTTCAAGCCTGAGGTGGTGTCCTCCCTTGAAGCTCTTCTTATCACTTTCCATGGTTTTTATCACTGGAATGATGAAAACCCTAGGGTGTTAATGAAATGATTGAATGAATGGAAATCTAGAAAAATAGGGTGTAGGAAAGTGTGAGTTTGGTGGATGAAATGAAGGGCCTTGAAGCTGAGAAAAAATCTAGAAAACTTTGAGTAGGTTGTGTTGTGTGCTAGCTTAAATTTGTAGGTGGAATGAGGGAAAATGAGTGTGAGGAAGGTGTAAAAATGTCTAAAACACATGAAATTCCCAATTTTGACTATGAGAATAGCTTGTGTAATAGTAGGGTAAGTTGGTAAGATGAAATGGGATCATGAGGTTAAGTAAAAATTCTGACAAAAATTGAGTGGATAGGGTGGCATCTTAACTCCACAATTAAAGTTGAACGAATAGAAATGGGTAATTTTAGGGTGGTGAAAACCTCAAAACACAAGAAATTCACAATTTAGACAGTGGGAAAAAATAGTGTAAAATGTTTTTTAGGTTAAGAAGGTGAAACAAGGGCCATGAAGCTAAGTAAAAATTTTGAAAAAAATCCAATGAGGAACATGGCGCTTTAGCTCCATAGTGCAAGTGGAATGAGGGCAAATGGATGGGTGTAGGGTAGAAAATTCCATCAAACACAGTCAATGCCAAGTTTTCATTGTGTAAAAGGCTTGAGTTAGGGTTTGACTGTATAAAACATGTTAGGGGTAGTGGTGTAGGTGATAGGAGTATGGGGATAATACATGTGGGATGTATGGATATATTTTATGTGATGGGGTTAGGTTTTAGGTCAAAGGGATAGGTTAGGGTTTAACAAAATAAAAACCTTTTTATATATGGACAGTGAACAGTATGGAGGAAATATTAAAAGAGCATGAAATGATTTTAATCCTCAACATTAAATCAAACACTGGCATGATATTTTAAATCCTACCTTGTATAGAAGCCACACCAAACATGGGAGCACGAGCCATGAGTGGTTGGAGGGTTTTCGAGCTCAAAAATGTAAGAAATTGCCACCTTACATAAGCGTATCAACTGTGTACAGGAGCTTAACACAGTGTTACAAGAGAGTAACAAGGAGACATGAGCGTAACAACTGAGTGTGTAGCGATTATGCAACGCCTACACAACACTTCAAAAGGGTAACAGCAGTTTGCAACATCCACAGAAGGGAAAAAATGAAGTTAGACAATGAAACACAATGCCTAGAAGCATAAAAAAGATCATCTTTAAGGGTTGCAAGTGGATGTTGGTGGGATTTAAGCTTTGGGTTTTAGAGAGTATGGGTGGTAAGTGAAGTTAAGAGTTTCTCTCTCATACATGAAAAGGGTAATAATGAATAAAATGAAGTTTGATTTTCCTTTTATAAACTTTGATGACCCTTTACCTTTTCCCTTTGACACTTACAAAAACGTTTTTGACCTTTTTGCACTTGAAACTGAATTTTTACTTCTTCAAATGGGACAAGAAGGCAGAATGAATCTCTTTTGAAATCTTTGATACTTGAGGTTACTTGATGGACTTTTGAATGAAATAATGAGACAAACTTCTCCTTTTAAATAAGACAACAAGACATATTTTTAAAACCTTTGAACTTTCACATTGGATATGACCTTTTCAAAACAGATAACGAGTTTTAAAAGATTGGAAATGACTCCCTTTACATTTGAGTGAGACAATGAGTCAAAGTGACCTCTTTTGAAGCTCTAATATTTAAAATGACTTTGTTTGACTTTTCAATGAGACAGTGAGACAGAATTCTATTTTTCATGAGATGGTGAGATAGGAATGAATTACTTTGACATTTTTGAAACTTGAACCATATGAAACAAGACAGGTGGCATTTATTTCATTTCATAAACAATATAGCTCCTTCATTAGGGTTTTATGAGTGGAATGGTGGGTTTTTGCCTTATTTTAAGTGAAAATTTGAAGATTTTTCAAAGGCAGAGATGAACCTAGACAATGACCTATATGAAATGGAGTAACCTAACCCTATCCCTCTAAATGGTGATGATGAATATGGTGACCTTGAAACTGATTTATGATGGAGATGACCTTGACAATGATGGTGGTGATGAATGAAATGAAGGAGTGGCATACATGATTTAGACCTTTTCAATGACCAAAATTATTTTCTGAGAACTTTTTCGAAAAAGTAAAAAAAAATTGACTTTGTGGGAAAAAACTGAAAGATTTATTTGATCACTGACATACCTGAGCTAACATAGGGGGATCCCTACATTCATATTAGCATGTTAGAGCTAGATTATTGAAGTTTTCATAACTTATGGGGACTTTCTTACTCCCTTCTCCTCCCCCTTCCAACTCCCCACCTTCGGTTGCTTATATCAATATGATATCATCATGTACGAGCCTGACCAATACATCGAATGTACTAAGTGAAACTGACATCTAAAGTTTTGGCGATCGAATGCTGCTTAACCCTATTGAGAAATATTAATAAGCCATCTACTTGGCTTGTGCGGCCCATAATTTTTCTTCGATCAATTTGGTAAATCGATCACTATATTATGGCACATCCTCTAATCATTTCTCATATATATTCTCAACTGATAAAATCATCATGGAGATCATGATGATAGACGACATGCCATGGTACGAGCATCATCATCGTTCCTCCTTACCTAATTCCATTGAGGATAATCTCAGTGGCATGTATCTACCTAATTTAATCAGGCCCTTTATGAATTATGTTTCCATTCATGAGATCAACTATGATCTACTTCTTGTTTTTGTTATTTCAAAACAAATAATTCATATTGATCCTCTCAAAGTCTATGAAATTGTTGATTTTCATGCACCCTCTTCCTTAGTTCAGTTGCAAATACTCCAGGAAAATCTAACTTCTTGAGGAGATTCATCCCTAATGACACCGAGCTGACAAAAATATTTACTCACATACTTAATAAAGGGATTCCCTTTCATTGTGATGGTGTTGTACATAAAGATATTGATGCCTTGAAATATGTATTGGTTCAGGCATCTATCTTATATCCCCCTGAATATCAGCACAACTATTTCCGGTATCTTGTTTCTGCCATCTCTACTATAGCTATGGTGTTGGTCCAAAAAGATGACATTGGGACTTAACATCCCATTTAATATCTAAGTTAGAGCCTCAACAATACCAGGATCTGGTATACTAATTTCGAAAAGTTGGCTTTAATGGTTGTCCACATTTCGCCATTACATATTGCTTCAGAAAACTATGGTCATTTCAGATTGCAACCCTATGACTTATATACTGTCACGTCGATTGTTGAGGGGAAAGTACTTGAAATGGATAGTTATTCTCCAAGATTTTGACATGGAATTCATCAACTCCAATTCAAATAAATCCCTAGTTTTCGCCAAACTAATCTGCAATCTTCATTCCCTCGATTCGGAATCTACATCTAAATATTTCGTCCCTGACAAGTCATTGTTTATGATATCATCATCTAGCCCATGGTATGGAGATTTCCTTATTTATCTCCAGACCCAAACTTCCCGACCTAATACCTCTCACTCAATCAGATATAAGGACCTAATACCTATCGCTCAGGACTTGTCGAACATGACAAGGTTGAACCACTCATTCTCAGGGTTCATTAAATATACTCAAACGGATTCATCCAAAGAATGAACTTACAAATCAATAATATGTTATCCTCCTCAAGCTTTTTAAAAAATAAAGAGGTACTGACTAGTATGGTCGGGGAAAATGGGAAAATAGGGCATTCCATTTTTCTAAATGGTAGCAAGTTTCTCTTGAACACGACACTTTTCCACTTCATTTCCATGACCATTTGGTTGGGTAATCTGCTTGTATTTTGGTTATCATTCTATTTGTAGAACCTCCATTTCAGTTTTGGGTCAATGCTACCAACACCATTAAGTGTCGTTATGTGTTGAAGAGAAATTATTGTTGAGATTCAACAAGATGATGAGCTTAGTGAAAAGAGTCGCCTTCACTAAGTGGGCCTGCAGGATATTTTTGGCGCAAAGTCTATTTTTAGACTATGTCTAGTTTTAGACATGTCGATCATATTCTATGAGTTGCAGGATGCTATTTTTGGATGGTTGGTCAAGTTGTAAAAATAGATGGACTTCTATTTTTATACATATTGGGTGGAATCTATTTTTAGATTGTCAGTCAAAAAATAGATATGCCGAATATTATTAGCTCTTAATAATATTTGGACTCTAAACATTATCTTATTCTCTTAGAGCACTTCAGTTAAGTGCACAAATGTGGCACAGCAGCTGACAAAAGGAATTACGCTATTCCTGAGGGTTTACTGGAGCTAATGCATGGAGGACTTTAGTTATAACTCATGTGACAGATTTTGGTGGAGTTGTAGAAGTAGTTGGTGGAGTTGTGTTCAATTTAACTCAGTTAGACACAGTTGGGCTAGTTGTATCTAGTCTAACTGATTGATACACTAGTGAGAGTGGTGTGAATTAATTAATAATTAATTCACTAAATATTAACTCATTAATCAACTGAAGAATACATAAGTTAACTACAGTGCATGGATAGTTTCAGTGGAGACCAGTGGAGAGGTAGGTGAAAGAGCAAGTGTGACTGTCAGTTGTGACTATAGTGATGCATTGATTGCATCCAACACTCAGTGGAGATTCCAATGAGGATTGCGCATTCAATCCTGGAGAAATTTGATTTCATTCAGAGCCATTCTTCAGCAGAGATTGCGTAGTAGAGGCATGCTAGCAGGTGGCAAAGATCGGTGCATAGATTTGCTAGATCGGGCCTGATTAGTGTGTAGCGATTGTATTGTACTGAGAGCTTGATATGATCAACTTTGTATGAGGATTTTTACATGATCTCTATCAAATATATTATATCCAAATATTTTTGTTTTTAAGCTTCAGGCTTTCCCATAAAACAATTGTGTTAATGTGTGTGAATTTTTATGGTTTCATGTGTGCATTGCAATTGATTTAATTTCCGCATTTGATGATCAATGGTGGAATAGATTTTTTATTGTGCATGAAGTTAAAATAGTGTGTGATCAGGAGAATCTTGGACATATAACATATTATTTATATAATTTCTACATGGTATCAGAGCATTGATCATTGGAGCAAATTTAAATTATTGAAGCGGTTGAGTTTAGTGCTGGTGGAATTCGAATTTGCTGTAGTGTTTTCTTGGTGTCCAAGTTGAGAATTCATTGAAATTTCTTTCAACGGATTGCAATTGGAGTATTCCCTTGATGGCAACTCAAATTATATTGCATGGAAGGACAGGATGGATGTGGTGCTAAATGATAATGGGTTGAAGGAGTTCATAGATGCATAAATTCCAAAACCTGCGTCTAGTGATGCTGCCGCACTTGACGCATGGCAAAAGAAGACAGAAAAGTGTCGAAGAATTATGTTGGAAGGTGTGAAGGATCACATTGTTTCCAGCCTTCATGGTAAAGCTTCTCCATTCTTGATGTGGAAAGCTTTGACATAGTTGTTCCAAAGCAGAAGCGACTAGAGGAAGTTGGTGCTTAAAGACAAACTCAGGAAAATAAAAATGGACAAAGGCGACAGCATACCCAAGTACCTCACGAAGTTTTTCTAGTGCAGGGATGAGCTGGGAAGTGTGGGGGTTACTGTTGATGAAGAAGACTTGGTGAGATTGGCTCTCCTTGGGCTTCTGAAGAGTTGTCATAGTTACGAAGACTCTGTCAATGGTCGGGAGAAACTATCGGGATGGGAGCGACTTTGGTCGGATATTGTGCAGGAGGAGATAAGGCGGGGTACCATGGATGGATCTTCTTCGAAGAATGAAGATGAAGAAAATTGCGCTTTGGCTTCCAAAGCAAGGAAAGGGAAGGGAAAGAAAAATACTTCTCAATCCAATGCGAAAGGCAAGAAGCAGGACTTGTCCAAGGTGAAGTGCTTTCACTGTCACCAACACAGACATTACGCCATTAATTGTCCACAAAAGAAGAAAAATAAGCAGGCTGCTAGATCTGCAGCTGGAGAGGCCTTAGCCTCGCAGTTTGAGCTGGATTTTTTCGCTGATCGCATGCTTGGTATCAAGTGTGATGGGATCAGTTTGGTTTCTTGACAGTGGTGCGTCTTTCCATATGACCAGAGACAGATTTGTTTACTGATCTGGATGAGAAGGATCTTGGAGTGCACATCGAGATGGGCGATGATGGTAGATACAATGCGACTGGTATCGGGACCATTTCCTTTGAGAGGGAGTCTGGAAAGCCTTTCATATTGAAGGATGTCATGCATATTCCAAGATTGAAGAATAATCTGATCTCTGTGGTGATGTTTGAAGACAAGGGATATGACGTTGTTTTTAGCGAGGGAAAGGCTTTCCTGCGTAGTAAAACAACTGGTGAAACCCGGAGGATAGGGGTTCGAGTTAAGAACCTTTGTCAATTGTAGGTAGATGGCTGCACAGCAATGGCAGGCAAAGTACAAGGAGTGGTGAGCCAGGATGAGGGCGAATTTTGGCACAGGAGATTGGGCCATCTTCACCATGGTGCTTTGAAAATTTTGCAGTAGATTTCTACCGGGCTTCCCAAGGGTACACTTGCACAGTTAGATCAGTGCAAGGGATGTACCTTGGGAAAATTTGTGAAGACCACTTTTCATGAGAAGGATAGTAACTCCACGATGATCCTTGAGAGAATTCACACAGACGTGTGTGGACCTTTCTCAGTAGCTTTGACAGTAAAGCACAGGTATTGTGTGCTATTTGTTGATCACTTTTCTCGTAAGTGCTAGATCTTCTTCATGTATAAGAAGAGCGAGACAGACTCAAAGTTCTATGAGTTCAAGGCACTGGTTGAGAAAGAGTCAGGGAAGCAGGTGAAAGCTCTTAGGAGAGATAAGGGTGGTGAATTCCTCTATGGCGAATTCAAAGAATTTTGCAGCGCAGAAGGAATTCGAAGAGAGCTCATAGCGCCTCATAACCCATAGCAGAATGGGGCCACGGAGAGAAAGAGCAGAACGATCATGGGTGATGCATGGGTGATGTTGCATGATCAGGGCCTTCCCATACACTTGTGGGCTGAGGCATGTAACACTGCGGTTTACGTGCAAAAATGTTGTCCTCATAGAGTACTTGGCATGAGTACACCCGAAGAGGCGTTTTCTGGTAAGAAGCCTGATATTTCTCATTTGAAGATTTTTGGCTCACCTGTTTACATTCATGTGACGAAGGATGCCAGGAAGAAGTTGGAGCCAACTGCAGAGGTTGGGATATTTGTGGGGTACACAAAAACACCCTACAATTATCGTGTGTATTTTCCAGACAGTCGGAAGACTGTTGTGCGATGGGATATCAAATTTCATGAGGAGAAAGCCATGAAGTTGTCACTTGAGAGGGAGCTACACTTGCGTGCAGATGAGGAGCTACTTGTTCCTAAAGATGAGCCTTAGGATGTGGATTAGCCACAAGAGGAGGTTCATGGAGTGGAAGAAACCACTCATGCATTGCCAACCATCAGAGGGCAGAAGCGCACTATAGAAGCTGAGCGACTAAATATTGATGCAGCGCAGAATGTAGGAGCCCCTACATCATAGCACAGACAAAGACAATCACCTGACCGATTTACTGGATACATGGCTCTGATGAGTAAGTGTATCGTGACAGAACCATCTTCTTTCGAGGAAGCTGTGGATGATCCCGCATGGGTAGATGCCATGGTGGAAGAGTATGATTTGATTGTTAGAAACAGTGCATGGGAGATTGTCCCAAGGCCGGAAGGGAAATCAGCGGTAGGTTCAATATGGATCTACAAAGTGAAGCAAGCCACTGACGGGAGCATCGAGAAGTACAAGGCAAGATTTTTTTCCCGAGGCTTCTCACAGATCAAGGGGATCGACTATGAAGAAACCTTTGCACCTATCGTAAGGTATTCTTCCATATGGACCATCCTTTCTCTCTCAACGTAGATGGGTTGGCACATTCATCAGATGGATGTGAAGACTATGTTTCTCAACGGAATCATTGAGGAGGAGGTGTACATAGAGAAGCCTAAAGGTTTTGAAATCTTAAGCAACGATTTGCATGTGTGCAGGCTCAAAAGAGCGTTGTATGGGCTGAAACAAGCACCTCATGCTTGGTACACACAGATAGACAGTTATTTCACTAGACTTGGTTTCGCCAAGAGTGAGGTGGATCTGAACCTATACTAGATTGTGGTGGAGGGTAAGTTGTTGTTCATTGTACTTTATGTATATGATTTGATACTAACAGGTGATGAACTATTGATACACTCATGCAAGGCAGATCTTGCAAAGGAGTTTGAGATGAAGGACTTGGGTCTCCTTCATTATTTCCTGGGATTGGAAATTTGGCAACGGAAGGATGCACTGTTTTTGTCTCAAGGAAAGTATGTCCGGGAGATATTGGAGAAGTTCAACGTGCAAGGCTGCAAGCCTATCAACACTCCTCTTCCTGGTGGTTGGAGGAAAGAGGATTCTACATTGGCAGAGGTAGTGGATGCCACTATTTATCGACAGTTGGTTGGTTCGCTCATGTATCTAGTCAATACACGATCGGACATATGCTATGCTATTAACCAAATTTCACAAGCTATGGTTAAGCCTACCAAGCTCTTTTGGAAGGTAGGAAAGCATGTCCTAAGGTATCTCAGGGGCACATCGGGATATGGATTGTGGTACAAACAGTCAGATGAGGTGAAGCTGCATGGCTTCACGGATGCATATTGGGCAGAGAGCCCAACGGACAGAAAGAGCACATCTGGAGGGATTTTCACTATCGGGTCTACAGTATTTTCTTGGTACATTAGGAAACAGAGATTCATGGCACTCAGTTCAGTGGAGGCCGAGTACATGGCAGCAAGTTTGGATGCATGCGAGGCTATATGGATGAGGAAGATCATGGTCGGGTTGTTCGGTTCACACTTGGATCCTACTGTGATATATTGTGAT
Source organism: Pinus albicaulis (assembly GCA_034641835.2). Classification (NCBI taxonomy): domain Eukaryota; kingdom Viridiplantae; phylum Streptophyta; class Pinopsida; order Pinales; family Pinaceae; genus Pinus; species Pinus albicaulis. Next base: position 300,290,088 of record CM076581.1, read on the forward strand.
AATCATAGTTTCATTAAAATATTGGTTAATCTAGTATTTCATGATAGATCTAAACACATTTACATCCGGTACCATCATATCAGATATTGTGTGTAGCGGAAGATCATGTTTCTTTCTTACATTCCTACGGAGGATCAGGATGCAGATATTCTGACGAAGGCACTCACCAGGAGAAAATTCGAATACCATAGAGATAGGATCGGGGTGGAAGATAATCCCTATCTTGTTGAGAGGGTGTGTTTATATTCAACAAGATGATGAGCTTAATGAAAAGAGTCGCCTTCACTAAGTGGGCCCACAGGCTATTTTTGGCGCAAAGTCTATTTTAGACTATGTCTAGTTTTAGACATGTCGATCATATTCTATGAGTTCCAGGATGCTATTTTTGGATGGTTGGTCAAGTTAGAAAAATATATGGACTTCTATTTTTAGACATATTGGGCAGAATCTATTTTTAGATTGCCAGTCTAAAAATAGATATGTCGAATATTATTAGCTCTTAATAATATTTGGACTCTAAACATTATCTTATTCTCTTGGAGCACTTCAGTTAAGTGCACAGATGTGGCACAGTAGCTGACAGAAGGAATTGGGCTATTCCTGAGGGTTTACTGGAGCTAATGCATGGAGGACTTCAGTTATAACTCATGTGACAGAGTTTGGTGGAGTTGTGTTCAGTTTAACTCAATTAGACACAGTTGAGATAGTTGTATCTAGTCTAACTGATTCATACACTAGTGAGAGTGGTGTGAATTAATTAATAATTAATTCACTAAATATTAACTCATTAATCAACTGAAGAATACATCAGTTAACTATATTTCATGGACAGTTTCAGTGGAGACCAGTGGAGAGGTAGGTGAAAGAGCAAGTGTGACTATCAATTGTGACTATAGTGATGCATTGATTGCATCCAACACTCAATGGATATGCCAATGAGGATTGCACAGTCAACCCTGGAGAAATTCAATTTCATTCAGAGCCATTCTTCATCAGAGATTGCGCGGTAGAGGTAGGCTAGCATATGGCAAAGATCGGTGCATAGATTTGCTAGATCGGACCTGATTAGTGTGTAGCGATTGTATTGTACTGAGAGCTTGTTATGATCAGCTTTGTATGAGGATTGTTACATGATCTCAATGACATATATTATATACAGATAGTTTTGTTTTTCAGCTTCAAGCTTCCCCGTAAAACAATTGTGTTAATGTGTGTGAATTTTTATGGTTTCATGTGTGCATTGCAATTGATTTAATTTCCGGATGTGATGATCAATGGTAGAATATATTATGTATTGTGCATGAAGTTAAAATAGTGTGTGATCAGGAGAATCTTGGACATATAAAATATTATTTATATAATTTCTACAATTCTTCAATTGATCTCTGCTAAAATACTCTTAAGCCTTCATGTCATGTCTGCCTTTTCTTATCTAGTTCCATACTAGCATCATTATGATCATTCTATCTCAATCATGATACCCTTTTCGTTTAGCTGATGGGGGATACATCAAGGCCCTCCTGTGATGGATTGCTTCCTATCGACATCAGCGCATCTCCAAGAATTTTACTCAGAAACACCTCTTTGGTACCTTGGTGCTTGCATACATCAATGGCCATTTTCCCTGCTCTCGGTGACAAGTTAACATAAATGGCCTTCGACTGAAAGATTATGTGTGGTGTTTGACATTAGCTCATTTACTCGCACCATACCGATTGTATCATAGTACCTTGAGAGCCATTAACATCATCGTTGGTTTCTCTCGCTTCTGTTAATGGCTTACATCAATGTTTGGTAATCATATGGTGTCTACCATGTTTTACTCTAGCTCATTGATTCACATGGTTAGACTCGTACATTAGTTGGTCATGTGAACGAGATAATAGACCTTGGATTTAGTTTCATCCATTCGCGCTATGATTTCAGGATTTATACAAAGATCACAATGTATGATGGTTATGATCATATAAACAACCATCCATTCATGAGTCCATTAGTTGCATATATGGATGCGTATTTTTATCATTACACATGTTATGTTATCTTATGATCTAAGTATGGTTATGCCTCCCTCAGCAACAAGATGTCATGACAAATTTATTGTAACATATGAAGCTCATCAATTGTCCTTGATCCCTACTTGTCACAAGGTAAAGCACTACAATTATCATTCACCATCTTTGACTTTTCACTTTAGGGGGAATTCTATTATAGGCCATTTTTTCACATCCAATCAAGTGAGCCTCCTAATGGGATCAATCAACATCATATTCCCCTTGTCATCATGTTACACAAAACCCTAATAATATACCTTTCATCCCTCAAAATTTAAACCCTAAACTTCCCTATCTGAGCCAGTTTTAGGAACAATGCTCCCTACAATCCTACAGAGGTGTGACCACCTACAGGTTGCTCCATTGTGGCCAAATTTGGTCACCAGTAGGTTTCCCTCCTTTTCACCTGTGTTGGTTCTAGAGTTTTGGGATAATGATTATGATTCCGGAAGATTCACCTTCTAGGAGTTTCCAAAAGCAGCTTCAACTACTTACCCTGGATTTACATTTAGATTATATCCTACCCTACTTTTTATTTTTCACAACTTATTCTTTGGTCATATTCCTCCATCAAAGGTTAATATAAAACCTTAGAATGGTAATTGGATAAGAACTCCCAACTTACCCCACTCTTCTATATATTTACCCTTTCATATTCAAGAGGTAATGGTTGGATTTGGAGAGTGATTATGCCCTTATGTTGTTGCAGTAAGTAGTTATTTTCTCATGCATAAGGTGACTAGAGGTGCATATTATGACAATGAAAGGATAAGTCAACAACTTGGAGGAGCTCTTATACAATATCAACTACCACTTATGGTTGTAATATCCTTCCATTTATACTAATGCAAAGAATTATTTGTTTTCCTATATGTGATGTCATTATTTCACTTATTTCAATACCATATTGATCTATTGAATAGAGTACTTAGATGAAACTGCATATATCTCATAGTTTCTTGGTTTGTGTTTTCTGACTATGCAAGTTCTGATTTTGGCAATCAGAGCTTGAATTGAAGCTTCCAAGCTAAATAAGGAGTGAAGTGAGTGACAGGTTCCATGTAGTTTATAAATTATACAAAAAATATGTATACAAATGGATTCAATCCGATCAAGTGATATGCTAAAGAAAGATATTGAATCCTTCTACAAATTAATTGCGGAAAATAAACACAATCGCATAATCACACCAAGTAAGAGAAAGAAGAAAATCAATAGCACAACACAGATATTTTTCCTGGGGAAAGCTTCTTGCTCAAAACCCCTCTATCTCTATTTTATAATTAACCAAGGAATCATGAAACAATACAATGCACTCTTCTCAAAAGAGTCTGCTACACTATCTTGACTGTCTCACATTGATCTGGACAAAATTGGGCTAGTACTTAGCCAATTCTCAGCCTGCCTTGCTCACACAATCCCTAGGAAATTAATCCCTATTAATTAGGATAATTATCCTTCCTTAACTGCGCAATACATCATGGCCATCCTATGGTGTATATAATTGTGCCCGGGCAATTTTCTATAAATACAACTGATAGATAACTTCCCTTTAACCTCTATCTCAACTAGGTCTTCATCAGAACTGACATGCATGTAGATATTAATAGTAAATCATCAATCACTTGATATATCACTGCATGTGAATTAAATCTGATTCACTTGACCTCTCACTAGTGAAACAATCAGTTACAACTAGTTAAACTGATTTTAACTCAACTAATTGAGTTAACTAATTTCCCATGCATTAACCTAATACACTAACTTCAACATGGACTCTAAAACAAATAGAATCACTCTACATGCCTCACCAACCACCCTCATCTCAAATTTCATGAGCTAACTGAGTCTATCACACTCAATTAACTATGACATGTGATTATGAGATAAGATTACAATTTATTGCCCAATTTATTTAAGGGATAAGTAAATTTGACACACATTTCTTCTAATTTAATTAATAAATAATTAAATCAAAATCCTCCATGGTAGCCATTTCTATATGCCATTTTATGGATGTTGTTTCTGGATGCCAATTTCACTTTTTCTTGTTGAAAATTTCAACACTCCCTCTCAACAAGAAAGGAATCAATTTGTCCTGATCCAGTACCTTTGGAATGTTCTACATGCAACACTTCTGAAACTAAATATCCTCCAAACAACTAAATTAGCATAATGCACCTTTCATCAAAGTATTCTGACTACTTCTAGCTATTGCACATGTCTACTGGACTCTCTACATTGTTGACCTCTGCATCCATGCACTGCTGCCAACTCTGATTTGCGCTCTAGTATCTGACACTTGTCACTCTAATTTCCTTCCTCCTGACATCTGAATGCATCAATATAACCAATCCTTCCTGCTAATTTTGTATTATGAGCTCCTCGTATCTAGGCTTGATTCATGAGACACACCATCTCAATGAATGATGCACAAATTTCTTCTTGGGGTTAATTCTACACATCGATCCACCTCACACCTATAGGTATAGATGCATGTACTCCATTTTCCCTTTTGGCTCGAAATTTCCCCCTCCTGGAGGTCTCTGCTTGAGTGGACTCTTCCACTAGGTCTCCTCTCTACTTCTCCAATTGTGGTTGCTCCACAACCTTCTGAGACTGCTTCTGAGGAAGCATGTTGAGAGATAATTGATACCTATCAACCACCAAGTCACTAACCTCTGATTTTTTCCTCAAATATTTGCATGCATTCTCAATCTCGAGAGCATACAGGTTCTTGACTCTTACACAAATCTGCTTCACATGCCTCATGGCTATGTGTTTAAGGAAAACTTTTCCTTTTCTAAACATCACTTCATAACCACAGTCTTCCAATATCGCTATGGAGACAAGAATCTTCCTTAGGCCTGGAACATACAAAACATCTGCTAGTCTAAGATGAGAGCCATTCTCCCTCTAAAAGGTAATTTTACCTATTCTGGTAGCACTATACCTCTCGTTATCTCCAAACTCTATGTTCTGTTGGAGGTCCTTCTCCTCCAAGTCACTGAAGAGATATCTCTCCTCCATCATATGGAATGAGGAATCACTATATAAATACCACATGCATCCCATTACACTACTGGACATGCATGAAATGAGAGTAAAATCAAGTTTGAACTGTGAAGCCAATGCTTCACCCGCTGCAACTACTGGCTCCTTCTTCCTTTCCTTCTTATGTGGAAATTTTGTAGCATAGTGCCCATGCTCGTGACAGTAAAAACATATGATCTTGGAAAAGTCTCTCTTGTCCTCTTTACCTTGGGACTTCTTTCCCTTGGCTTTCTTTCCTTTTCTGACTTGCGCACATTGTAATTGTCTCATCGTCGCGAAAATTTTCTAAAAAGAGAGCTGATTTTAAATCGACGATATCTCCCTCATCCGAGCTTCGATTCGACTGATTGTTTTTTTTAATTTGGGTATTTTTTCGCAAGAAATCCAAATACGCTATTTGTTTTTAAAAATTTTGCATCACAATTTCCTCATATTCTCTGCAAACTTTCCACTCAAACAATTCCTTCTCTAATACCATGTAGAAATTATATAAACAATATGTATACCAATGGATCCAATTAGATCATGTGGTATGCTAAATCAAGATACTCAAACCTTCTACAAATTAATTGTGGAAAATAAACATGACCGCACAATCACACCAAGTAAGAGAAAGAAGCAAATCAATCACACAACACATATATTTTTCCTGGGGAAAGCTTGTTGCTCAAAACCCCTCTATCTCTATTGTATATTGAACCGAGGAATCATGAACAATACAATGCACTCTTCTCACAAGAGTTTGTTGCACTATCCTGACTGTCTCACACTAATCTGAACAAAATTGGGCTAATACTTAGCCAATTCTCAGCCGCTGCTCAACCTGCCTTGCTAACACAATCCCTAGGAAATTAATCACTATTAATTAGGATAATTAGCCTTCCTTGACTGCACAATACATAATGGGCATCCTATGGTGTATATAATTGGGCCTGGGCAATTTACTATAAATACAACTGATAGATAACTTCCCTTTAACCTCTGTCTCAACTGGGTCTTCATCAAAACTAACATGCATGTAGCTATTAATAGGAAATCATCAGTCACATGTCAAATCACTGCATGTGAATTAAATCTAATTTAATTCACTTGACCTCTCACTAGTGCAACAATCAGTTGCAAATAGTTAAATTGATTTTAACTTAATTAATTGAGTTAACTAATTTATCATGCGTTAAAATAATATACTAATTGCAACTTGGACTCTAAAACAAATAGAATAACTCTACATGCCTCACCAACCACCCTCAACTCGAATTTCATGAGCTAACTGAGTCTATCACACTCAATTAACTATTACTAGTGATTATGAGATAAGATTACAATTTATTGCCCAATTTATTTAAGGGATAAATAAATTTGACACAAATTTCTTCTAATTTAATTAAGAAATAATTAAATCAAAATCCTCCATGGTAGCGGTTTTTGGATGCCATTTTCTATATTTTGTTTCTGGATGCCAATGTCACTATTTCTTGTTGCAAATTTCAACACTCCCTCTCAACAAGAAAGGAACCAATCTGTCCCAGTCTAGTACCTTTGGAATGTTCTGCGTGCAACACTTCTAAAACTGAATAGCCTCCAAACAACTGAATCAGTATAATGCATTTTTCATCAAAGTCTTCTGACTGCTACTAGCTATTGTACATGTCTACTGGACTCTCTGCGATGTTGACATTTTCATCCATGCACTCTGCATTGTTGCCAACTCTGATCTACACTCCAGTATCCAACACTTGCACTCTAATTTATTTCCTCCTGACATCTAACTGCATCAATCTAACTGATCCTTCCTGCTACTACTTTACTGTGGGCTCCTTCTACCTAGGTTCGATCCATGAGACACACCATCTCAATGAATCCTACCTAAATTTCTTCTTGGTATTAATTCTACACATCGCTCCACCTCACACCTAGAGGTATAGATCCATTTACTCCCTCTACCCTTATAGCTCGAAATTTCCCCCTCCTGGAGGTCTCTTCTTGAGTGGACTCTTCCACTAGGTCTCCTATATGCTTCTCCAATTGTGGTTTCTCCACAACCTTCTGAGACTACTTCTAAGGAAGCATGTTGATAGATAATTGATCCCTGTCAGCCACCAAGTCACTAACCTCTACTTTTCTTCTAAAATATTTGCATGCATACTCAATATCGAGAGCATACAGGTTCTTGACTCCTACACCAGTCTGCTTCACATGTCCCATGGCTATGTGTTTAAGGAAAGCTTTTCATTTTCTAAACATCACTTCATAACCACAATCTTCCAATACCACTGTGGAGACAGATTATTCCTTAGGCCTGGACAATATAAAACATCTGCTAATCTGAGATGAGAGCCATTCTCCCTCTAAAAGGTAATTTTACCTGTGCCGGTAGCGCTATACCTCTCGTCATATCCAAACTATATGTTCTGTTGGAGGTACTTCTCCTTCAATTCACTGAAGATATCTCTATCCCACATCATATGGAACGAGGCATCATTGTCTAAATACCACGTGCATCCCATTACACTGGTTTCCATGCATGCAATGAGAGTAAAATCAAGCTCGAACTGTGAAGCCAATGCTTCACCCATTGCAACTACAGGCTCCTTCTTGCTTGCCTTCTTCTATGGACATTTTGTAACATAGTTCCCATGCTCATGATAGTGAAAACGTATGATCTTGGACAAGTCTCTCTTGTCCTCTTTACCTTGGGACTTCTTTCCCTTGGCTTTCTTTCCTTTTCTGACTCGTGCACATTGTAATTGTCTTGTCGTCGCAAAATTTTCTAAAAAAATAGTTGATTTTAAATTGACGATATCTCCCTCATCCAAGCTCCGATTTGACCGATTGTTTTTTTTAATTTGGGTATTTTTTTTTGCAAGTAATCCAAATATGCTATTTGTTTTTAAAAATTTTGCATCAAAATTTTCGCATATTCTCTGCAAACTCGCCGCCCAAACAATTCCTGCTCTGATACCATGTAGAAATTATACAAAAAATATGTATACCAATGGATTCAATCCGATCATCCGAGCTAAAGCAAGATATTGAATCCTTCTACAAATTAATTGTGGAAAATAAACAAGATCGCACAATCACACCAAGTAAGAGAAAGAAGAAAATCAATCGCAAAACATAGATATTTTTCTTGGGGAAATCTTGTTGCTCAAAACCCCTCTATCTCTATTGTATAATGAACCAAGGAATCATGAAACAATATAATGCACTCTTCTCACAAGATTCTGTTGCACTATCCTAACTGTCTCACACTGATCTGGACAAAATTGGGCTAGTACTTAGCCAATTCTTAATTTCTTCTCAACATGTCGTGACCACGTAATCCCTAGGCAATTAATCCCTATTAATTAGGATAATTAGCCTTCCTTGACTGCACAATACATCATGGGCATCCTATGGTGTATATAATTGTGCCCAAGAAAATTTCTATAAACACAATTGATAGATAACTTCCCTTTAACCTCTATCTCAACTAGGTCTTCATCAGAACTGACATGCATGCAGCTATTAATAGTAAATCATCAGTCACTTGACAGATCACTGCATGTGAGTTAAATATGATTTAATTCACTTGACCTCTCACTAGTGCAACAATCAGTTACAACTAGTTAAACTAATTTTAACTCAATTAATTAAGTTAACTGATTTCTCATGTGCATTAAACTAATACACTAACTGAAACTAGGACTCTAAAACAAATATAATCACTCTACATACCTCACCAACCACCCTCAACTCGAATTTCATGAACTAACTAAGTCTTTCACACTCAGTTAACTATTACAAGTGATTATGAGATAAGATTACAATTTATTGTCTAATTTATTTAAGGGTAAATAAATTTGACACACATTTCTTCCAATTTAATTGATAAATAATTAAATCAAAATCCTCCATGGTAGCCATTTCTAGATGCCATTTTCTGGATGTTGTTTCTGGATTCCAGTTTCACTATTTCTTGTTGAAAATTTCAACAGATAGGCCTCACTCCATCATTTATTTACTTTAAGGAAAAGCATTGGGTTCCTTGTCTCTCTGTTTTTCTAGGATGACAACCAAACCTAAGGGAGATACCTATATCCGCAATCGTAAATATCATATAACACTTGGTCTCCAACCAATCCTAGTGTCTCTATGTGTGAATTCTTTTCTTTTATTGTTCCTTTATGTTATATTGCATTGATGATGATATTGTTATTTCTACATAGTTGCATATGTTTCTGAATAATGATATAAATCTGAACAATGTTATGATGTCATGAGGTGAAATTAATATGGAAATGATAAAATTAAATTATCAAAGAAAAGAACAATATATCCCTAAGAAAAATCAACAAGCCCTTCAAAGTGGAGACATATGTGAGTGGGCATTCTAAGGGAGAGTTAATGATGTAGGGAAGAAGGTATATGTGTTATCATTATGAATTATTTCATGGGAAAGTTCTTAACCACACTACCTACAACAAGGAACTCCATTCCACAGTACAAGTTGTGAATAAGTGGAAATAACATTTGATGGGAAAGAAGATAAAAAACCACATAAATCACCAGCCACTACAATACTTGCAATACTAAAGTAAGTGACAACAGACTGGAAATTACGATTTTATGGGATCTATATAGCAGTTTCATTTAGTAATCAAATACAAGAAGGGAAATAAGAACAAGTTGGTCGACATGCTTTCAATGCCACCCTCATCAAATATCATAGGAACTTCGATGCACATGGAGCCATTCACCTATGATGCATACATAGAGGAATATTTAGAGGATGAGAACTTCAAGGAGGTGTTTCAAGAGTTCCATATCTAAATTAATGTGCATGAAGGTGACGGAAAAACTTACTACCATATCTAAGATGGGTTACTATACACGTTGGATAAGTTATATGTTCCTAAAGGTGAGTGATTGCAGTTGATAAGAGAGACCCACACACCGAAGGCTGCATATTACTTTGGTATAGGGGAGAAAGTGGTCAACTTGCAGAGGTGTGTGTATTGGACCAAGATGTGAGAATAGGTAGCTAGGTTCACAAGAGGATGCATTTTTTGTTATACTAGTAAACCTAGTAATAGGAAACACAGTATATATCACCCCTTACATGTACCCGCTCATCCTTGGGAAAGCATTTCCATTGAATTTGTGGGGGATGTACCAACAACCAAGAAGGGACATGACTACATGTTCATGTTCGTTTACAGGTTCAACAATATTTGTATTCTAATGGCATGTAAAAATACTATCAACAGGAAAGAAGTAGTGAACTTGTTCTTTGGACATATCTAGGTGCACTTCATAATACCAAGAAGAAACATTTTAGAGAAGAACACAAGATTCCTCATTTTGTTTTGGACTACATTGTGGGATAATATGGAAACGAAGTTAAAGAGCTCTACAACATTCCATCGATGGATAGATGGGTAGAGAAAAATAGTCAACAATAATTTGGTGTAGATTTTCATCGGTTACAATCAAAAGCATCCAAATACTTGGGATGAAAATAGAGTATATATACAACACACTTATAACAGAGCAGTCGATAGTTCTACTGGTAAGTCCCATTTTGAAACATGTTTTTTATGTTTTCCACCTTCACCTTTGGATATTGCATATGGGTAGCAAGGAGTGAGGGAGGATCCTAGAAGGGATTCCTTATGGGAAGGAAAAGTTGTTGAGAATATTAGGCAGATCCACATGCAGGTACATGAGACACTAAAAAAGTCACAAGAAAAATACCAAGCCATGCATGACCAACACAAAATAGATAATTCATTCAATATGGGAGACAAAGTATGGTTATAATTGAATAAGGAGAGGTTATAGGGTCCTGGTAAGAAAATCAAGGATCTGTGATATGGTATCTTTGAGATACTAGAAAATATTGGAGATAACATCTATAAACTTAGTCTACCCCCATATATGAATATTTATTTAGGGGTGAATGTAGAAAAAATGAAACTCTATGAGCCCTCCATGTTAGATCAAGAGGAGGAATAGGTCTTGCCTTATATATATAATTTGGCACCAAGTGCTCATGTAGAGTTGATAGAGGATTCGGTTTTGTAGAAGAGGTCCAAAACTACAAGACAAGGGTAGCATGACATTTGGAAACTTTGGCTGAAAGAACAATTTCCATACAAGGTTAAATGGTACACACGAGAGAAGGTGGAGGAAAATTTTCCTTAGCTCATTTAGTAGAATATTTTGGGGACCAAAAGCCTCCAAAAATGTGGAGGCTTAATATAGATTTGATCATTATATTTTTTGTTATCCATATCAATGTTTTCAAAGTGGAAAAAGTGGATAAATTAGCTATAGGACCATTTTTATCGGTAGAGCACAATTTGGAATAATAGGGTATGAACCTTCTGGAAGAAAATTGAGGCATTAAATGGAATATTTGGGGGGCACTTTGTCACTTAAGTGAAGCATGTTTTTTTTTTATTCCACAAACAAGTGCCTTTCCAATGGCACAATAATCATCTCAAACGAATTTTATATGCAAAAGTGATTCCACTTGGAAGCTGACATTCTTATTAGTTGACCACAATAAATCAAAAGGATGCCACGTCAACCCCAATTGTTCATGGAAAAATGTGCTAGCCATGTGATCATGATGAATATACTTTAGAATATTCCATATTCTTACTCTAGTTAAGAGTTGGAGTCAAAATTAACCGTTAATAGGCTATCAGGTTGTGTTATAACTGGGTCACTTAGAGGTAAAGGGTTTCCCTTCTTTTCAAGTGAATTTTGTTCCATGTATGAGCATAGTAGTTGATAGGGATAAGGAGAGAGAAAATAAAAGGCTTCAATGCACCATAATATCCCATAGGCCATAAGCCTTATTTCTTTATACTTTCATCCATTTTCCATTCAAATAAAGAGAGAAAAGTTGCCTCACCTTCTAGCTAGGTTTTCTCCAAAAGGAGTTTCTCGAGTTATATCTTGTGTCAATTATGGTTTGTGATTTTTTATTTCACCTTTCTCTATTTTCTGCATAATTATAATTTTTATACATATGCAATAAATAGTAATTAATAGATCTATAAATATAAGGAGAAATAAAACCTTATAGTGTAGATATAATATCCCAAAATTTGCAAGCAGCAAATTGGAATATTATTTTTTGCTTATATCATCTAGGAGGTGAATAAAATGGGTAAATGGCCCATGCGTGGAATAAAATCCCTCATACTGTGAAATGGATCTACGGAGTAGCTTAATTTTGCACTTTCCAGTGTGAAAAGGGGCAAATGCACGAGGACAAGGTCAAGTTTGACCAAGTCAACAGCGTTGCCTAAGAGGGTGTGGCTTGCTTGGGAAGACAGTGTAGTTTGAGAGGGAGAAATATTCTTTGTGGAAGAAACCCTAATGTGTGGGGTCCAGGGAAAAGAGGCATTCACTTGCATAAAAGGAGGAAGAGGCAGCCACAGTGAGACATCTTTGAGTATTTTGATTATTGGTCTAGTAGACTATTTGCAGTCTCAGCTGTTTAGCTGAGTTGCAATGATGTTTAGCACGAGGGATTCCTATTTAGGAATTATTCTCCTTCTTGAGAGGCCTCTTGAAGGATTTCACTTCATTTCTCCACATCTTGGCTTAAGGCCAAAGCCACTTCCATCAGTCACTGCGTTATTTCTGCTGAAGTATAACGTAGTGTTGCTGGGTGTTGCAGTGGAGGGTTCCAAAACACCTTTCCTTGGCTCATATTTCAGAGGAGGGAGCTCCTATTCCTCCGGGAGGTTAGTGAAGGATATTTCAGATCTAATTTTCATATCTTGGCATCAGGCTAGGCTTCTCCCATCATCAGCAGCGTAGTCCCTTCTCCAGACTGCATTTTTTCAGTGTATATTTGCAGTGGGGGTTTGCACCACTATCTTGGAGGGCAAGATCTTCAGTGCTAGGATCAGCCTTGCACTTGATAGATCCATTGGAGTAGGTTTACTTCATATTGCACATCTTATTCAGCCATCTCCATATAGTTTCAGTTTTGTGTTGCAGCTGCTACCCTGCAACTCCGGCATTTCTGCAGATTTTCCATTTGTACATGTATTTCATCCAATCCTCCTTGAGGATTTTTGTATTTATATTTTCAAGGGTTGAGAGCTTGATCCCCCTAATTTCTTGAGCTATCATTGTCATATCATTGTATTTTCATTTTTTATGTTGCAGTGTCTCCATATAAACTGTGCAGTTATAGCTTGGGCTCAATTGTGTAGCAGTGTTTTGTTACATTTGATGTACATGTCTTGTTGAGGCTTCCATTGCTCAATTGTGTAGGAGTGATTGATTCCTCAAATAATTGTACTCTTTCTGCTATATTATACATTGTTTGGCTATTTTTATCTTCATGTCTCACAGCTCCTAATAATAATGTTGTCATTCCATTGTATGTTCATGCATTGTTGCAGTTCCCTCATCGGGCACTTTTCTAAGGACAACTAGGTGTGAGAGATTTGTTTAACCCACCTAGAAGGATTTATTTGGAGCCTCCTCTTGGATTCAGGACTTAGACACATTTTTCTAAGGGATCCAGGTCTTGGTTTCAATTCTTGTAGCAGCCATTACTGGAAAATGCGTTTTCCAGCCATGCCTTGCTAGTTGTTCCAGATTTGGAATATTACAGTGGTATCAAAGAAAATTTCTTGGCTTAGCCTGTGAGTATAAGCCTAAGAAGATCATAATATTGAAGAGGATGGGTTTTATCTCATCATATTTCAGATCCATGAAGAACCTCCCCAAAGAGGATAAGCAGAAAGAAGAGGAAGGACCCTGCACTTCCTATTCTCATCAAAAAGGACACAAAGAGGTAAGTAGGAAAAAGACTCCATATTTTGGAGAAGAGAAAGGGGATAAGATTACAAATATTCTTCCTAAATCTATACATATTATTCATTAATATTTCAATAAGATCCGGAGGGAGATGTATGAATAATCTCCAAATGAGTTTGAATCTAAAGCAAGCTCTAGGTTGACATATGAGGAGTGTGAGCAGGCAGCTACACATCCTAACACACAGCGTAGTAACATGCCCGGGATTTCCGGAAGAGAGATGGAAAGAGGAGAAGAGGTTTCTAGGAGGGAAAATCTTAGTGATTTCCTAAAGGAGTATGAGTCTCGAACTCATAAATTCTAAGATCATCTCAGTTTTTCAGAGTTTTGCAAGATGAAGGTGAAGGGAAGATAGTAGCAGGATAGATTTCATCTATCTACCTTTGAAGGTTCACCTATATGTTCAGCCAAAGCTTGGGTGGAGGAGTTATAGACCTTCTTGCAGCAACACCACATTCTTGAAGATGAAGCCATCAAAGTTGTAGCGCTGCATTTGAGAGGTAAGGCTTATGCCTGGTGGATCTTTGAATCCTTTCCTTTGAGTAATGTAAACATTGCTTCCTATGCTAGTTTCACTAAGGTATTAGTGGAAATATTTTATCAAAGGCTTCATGAAACACACATGGTGGAGCCAAACAAGGGAACTCAAACAAAACCCTTGCATGAGAATGCAGTACCATTTCAAAAAACAATGGGAGAGGCTGAAGACTTGCACCATACCTTTCCAGAAGAAAAACTTTCTTCTCACACCTTTGAGCAAGGAAGCATGGAGATCTCTTTTTCAAAGAGACATCCAATCATTGGGAGGTTTCCCATTCATGTTGCATAGATTGAGGGCAACAGCATTGTTTCATCTATAGATTATCTAGTGCCTCAAGAAGAAGAAGGAGGAGCTCTTGCTCCAAGGAGAGGGATTCTTGCAACTTTGCAAGGGATTTCCTAGGATCTCATATGTGGAGATCAAGGCACAACTCATGATCTACATCTGCCATTGTTGAGGAGGTGTGGAACCATGGAGACTCAAGGAGAAGGTAGGGAAGAGAACCAGTATCATGAGATGAGATGTACACATCCCTATCCACTTCAGGAGTTTGATGCACCTAAGAAGGTGATTGGATTGCACAGTGGAAGCATGGAGAGTTTTTTCCATTCATATATTCAGTCATATCTTGTTGAGGATGTCTCATTGCATGGAGACATTTTTCCGGGGAGACCACTGGATCAGCAGAGGAAGATGGATGCTTCACATGTTGGGGCACCACTTAGTGATTTCAGAGGAGAGGGAACCTTGGGAGAGCTTGATACAGTGTTGGGAGCCTTGGGTAGACTCAAGGAGAGAGAGAGCATTCTCTCAACATCACCATTACCCACTTCCATTTCAGATTCTGCGTTGTGGAAGAAGCAGCAGGGGAAGGATAGCAGCCTTTCCACTCGCATCTTTGGCATGGGAGATGTCAAAGAAGAGGATGACCATATGACATATGTTCTTCATAAGAGATCATCAGCACTATCACTATGGAGGATAGATACATATTGGAGCTCCCAACTGTTGGTGGAGTATTCCAAGGATCTTCATACTTGTCGGATATTGGATGGCCAGTTATATGAGGAGGAGTATTCAGTAAGAGATGGGGTCATATTCTATCATGGTAGGATCTTCTTATTTGGAGCTTCTAACCTCAAGGAGAACTTGCTACAAGAAGCACATATGGATTTCCTTTTCAGCCACACACATTCTATGAGAGCATACCACACCATCATGGAGGGGTATTTTTTGGAAGGCTTTGAGGAGGAGATTTATCAGGATATGAGGAGATGCATGGATCATATGGAGATTGAGGAGATACATAACTCTTTGGAGGAGTTAGCACATCCACCTCTTTTCTCTTTGAGGATGAGAGGAGACTCATCTATGAGCCACTCCATTTGTATGAGCAGAACATATGGTAAGGGTGATGATTGGTTACATGATTATTTATATGATGTATGTATATGCCCCTTAACCATATATGTGCAGTATGATGCTCCAAGGAGGAGCATTCTTTTTTCTAGACCTCATGGTTTAGTTGAGGCCATAATCATGATTGATGGCCATCCCCTAGGAGGACTTGGGGAAGAGGTGTACTATGGAGGACATGCCCACTTTACATCATACATCATTCACTTCCTCCATACTTATGAGGAGATTGGAGCAGCAGACAAGTGGTTGAGAAGCCACACTTTTTATCAGTCTCTATTGCAGTTGAGGGTCAAGCTACGCTGGTTGCATTTGAGGGATCATTTTCCTTCTCACTTGTTACATATGGCAGCAAGAATGATTCTCATTTTTTCTCCCTATGGCTCTATTGTTTCTATCTTTATGAGGATCATGTTTGGGAGAGAGACACATTGGGTGGATGTGTCCTTTGAGGGAGAATCCTCCCATACTTTTTGCACTACATGTTCTAAGGGAGGCATGGGAGATGGTATGGCCACTAGAGAAACACATTTGTTTCCTTATGAGGTGAGCCATATGATGGATATGATGCCATATGATGATGAATTCCCACTCATCATATATGGGGATATTTGGGCCAGCTTGACTTGCAGCATTGGAGGAGAGGTCTTTGGAGATCTAGTCCTCATCTTGCCACTTGAGGGCAACCTTATTGTAGCCCAGGATCAGCAGACACTCTACAGTTATCTTAAGTGGAGAGATGGACAACGTGGGGTAGGCTACATTGTCTACCATGTGCAGACTTTCATCCCACCTACTTTGTCGGAGCCAAAGGTGGAGGACAGTTTTCAGGAGTTGCCTAGTTGGGAGGTGACTCATTTTGCTTTGCTAATAGCTTGGAGATGGAGGATCCATATCAGAAATATAGTTCCCATTATATTTCAGATCCCATTCTTCAAAGGGACCTCTAGAAATCACTTTGTTATCCTCTTCAGTATTTCACCTTTACATGATGATGGCTTGATAGCTAACTTGCATGCTGAGGAGGAGAAATGTGTGGACTTGATTGATGAGATAGAATCACTTCACTTGGAGGAGATCATCATACATGGATGCCACAGGGAGAGGAGGAGAAAATAACTCAGTCTATCCTTGCACTTGCTTGAGGACAAGCAATCTTCGAGAGGGGAGGACTGTAATATTCCAAAATTTGCAAGCAGCAAATTGGAATATTAATTTTTTCTTATATCATCTAGGAGGTGAATAAAATGGGTAAAAGGCCCATGAGTAGGAATAAAATCCCTCATAGTGTGAAATGGATCTATGGAATAGCTTAATTTTTCACCTTCCAGTGTGAAAAGGGGCAAATGCATGAGGACAGGGTCAAGTTTGACCAAGTCAACAGCACTACCTAAGAGGATGTGGCTTGCTTGGGAAGACAGCGTAGTTTGAGAGGGAGAAAGATTATTTTTGGAAGAAACCCTAATGTGTGGGGTCTAGGGAAAAGAGGCATTCACTTGCAATAAAGGAGGAAGAGGCAGCCATAGTGAGACATCTTTGAGTGTTTTGATTATTGGTCTAGTAGACTATTTGCAATCTTCGACTGTTTAGCTGAGTTGCAGTGTTGTTTAGCACGAGGGATTCATGTTTAGGAATTCTTCTCCTTCTTGAGAGGCCTCATGAAATATTTCACTTCATTTCTCCACATCTTGGCTCAAGGCCAAAGCCACTTCCATCAGTCACTACGTTATTTTTGTTGAAGTATAACATAGTGTTGCTGGGTGTTGCAGTGGAGGGTTCCACAACACCTTTCCTTGGCTCATCTTTTAGAGGAGGGAGCTCCTATTCCTCCGGGAGGTTAGTGAAGGATATTTCAGAGCTGATTTTCATATATTGGCATCAATCCAAGCTTCTCCCATCATCAGCAGCACAGTCCCTTCTCCAGACTGCATTATTTCAGTGTATATTTGTATTGGGGGTTTGCACCACTATCTTGGAGGGCAAGATCTTCAGTGCTAGGATCAGCCTTGCACTTGAGAGATCCATTATAGGAGGTTTACTTCAAATTGCATATCTTATTCAGCCATCTCCATATAGTTTCAGTTTTGTGTTGCAGTTGCTACCCTGCAACTCCGGCATTTCTGCAGATTTTCCATTTGTACATGTATTTTAGCCAATCCTCCTTGAGGATTGTTGTATTGCTATTTTCAAGGGTTGAGATCTTTCTCCCCCTCATTTCTTGAGCTATCATTGTCATATCATTTTATTTTCATTTTTTATGTTGCAGTGTCTCCATACAAACTGCGCAGTGATAGCTTGGGCTCAATTGTGTAGCAGTGTTTTGTTACATTTGATGTACATGTCTTGTTGAGGCTTCCATTGCTCAATTGTGTAGGAGTGATTGATTCCTCAAAGCATTGTACTATTTTTCTGCTATATTATACATTTATTGGCTATTTTTATTTTCATGTCTCACAGCTCCTAAAAATAACGTTGTCATTCCATTGTATGTTCATGCATTGTTGCAGTCCCCTCATCGGGCACTTTTCTGAGGACAAATAGGTGTGGGAGATCTGTTTAACCCACCTAGAAGGATTTATTTGGAGCCTCCTCTTAGATTCAGGACTTAGACACATTTTTCTAAGGGATCCATGTCTTGTTTTGAATTCCTGTGGTAGCCATTACTAGAAAATGCGTTTTCTAGCCATGCCTTGCTAGTTGTTCCAGATTTGGAATATTACAGTAGATTTTAAATTTTATAATATATTTTAGTAGATTTTTTGTGACGAACTATCCAATGGAAGATCCATGGTAGTATATGGATCAACCATCCACACCCTAAATATCACCTATATAGCTACAAAAGGTGGGTTTTGGATTTGAAGAAAACACAACCATTGGAGAATATGCCAATTGAAACACAATAGCTATACCAAGTTCTCAATGTCCCATAATGATTTTCACTACATAAGGTGGGGTAAAGTCATCAAAAATAAGTTTAAAATGACAATTTTCCATAAAAAATTCTTCACAATCTTCTTCTAAATCATAATATACATATAGGTCTCTCTCATAATCCTTCCTAATGAAAGGATACATCTCAGTAAGGATATGGAGCTCCTTAATTTTGTAGAGATCCTACCTAACTTATAGTATTTCCTCCTCCATAGTTGCATGACTTCAGTTGAGCTTTTTCTACATGTTTTGGAATAATTCCATGTAATCCTCATATTTCATATCTCTCAACATTACCATACTTTATCTTCCCTATGATTTTAAGGGGAAAAAAAATTGCAAGAGTTATAGTGCACCAATTATCAAGAGGAAGTATATCATATAATTTTACCAAACAAAAGTCTAAAAAATCCTTCATCCAATTACTTTAATATTTTTGAAATATAGGCTATAAAAAGATATATTCTCTGCAA
Source organism: Pinus albicaulis (assembly GCA_034641835.2). Classification (NCBI taxonomy): domain Eukaryota; kingdom Viridiplantae; phylum Streptophyta; class Pinopsida; order Pinales; family Pinaceae; genus Pinus; species Pinus albicaulis. The sequence goes on from CM076581.1 coordinate 300,309,398, forward strand.
TACCAATGGTCATCACTGAAAATTACTAGAAAAAACAGGTTTTCAAACTACAATATCTCTTTGTTTGACCTTTGATTCAAGAAATTTTTTTGTACTTTATTATTTATTTATAGGAACTCAAATATTCAATTGGAGTATTCATATATTACATATAATTGGTAAAACAAAAAAAGTGTATCTTTAATGTCCTCAAGTTTTAAGTGTTTAGGTTCCTCCACTAGAAACTCATATTTTCATGAACATATATAAAATTACAACATATAATTTCAAATCTGGAAAATAAATTTTGAGTGCGAGTAATGGCTCTTTTGGTACATGTGTGAAAGTTGGACATTATTATAATCTATTTTATTTGCATGAGTTACTTATGAATAAACAGATGAGCTAGAATTCCTCTAAGATGGATCCATTGGTGACAATTTCTTATTTTTGTTTGAGGAAAATCGACTTGGTTTCATGAAACATTCTCTCACATTTTATTTCAACAAGTATATGAGTGTATGTGCATCTTCATTGAGATCAAGGCAGCTCAAATATAATACAAAATAGTAATAAATATGGCCCCCATTACTCAATAAACACATTAACTCAACTCGAGTCATGGTCATATAATGGGATGTGGGAATTCAACATTTGTACTTACAGGTCCTCCTTCATGTGTGACAGCGACCCATGTTATGGCACAACCCCTTATTTTAAATAGGAACTACATCTAATTTTATGAGTAATATAAGAAACAAATTCATGAAATAAGTACAACATTTCTTCATGTGGTTATAGGAACAGTGACAACTCCATTTAGAAGGGTTCAATGTGCATCATTTGAAAATGTCTCCATGTGCTTTATGTAAAATCATTGATCTATGGCTTTATGCTAGGCAACCTCATCCAACAATTAATAATTTCCCATGAATTGATGTTATGGAACCCCATCAAAAAATTATGATGTCACATCCATGTTCATTGATATTTTAATTAACAAGTGTGACCCGTGAAACTTGTGTCATATAAACTAAGGCTACAAGTAAACCTCTTTAGGATAACATCATTTCACTTCTTGTGTCATATAAATTGACTATCTCTAAACTGAGTTCCCCACCAAAAATCCATGGCCACCAAGCCATATCCAGAGCCACCAAGGCTTAAAAACAAATATGCATCTAATTTAGTGTGATTAATTCAATAACCATGCCTTTTTCAACTTCAAAGTCCAACCCAAGGCTCACTGATTTATTTCTCATCCATCCTCTGTGAGACTAAATAATATATCAACGGCTACACTCATATAAACTTTTTATGCATATCTTCATATCTCCATGTGGCATTCACCAAGGCCATGTGGACCCATGTGCCTTTTTCTCCAAAAACACCACATTCTTCCCTATCCCTGGAGTTGTGTCCCCCATACTCTTTTTTGTGGATTGGGATCTGTAGCTAGTCATTATTTTATTAATATTTTTGTAATTAAATTATAAATATATTTATAGGCTCCTCGGCCTCGCAAGCATTAAATGCATATCTACCTTGGCACACTAAACCTAAAACATGTATACATATGGGCACGTAAGCCACCAAAATAACCTTAGCTCACCAACCTAATCAATATGTTTGTATCTCATTACCCTAACAGTCACATACATTGAGATCACTAGATAATACATATTATACATAATTATTACACTAATAATTATGGGGTGGAACTAGGGGTGTCACATTCCCATGCCCCTTAGAATAACATCGTCCTCGATGTTCATTTTCCTTCAGTAGTAAACACCTACTATCATGTCTCTGGTCTTCATTGGTCTTGTCTTCATGTCCCATAATTTCTTCCATGATGTAAAATGTCTTCCAACAGTCGTGGCATCTCAACGTACACCTAAAACATCCAATAAATAAAATATCATATTATAACCATGTCTATAAAATAAGTAATATATTTATAAGTATTCTACTCCTAAGGATTTCAATTTATAAATGATATATAAAATAAGAGATGCAAACTAAATCAATACTTATCTATATGAATAAATGATATCTTGACTTCATATGGAATCTACTTTCCCATCGTCGATACACACCCAGTAACCATTAGGTCGTGCCCAAGTGTATCACCCATTTACAGCACCCAGCAATCCCTTGGGTCTTGTGCCACCACCTCCAGGGAGGCTTATTGTGTTTCATCATATTTAATATTCAATTGAATCATATATATTCTCTTATTTTTATTATTTTCTTTTCTTCTCTTCTCTTCTCTTTGTACTCGTGCTTCTAGTCTAGGCATCCCCTTCACTAGTTAATAGTCCCTCGAGTGATCCATATTACCAAGGCCTTCATATGAAAGAAGAGTGCAGACTTATAAGGCCTATTCTCCTTAAGTTTTTTTTCCTAAGCAGCTTGATCATCAATAACACAATAACCATTATTAGTTATCATATCATATATTTCATTGATACCATAACATATCATTGTCAATTACCATGAAATCATCACACAGATGCTCAATAACTTGCATACACACACATCATATATGATATTTCATAACACATCAACAAGAGCATGTTTGGGAAGTTTCTCCTTCTCATTCCTCCTGTATGCCATAAAATTCAACAACATAGTTATTCAGTCTCATGAATTCCTTTCCATTTTAGTATGAAAATCATTTTCATATATGGATATGCATATTTTCTCTAGTAGTGGAAGAAACAAAAACTCTCCCATTAATTATTACAATCTCAATACAATGCCTTCATTGTGGCACTTTATTTTATTCATTGTCTTTTCCCAATTAAACATTGTACTCTAGCCAAATCCTATGCTTGAGTGATTATATTCCTATTGTAAAGTTGTTACAACTTGTCACAATCTATTACAACACATGCTATAACCTAATGACATCGTTGTTGTATACACCTGTTATGAATTTCCATAAAACGGGTAGCTTTTCATGATCCTTTCATAACACATACTATGGCCTAGCTAAAATCTCGTGGTGTACCTATCATAACCTATCATAAGCCTACCATAACTTGTCATGGAATTATCATATACTTGTTACATATTGGTCACAACATGTGGCAATACCTATCATAAACCTTATATAATTTTTTAAAAACCTATCACCACCTATGATTGTTTAATCAATCAATGTTCTTAAATTGCAATCATAAATTATCAACCGGAGTCAATAAACTGATGAAGTGAAAGTTCACTATATGTGCTAGAAGTATTTGTCGTTAGAGTGATGATTGAATTTTGATTTTTGTTAATTTTTGAAATTTTGGATTAGTGTTGAATTCCTATGGATCAGTGAGTTTTGAAGTAAAGTTATTGTTAGAGCAATCTATCATCTACATTAAATTCTATTCCTATATTTAGTTTCAATTGAATTGAGTTGTCAAAAATGGTTTGTGAGATCAATCTTTTCAAAATATATGTTAGATTAACTTCTACTTGTTTCTTTTTATCAAATCATTTTGAGATTTTATGCTGCAGTGAAACAGAGAACTAAATCTAAATTAATTATGAAAGCATGAAATATTTTACAAGTCCTAGTTTTATGAAAACATGGAAAAAAGTAACTGAGATTAAATCAAAATGCTATGAAGAACTGTAATTTTATATACTGAAATGTAAAAAAAATAAAAGAAATGAACTGAGCTATCTGAAATATGAAAAGAATAAAATTAAAGAGTGATTTTGCAAAACAAGTAAGGACAAAGTATTGAACTAATTAAACTGAGCTTGAAAATGAAATACAAAATATAGCATTGACCAAATTCTAACTATGAAATGACAATGCGATTAAAATTAATTCTAAATACTAAAAGTAAATGACCTGATCTGCATGCAGGGGACCTCCGCAAAACAGTAGGTTTCCTTAAAAATAAAAATGCATCAATGCACAAAAATGAGCTTTCAAAATTAAGAGAAAATCTAAAAAAATACTCAAAAAAAATATAAATATGGTGCGCCCTGAATACACAGATTTTTCATGGTTTTATAGAGTGCGTTTAAACAGTACACGAGCTCTATGCCTACAGGTCTCTTTATAATCCTTATACAAATTAAAAACTTAAGAAAATATTGTTATCCTATCAATTTTCTATTAGGAAAGAAAATCGACAAATTCGTGAAATTCTCGGACTCTGTTTGGAACCATCCTCTAACTACCCATATACTCCTTTGCTAAGCTAGCGCACCAGAACCCTGTTATCAATGGAGATAGTTGTGGATCTATAAAATAGTTGCAGAATTGTGTTAATTTTGTAGCTGAACGTAACCTTTAACAAAACAATAGGGCATATTAGCAAATATGAAAAATAGGACACATAAGTGTTTTACCTTTTCAAAATCATATGATTGTTTCCTTTATTAGGTTGATAGTGATGAGAATAGAAAGAAAACATGGATACAAAAGGGTGTCAAAAGAAAACAATTATGGGACTCTACATTCCCCCACACTAAAGGTTTTGTTTGTCCTCATACAAACAAAATATTTGTCATCTCTGTTAAGTTACTGCGTATCCTTGGAAACTTCTACCAGTACATTCATTTTTATCTTTTTCACCGTCTTCTCTGTTACTACTATCCTTGGTTTCTTCATAAGGATTTTTTACTTCAGATTAATGATTTTTCTCTTCATGGCCCTATTTTATTTCTTCAATTTCTTGTTCTTTTTGTGCCATAGACTTAAATGTAGTATGAGGTTATCATTCTTGGAAATTTGAACTTCATTTTGAGCTTTCAAAGATTGATTTTCACCCTTAATATACTTGTTTAATGTCTCCAGTTCGAAGATTTCATGTCTTAGGATATCGAGTATTGGAGGTTCTTGTGGTTCATAAAACTGGTCCTTCTCTTCTTCTTGATTTGGAATTGGTCCCTTGGTTTCTTCTCTTTTCTCCAATGATTCTATGTAATCATAAATCTCTTTTTGTACGGGATCAATACCTAAAATTTGTCCTGGACTCTGAGGAGGTGAAATGTAGGCAGGTGGTGATGCTCTTGGAGAGTTTACTGAATTTTCTTCTACCTCAAAATCAATGTGTTCTACATATTTTGAGGGTACTTCTTTCACGATGTTTACCCTGGTACTTCTTCTTAGTCCTGTGATAGGGGTATTCTAAGTTTTAGGATTTTATTTCTAGGGTGAAATATCTATTTTATTGTTGGCTTTATTTCTTCTAACATATTTTGTATTTATTTTCTTTAAAAATTTTGCAATTGGTATGTCAAAATCTTGTTGCTATTATGGTTCTTGTTCCAATGATGTTTCAACCTTCATTTTCTTTTGAATTCTTCTACTACTTGGCTGTTCATTTGTTTCTTCTTAAAAAATATTTCTTACTAGAAAGGTTTCCCATGTATCCCCTATACTTTGAAGATTGAATTCAACAATTATTTTAACTAGCCCATGGTGATACATTGTGTTTTCTACGAAATGATTTTTCTTTTGAACACTCCCTGACATATTTTTAAGACTATTCAACAATAAATATGGAAGGTTCATTTCATGTTCTTCAAGAAAATTCATCAATAGACTTATATGATATAAAAACACACATCTGAATCGACCTTCACAAGTAACAAATTTTTGGACGATTAAGAGAAAATTCCTCCACTTACTTTTTAGTGCAGAGTTGGGGATGCCTTTCCTGAAGACAATAATATCCATGCTTGGTTTCTTCAAGAAAACCCTCTATTCATATCCTTTAATTAATCTGTTCTTGAAACATTTCTCTCCTATACGAGGAAATCTGGTGGCTTCTGAAATTAGAGATTATGTCACTGTGAATTTAATATCTCCTATTTCCACTTCTACGCAATCAAAAACCCTTGCAAAATTTTTGGTGACTTCCTTATGGAAACCATCGAATTTTTCCGTGCAGTCTAACCACTGTACTTTCTGTAATAATTCCCTTGCTCGTGGATATCCTTCCAAGAATTTATTCCTTGTTGGTTCTATTCGAACAATCACAGCCATGGTTGGAAGATGTTTCGCCTCCAGAAATGGTTTTGCTTGAATGGGAAATTAGCCTTGTTTTTTCTTTGGAGCAGAAAGGCAGATGGTGATGGAAAAATGAGAGGGTGGGTAAGTAAGAAATGAGGGTATAAGCGAGTGAATTTTCCGTTAGGAGTTCATAATTATGATTCAGGTGATCTAATCAATGAATTGGGACTTGAATCTTGATATGATGGCAAAAAGGATATGGTGAATTATGAGGGATTTGTCATGACACTATCACCTTTTACAATAATGATTTTGATTTGTTCAGTAATAATATGTTTGTATGATTCATAGATGTAATATGTTGACCCCTATTTTTAAATTAAGTATTACATACCTTTGATTTATTTTCTTGATAACCTTTAGTTGTCATCTTGCAAGTGCTCTGTATCATAAGGAGTTAATCATTTCATCTTTTTGAATCATCAAATGTTCCTGTAAAATTGGCTGCAGAAATTGGTCAAAGTTGTAGAAACCTCTCAAAGCTGCAGAACATCATCAATTCTATAGCTCAATTATTATTTTAAGAAAGGGATGCTAGAAGAATGGAATTTTTTAGAAAAATGGGTAACAGAAAATTTAAGGTACCAAAAGAATTTTGGTTTTCGCCTTGAATTTTTTGTATAGAACATGCCAACAATTTGTTGGTTTTCATGTTTATACAAAATTTATTTTTATATTTTTATTTTATTTTTTAATGGAAAGGAAAGAGAAAAAAAAAAAAATTTAAGGCTGAGAAGAAGAATTCTTCTTAACCAATTTCAAATAAAAGTTGTTTTGAAAAATCTTGACAGATTCCTCTCTTGTCATTGGTTTTTGATAGATCTTGAGTCGGTGTCCATTTACTAATAGAGGAATTTTCTATTCATCAAAGTATTGATTCTAACTGCTCCATTGTCAAAAATTTCTTCAATCTTAGAGGGTCCAAGCCAATGAGTTTGAAACTTCTTGAAAATTCTTCAATTTTGAGTTGAAGAGTAGTGCCCAATCTCCTAGATGAAATTTTCTTTCCTTGATGTATTTGTCATGCCATTTAGATCTCTTTTGTTGAACTAAGCTAGTCTTTTGGATAGCATCTTGCCTTATCTCATCAAGTGCATTGAGTTGTCCTATCCTTTTATTTTGTGCTTCTGATAAGTCAAGTCAAAAATTGACTATTGTTTTATAGGTTTGGATCTGGAACTCTATTGGAAATAAGACTTTCTTTCCATAAACAAGTTTGTACGGAGTATGTCCTGTAGTGCTCCTCCATGTAGTTCATTAGGCCCATAATGTTTTTGGAAGCTTTTTTTCCTAGTCCCTTCTGTGCAAGTGTACAGTCTTGGTGAAAATGGCTTCAATCGCCTTGCTTTTAGATTCAACTTTCCCATTTGCATGTGGATGGTATGGAGTGGAATTTTGGTGCTTGAATTTATATTCTTCCACCAGCTTTTGTACTACTCTGGATGTAAATTTTGTTCCCTGATCTATTTCAACTTCCCTTGGGACACTAAAATGAGTGAAGATATCCTCAGAAATAAATGAAACTACAACATTTTTAGTAGCAAAAGAAAGTTCTTTAGCTTCTACCCATTTAGTAACATAATCAGTACATACCAGAATATACCTTTTTTGTTTGGAAGGTGGATTAATTGGACCAACAAAATCCAAATCCCATTTCTCAAAAGGTTCAAAGAGTATCTAAGTGTGTAGTGGCATTTCACTTGAAAGAACAGGTTTCCCCATCCTTTGACAATTGTCACATCTCTTAAAATATTCTTTGGCATCCTTGAAAAGGGAAGGCCAATAATATCCTAAGAGGAGAATTTTATAAGCAGTTCTTTTGTCAGAGAAATGGCCTCCACATGGTTCATCATGGCAAGCTTTAAGTATCTCATGTATCTCATATTATCGTAAACACCTTTTGATGATGAGATCTGGTCCTATATTGTACAATTCTTCATTTATCCATGAGTAAGAAGCACTTGTTTGGATTATTCTCCTCTTTTCTCTTGGAAACAAATGAGATGGTAATTTTCCTGTAGCTAAATAATTAGCAATATCTACATACCAAGTTGATTTAGTAGATACTGCGAAAAGATATTCATCAGGAAATTTATCCTCTATATGCATATCATTATTATCATTTTTAATCCTGGATAAAAAATCACCGATTGTATTTTGTTTTCTCGATCGATCTAGAATGGTGAAGTTAAATTCTTGCAATCGTAATAGCCATCTGGTTATTCTACCATTAATGATTGGTTTTTTCATTAGATATTTGATGGTTGAATGGTCTATGTGAATGAAAGTATCATAGCCACTGATATAATGTATGAATTTATTAATGGCATGCACTACAGCTAAAAACTCTTTTTCAGTTACAGTATAATTTATCTCTATTGGAGTTAAATCTTTACTGGTATAATAAATGGCATAAAGAGTAAGATCTTTATGTCCTAACACAACCCCTAAGGTTGTATCTGAAGCATCAGTGGATATGTGAAAAGGCAATTTCCAATTAGGTCCTTTCAAAATAGGTGCTTCAGAGACCTTCTTTTTCAAATTTTCAAATGCATTTTGACAATTAGAGTCCCAACTAAATTCATAGTATTTGGTGAGTAATTTAAAAAGTGGGGATGCTATTTTCATGAAGTTTTCTATGAATCTTCTATAATATCCAGTAAAACCAAGAAAACTCCTAACATCTCGTTGACAATTTTTCACTGATAATTTGGAAATAACCTCTACTTTAGATGAGTATATCTTTATCCCATTTCCCGAAATATGGTGACCTAAAACAATTCCTTCATTAAACATCATAAAACATTTCTCATGACTTAATGAAATATTTGCTTCTTGGCATCTTATTAGAAATTTTTCTAAATTTTCTAATGCCTCTTCAAAATAATTACCATAAACTATGGAATCATCCATATACACTTCCACGCAGTCGTGAATAAGATCAAAGAAAATTTCGAGAACTTCTCTTTGGAATGTTGCTGGAGAATTGCATAATTCAAAAGGAAGTACTTGGTAAGCATAAGCTCCCCATGGACAGGTAAATGTGGTTTTTTCTTGATCTTCAGGTGCTCCTTGAATTTGATTATACCCACTAAAACCATCCAGAAATGAAAAATACTTTTTCCCTGCTAATGTGTCTAAGACTTGATCTATGAAAGGAAGTGGAAAGTGGTCCTTTAATGTTGCTTTATTCAATTCCCTGTAACCGATACATACTCTCTATTTTCCATTTTTTTAGGATCAATCACTAGGGGTGAAACCCATTATGATGCAGGGCCATCCGAATAGGTTTGAATTAAGTTTGAATCTGAAGCTGGGTATGCGAACAGTCATGCAATTTGGGAAAAATATTGTTTAATCAATACTGGAATTTATGTAACTGATTAATAATTAATGATCTGCCATGTGTGCGAGCAGAAGACTAAGAGTCTTCTGAGCGCTTCAGGAGAGATATTGTGGCCCTCAAACGATTCAGGATCTTTTGTAATCGATATAAACGGTGAGCTTGTAATGTGTGAGGACAGAGAGTGAGCACAATGTAGTCATATGTGAACTTTGTTACTAAGGCTGAAATTCCTTAGATGTAATCTTGCGTTTGTACATAATAGGATATGTTGTTATATTTAATTCTCTATATTCGAAGAATGTTTTTGTTTATGAGCTAGATATACAAGTTACTTGTCGTGTTGATCTATCGACATCGACCACTGTAAGGGTCAATGGCGATCCTGTCCAAGGATGCAAGGGATAGAGTTAGAGCGTGGCGGACTTAATTATCTTCAAACCTGTGAATTCGATTTCCTATAAAACACCAATCTCTATGAAGGGGTTATGTTCTCAATTGCATGTGAATCTACATTTTTGTGTATAAGTTAAATGCACATTAATACAACGTGAAAAGGTTCTAATCAATTCAGAAATCCATTCTGAATTTGATATGAATTCTGTGTAAAGGATTGGTGGACTCAATTGCTTAATCGATATCGGCCTTGTTAAAGCCCCAATACCGTAATTCATTGGTGAATTTAATTCTGTGGGAAAGTTTATGGTTTTAACGCAGAGATAAATCCATGGTTAATGCATTGGAAAAAATCATGAAAGAAAGTGGTTTTGAAAACCCAAACCACCAATGTCGCACCACTTTTGGTCCGGAGCGAAACCACACAAAAAAAATACGATCCTATTGCATTGAGCCACATCACAAGCTCGATACTGGCCATTTCACGCTTTTCTCTAGAGTTAAAGCTCTTTCCATAAAAAGTGTGATTATTTTCCGATCAAACATGAATGAAGATCGATGGTCATCGCATAGTTTAGTTGGCTCGGGTTTAACCCAATGATGGACTCATTATGTTATAAAGTGCGATTAGAGTTGTAAGGGTCTTATCGTATGGAGGTTGAACTTGTTGTAAGGGTCTTATCATATGGAGGTTGAACTTTTAAGAGGGCCTAGATTATATTATGGATCGTGTTTGTATGGTTCGAGTTGTGATTTACGTTTAAGTGCACCCAAAAATTTTATAATGAGAAGCATTGGGTTCTAACATTAGAAAAGGCCGCATGCATTGTTCGAGTTACAGAACTCGATTATTTTGTTAAGTGCCCTGTCATATACCTGGAATATATGTAGGCATCAAAGTGGCACAGTGGAAATAGAGTGGGCCTATGACCCATAGGTCCCAGGATCGAAGTATCGGTTTTATGAATCTGCGTTTGATACAGTTTTGATTTGCAAGTTCATTTTGGAAAATGAAAGGCGAACCTTCTTGTAGTGGGTTTCGCTTTCCATCAAGTGGTATCAGAGCAGAAAAATGACTTCCTGCGGAGAAGGAGTTCGCGTACAGAGGAAGAAGACGTACAATTTGTGAAATTTTGTTAAGCTTGTGATTTTTATGTTTTGTAAAGGTAGCAGCAGAGGAAGGTGAGAAGATTGCAGCAACCTAGAGCAGGAGTGCTCAATGGTTCCACAGGAGCGAACCAGAGAGAAGCCAAAATCCAGAGCTCAGGAGAGAATCTTGGTGAGGTATCTGGTAGCAGGGAGGACTTGCTATTGCAGAGGTTTTGTTGCAGCTCACAGAGGACAATTCCGCAGAGGATGCAGGTTAGAATTCTTCAAGCATGTTGTTACAGGAAGATCACAAGGAGCAGTTCCACAGATGATGTGGGTAGAATTGCTGACAGTTAGAGAAGACATATGACCAGGAGGTCATAAATTTTTCTGCCTCTGGAGTCTGATGCAGGGGCATCCAAACAGGTTTGAATTAAGTTCGAATCTGAAGCTAGGTATGCGAACAGTCATGCAATTTGGGAAAAATATTGTTTAACCGATACTGGAATTTATGTAACTGATTAATAATTAATGATATACCATGTGTGCAAGGAGAAGACTAAGAGTCTTCTGAGCGCTTCAGGAGAGATATTGTGGATCTCAAACAATTCAGTATCTTTTGTAATCGATATAAACGGTGAGCCTGTAATGTGTGAGGACGGAGAGTGAGCACAATGTAGTCATATGTGAACTTTGTTACTAAGGCTGAAATGCCTTAGATGTAATCCTGCGTTTATACACAATAGGATATGCTGTTATATTTAATTATGTGTGTTCGAAGAATGTTTTTTTTTATGAGCTAGATTTACAAGTTACTTGTCGTGTTGATTTATCGACATCGACCACTGTAAGGGTCAATGGAGATCCTGTCCAAGAATGCAAGGGATAGAGTTAGAGTGTGGCGGACTTAATTATCTTCAAACCTGTGAATTCGATTGCCTATAAAACACCAAACTCTGTGAAGGGGTTATGTTCTCAATTGCATGTGAATCTACATTTCTGTGTATAAGTTAAATGCACATTAATACAGCGTGAAGAGGTTCTAATCAATTCAGAAATCCATTCTGAATTTGATATGAATTCTGTGTAAAGGACTGGTGGACTTGATTGCTTAATAGATACCGGCCTTGTTAAATCCCCAATACCATAATTCATTGGTGAATTTAATTTTGTGGGAAATTTTATGGTTTGAACGCAGAGATAAATCCACGGTTAATGCGTTGGACAAAAGCCTGAAGGCAAGTGGCTTTGAAAACCCAAACCACCAATGTCGCATCGCTTTTGGTCCGAAGCGAAACCACACCAAAAAAACATGATCCTATTACATTGAGCCACGTCACAAGCTCGATACCAGCCATTTCGCACTTTTCTCTGGAGTTAAAGCTCTGTCCATAAAAAGTGTGATTATCATCCGATCAAACATGAATGAAGATCGATGGTCATCGCATAGTTTAGTTGGCTCGGGTTTAACCCAATGATGGACTCATTATGTTATAAAGTGTGATTATAGTTGTAAGGGTCTTATCGTATGGAGGTTGAAATTTTAAGTGGGCCCGGATTATATTATGGATCGTGGTTGTATGGTTCGAGTTGTGATTTACGTTTAAGTGTGCCCAAAGATTTTATAATGAGAAGCATTGGGTTCTAACATTAGAAAAGGCCGCATGCATTGTTCGAGTTATAGAACTCGATTGTTTTGTTAAGTGCCCCATCATATACCTGGAATATATGCAGACATCGGAGAGGCGCAACGGAAACAGAGTGGGCCTATGACCCACAGGTCCCAGGATCGAAGTATCAGTTTTATGAATCTGCGTTTGATACAGTTTTGATTTGCAAGTTCATTTTGGAAAATGAAAGGCGAACCTGCTTGTATGGGTTTCGCTCTTCATCACATTAACTGTCTGATATTGGATAGATAAAATTTACATTCAATATTTTATGTATCTCTTCCTTAATAATTTATTTCAATTTTGGGTTCATTCTTCTTTTGGGTTCTCTAACTGGTCTAGCATTATCTTCAATATAGATATGATGCATTAAATTTTTAGGATTAATTCCTTTCATCCTCGTATATTCTCATGCATAAGATGAAGATTTTTTTTGCAAGGTCTCTACCAGTTGATTTTTTTGTAATTCTTCCAGTTTTACATTAATATTCAATGTTTTCCCTAGAAAAAATTCTATTGAAGAATTTCCAAATTTTTCCATAAAATGTGAAGTCGTTTGTCTAGACGATAGATATTCGATATTACATTGTTCTTGAAAGGTTTGACTATTTTCATAATATAAGGAGGGTTCATTTTTTTTCTATTGAATTTAAAATTTGGTCCTCCTCATTTGTTTGTACAATAGTAAAAATAGGTTTTCACATCAATATCGTCATCTATCCATTCTTCACTTTCTATATATATTGTTATTTTTGCAAGCAGATACAATGTAAACTTCTTTGTAGAACTTCCATCTGAGATAAACATGTCTTCTGATCTACAACCAATAAAAGCATCAGTTGTATCTAACCAAGGTCTTCCTAAAATTAATGGATGTCCTCCTAAATTATTCTTGGGTGTTAAAATCATGAAATCGACAAGATATTCCCAAGAATCTAAGGATACAGAAATATCTTCCAACACACCATCAGGTTTGATTACAATCATGTCTGCCAGTTGTAACAATTTTGGTGTGTATTGAAGATTAGGAAGTTTCAATTGATCCATAATTTGTTTACTCATTATGTTTATGGTTGCTCCTAGATCAATCAGTGTGTTTGGTATTTCAATTCCATTGATGTGAATTTTCACAATGGGGCTTCCTGGGTCTAAATATTTCTGAATTGTTGCCTTCCCCATCATGATGTCTCCAATTCTCCCAACTAATTAGGTTCTTTTTATGTCCTTTTTTTTTTCTTCCTCGTCTTTGAGTCCTCAATTCCTTAAATATTTTTGCAAAAAATGGTATTTATTTTATAGCTTGCAATAAAGGATTTTTGATACAAACATTTTTCAATTCATCCAACGTATCATAATCAGGAAGTATGATTTGTTTTTCTACTTCTTTATCAATTTTCAACCTTTCAGGAAAAGGTGTTCTTGTGATAGACACTAAAGGTTGTTCTATAATAGGAGTATCATTAGAAATCATAGGAATATTTTATGTTTGATCGCTTTCTTTCTGAGGAAGAGAACTTTCTTCTTCTTCAGATCTATTATTATTTTTTTCGAGAATTTTTCTTTGTTTCTTGAATAAAAACATAGGGTTTCTTCCTTTATAATACTCTATCGAACCTTAATTGAACGTTATTTAGATCTAGTGGAGTTATTATATAAGTTTGAGAATTCTGCCCTTCCATGTTGTAAACAGATTTTTTATTTGGATTTGGAAGTGGTTGAACATGGAATTTATTTGGTTTTTTTGCAAATGGTAAAGAGAGTTGTGGATTTGCATTTTGAACTTGAATTTGAGGTAACTGGTTATTATGAGGAAAGAAGTTTGGTGGAAAATTTTGATAGGGTGGTGGATATTGTTGATATTGAGCATACCTTCCATAAGGATTTGTCCATCCTTGATTCCAAGATGATGGTTGTGGTTGATCCCAAGGCTTCCATGGCATAGGTGGATTCCAATTACTTTGTGAAGATTGTGCAAATTGTTGAGGATTAAATTTTTTATTTTTATTTTGAGGATTTTGACATGGTCTTCTAGAAATAGAGCAAAGAGGATCTACATGATTTGGCATTCCTTCTTCACTGTATGCAGCCCTGAGACTTGGTATAGATGGACATTATTTAGTATCATGATTCTATGTACATATTACACAGGTTTATATGGTTTTTAATTCTAAATGACATTCTCTCAAAGCATGTTTCTTTCTACACCTACAACAAAAGATAGATAATGCAGCATTTTCATATTTTTTCTTGTTCTATATTTTAAGGGTGTCAATTTTCTCACTACGACTCCCTAAACTTTCTGTCTTAAAATTATCAAGGAAATTACCTAATTCTTCCCTGCTGACTTTCCTAGTTGCATATTTATTTATTCTTGATAAGATAGGGTCCCTTAGACTTTTCCCGATTCGTGATTTTCCCCTTGAAATATGTACACATAACTCACAAATTTCTGCAAATGGTAACTAAGAAATATCGCATTTTCCCAGTAGATTGAGAAGATCGATCCACTCATCTCTAATGGATTTGAGTATGAGATATTTTAAAGTTTCTTCATCCAAATTATGCATTTTTTCCTTTTTAATATTATAAAGAAATCTTTCGACAAAATATTCAAGATTTCATCTTCCCTTTGTGCCATTTTAAAAACTTCATCTTTCAAGTTATGAGGCATACAGTAATCCTTATATTTCTCTAAGGATTATTCTTTCATTTGTGCCCATGTTCCTATAGAATTCTTTCCTAAACTCTTAAATAGTTTTAATGTTGAATCCTTTTAGGTAGCAGGGAAAAATTTTAATTTTTGAGCATCATGTAGATAATCATATGATCTACACAGTACTTCAAATTCGAAGAGAAATTTTTTTGGATCTTCACTTATTATTCCATGAAAATTAGGGAGGATAAAAGGTGAGATATTTTTCATTGTGTATGTTGTATCCTCATCGAGAATCGGGAATCCAAAAGGTTCTGGATCTCCTCTAGCTCTAGCTCTACCTCCTCCTCTTCCACCTCCTCTATTTCCTCCTCTTCTTCCTCCAATCCTAGGTTGTTCACGATTGACATTGTGTACTTCTCCTTCTCCCTCTTCGGCCATGATGGATTCCTCAGAACTAACGTAAGTATCCGGTTCTACAACAGGATTTTCTAATTCTTTTGGTTCCTCTATCAATGGAGAATTTGAATGAGTTTCTTGTTCTTCCTCTTCACTGGGAACTTCTAGTTCCTGTCCTAGAAGTTGTTCTCCGGTTGAAGATAAGAAGATTACTCACGTGTTTGGGGATGTAGGATTTTCTTCTTCAATTATAGCTTTGATAGATGAAGTAGGTGAATCCCTGGGTTATATTTCAGATCTTAGGCTTTTAGGAAATCTATGTCAGCCACCTACATATGGAATTCGAGTTTGAGTGGGTGGTGTGGAACTTCGAGGTCAGGGTGGAGTGAGTGATGATGTGGGAATTAGAATTCTTCCTCATCCTATAAACCTACCTTTATAATCTCTTTACCTTTGCATGTCATGTTTTTATTTCTAAGACTTCTATTTACACTTCCCCGAAAACGGCGCAAAAATGTTTTAGTCAATTTAATGTTCTTAAATTGTAAGCATAAATTATCGACCAGAGTTAGTAAAATGATGAAGTGCAAGTGCACTATATGTGCTACAAGTCTTTGTCATTAGAGTGATGATTGAATTTTAATTTTTGTTAATTTTTGAATTTTTGGATTAGTGTTAAATTCCTATGGACCAGTGATTTTTGAAGTAAATTTATTGTTAGAGCAATCTATCTTCTACATTAAATGTTATTCCTATAGTTAGTTTCAATTGAATTGAGTCGTCAAAAATGGTTTGTGAGATAAATATTTTCAAAAGATATGTTATATTAACTTCTACTTGTTTTTTTAATCAAATTGTTTTGAAATTTTATGTTGCAGCGAAATAGAGAACTAAATCTAAATTAATTATGAAAGCATGAAATATTGTAAAAGTCCTAGTTTTACGAAAACATGGAAAACACTAACTGAGATTAAATCAAAATGCTATGAGGAATTTTACTTTTATCTACTGAAATGTAAATGAAATAAAAGAAATGAGTTGAAGTGTCTGGAATATGAAAATAATAAAATTAAAGAGTGATTCTGCAAAACAAGTAAAGATAGAGTATTGAACTAATTAAACTGAGCTTGAAAATGAAATACTAATTAAAGAGTGATTCTAAATACTGAAAGTAAATTACTTGATCTACATGCAGGCCCTCCACAACGCAGTAGGTTTCATTAAAACTAACAACGCATCAATGCACGAAAAGGAGCTTCGAATTAAGAGAAAATTCTAAACAAAATACTCAGAAAAATATAAAGATGATGTGCCCTAAATACATAGAGTTTTCATGGTTTTATAGAGTGCATTTAAAAAGTACATGAGCTCTATGCCTACAGGTCTATTTAGAATCCTTATACAAATTAAAAACTTAAATAACTATCATTATCCTGTCAATTTTCTATTAGGAAACAAAATCGACAAAGTTGTGACATTCTCAGACCTTATTTCTGAGCATTGCTACGTGTTGACTTCCACCATTGATCGTGTTACTGTGTGATTTCCTTGATTATTTGGCTCAGATAATTAGGAGGATATCCATGAAGGAATCATCATCTAACTACCCATATACTCCTTTGCTGAGTTGGCGCACCAGAACCCTATTATCAATGGAGGTAGCCGTAGAATTGTGTTAATTCTGTAGCTAATTCTAATCTTTAACAAAACAATAGGCCATATTAGAAAATATGAAAAATAGGACACATAAGTGTTTTACCTTGTCAAAATCATATGATTTATTCCTTTATTAGGTTGATAGTGATGATAAAATAAGGAAAACATGGATGCAAAAGGGTTTCAAAACAAAACAATTATGGGACTCTACAGTGACCAATCCACCTATTATAACTTGTTAGAACCTTGTCACTTACATGTGAAAATTTGTCATAACCTATAATACATGTCACTTACCTATGACCATATCACCTGTTGTAACATATTGTACTTGTTATAACCCTGACACCTACCTATGACAACCTGTTATAACTTGTAATATACATGTGACCAATCTAGTAAAACCTTTTATCGACCTATTATTCCTTGTAGGAAATTTTTTCTACCACATTTATCTTGGTTATGCCACCTGTATCATTGTAGAATAACTTATATATGATCTTGTTAGAAATCGGTCATAACTTATCACAACTCTATGACATGTGTGCATGAACCTACCTTGTAGTCAAGTGTGTTGATTTTCCATTGTATGTCCAAGGTTATTACACAACTTCTTTAATTCCATGGCCCTTACTTCGCATTTCAAGACTCTTAAGAAACATACATAAGGATATACTTATGCAAGCTCAAAAATTTCTCTGAAATCTTCTCAAGACATCATATTTTTATTTATAATAGTTGATTTCATAACTAATAGAGCTTGTGTCAAGCTCGAACTATGGTTTTTTGACCAAACCCTATTTTACCATTCAGGAACAACTCCCTACTTAGATCGCCTACCTTATTGATTTTATAACTTAATAAAGTAGCATAACCAAGTGCTAATCCTCTTTATTCATCTATTGTTGTAGTAATACAATTTATCTCCCTATTTTCAATACAATAGGTAGCTATTTTTTCTACAGAGGAAACAACATCCAGTCAATCCAAAATACCCTAAGTGTTTTTCCTCTTGTTCTCAAATCACTAAGATTAAAACTTCATGAGCCTCACATGAGCCTTTTCCATCTACATATCTCAATCCAAACACTTGGCTAGATAATTATACCTCCATTCAATTAGTTACAACCCTCCACCCTTTAAGGTAGGATTCACCATATTAAACCCTAATTCCAAATATGGTGGCTTAAATCACTAGGCTAACTCCAATATTCCAAGAGCTATTAGAATAATGAAATTACCTAATATAACAAACAAAAATATCCTTTTTGTGGCTGCAAACATCTTGGAATATTCATCAAGTCTTGTTGTCTAGTATCCCTCCAAAAATTATTCCAAGGCTTCTAATATGATTTGCAACTGTCTATACAAATTATTTTTAAGTAATTTTAATCATGCTTCATAAAGACAAGGAAGTTGAATCAACCTCCATGTGCTAGCATTATCATTCAAGAAATGTATCCTAAGTTTCCCCGATCTTCCCTCAAACAACAACCTATGGAATAAGCCTATGTAAGAAGCTTATGTAACCTTTTAGCTTCCTAGGAAATTTTCTCCAAATTCATACCAAGCTTCAAATTCTAGGTTTTTCAATGTACTATGCATGTCAATGGTTTTCTATTGACTATTTGTTCAACAAATTTTGTTACCTAGGCTAAAATTGATTCCCTCGGCAAACTTGTCCTATTAAGCACATTTTTCCCCTTTCTTTCATTTACAACTTCTCTCAAGAATTTCCATAGACTTTTACCCTCAAAACAAAATTTTTGGTTGATATTTATGTTCTCCTTGAAATTTCCTTTTTCTTTATGATTCTCTTACCTGATTTTGACTTCTAGGCTAAAATTTATGGCCCTAAGAAGTCCAGGTTATTTTTTTTTCAATATCCTTTGGTTTCTAGGAATCAAAATTTAATTTGAGGGTTATATACTCCTCCTATATGTTTAATATCTATAGAAAGACTCTATTTTTGTCTCAGTGTGTTGTGCTTCTATGCACTTCATTTATGTTCTACAATCTCTATGTTTCCTAGTCACCTCACCATCCACTCCACATAACCCATTCATCCATATCGTTGACGCATCAGATCCTCTGCCGTTATTAAAGCTTTCCCCACATTCGTCCCCTCGAACTACCATTATTAAAGCCCTTAACTAACTAATTTTGGGTCTGGCCTCATTTTGGACCGAACTCCCAAATTACCTATGATTAACCAAACCCTGTTTTACCATTTAGCCACAACTCCTTACTTAGAGTGCCTACCATACTGAATGTATAACTTAATAAAGTAGCATAACCAAGTTTTACTCCTCTTTATTCATATCCTATTGTAATAATATAGTTTCTCTCCCTGTTGTCATTACAATAGGTAGCAATTTCTGCTACATAGGAAACAACATCCAGTCAATCCAAAATACCCTAGGTGTGTTGCCTCTTCTTCTCAAATCACTAAGATTAAAACTTCATGAGCCTCACATGAAACTTTTTCATCTACATATCTCAATCAAAACACCTGGCTAGATAATTATACCCACATTCAATTAGTTACAACCCTCCACCATTTAAGGTAGGCTTCACCATATTAATCCTTAATTCCAAATAGGGTGGCTTAAATCACTGGGCTAACTCCAATATTCCAAGAGCTATTAGAATAATTCAATTAGCTAATATAACAACCAAAAATATTATTTCTATGGATGCAACCATTTTGGAATATTCATGAAGTCTTGTTGTCTAGTAGCCCTCCAACAGTTATACCAAGGCTTCTAATATGATTTGCAACTATCTATACAAATTATTTTTAGGTAATTTTAATCATGCTTCATAAAGCCAAGGAAGTTGATTCAACCTCCATGTACTAGCATTATCATTTAAGAAATGTATCCTAATTTTTCTCAGTCTTCACTCAAACAATAGCCTCTGGAATAATCTTATGTAACCGTGTAGCTTCCTAAGAAATTTTCTCCAAATTCCTACCCAGCTTCAAATTCTAGGTTTTGCAATGTATTATGCTCGTCAATAATTTTCTATTGACTATTTTTTCACCCAATTGTGCTACCTAGGCTAAAATTTATGCCCTCGTCAAGCTCGTCCTATTAAGCACAATTTTTCCCTTTTTTTCATTTATAACTTCTCTCAAGAATTTCCATAGAATTGTACCCTCAAAAAAAAAAATTGTTTGATATTTATGTTTGCCTTGAAATTACCTTTTTCTTTACTATTCGCTTACCTGATTCTGACTTTTAGGCTAAAATTTATGGCCCTAAGAAGTCTAGGCTATTTTTTTTCAATCTCCTTTGGTTTCAAGGGCTCAAAATTTAATTACAGGGCTATATAATCCTCTTGTATGTTTAATATCTATAGCAGGACTCTAATTATGTCTTAGTGCATTGTGCTTCTATGCACTTCATTTATATTCTACAATCTCTATGTTTCTTAGCCACCTCACCATCCACGACACACCACACGTTCATCCATATCACCAACACATCAGAGCCTTTGTCTTTATTCAGGCCTGACCCACATTCATCCCCCCAAACTACCTTTATTCAATCCCTTAACTAACTATGTTCGGGTGTCGCCTCATTTGGGACCGAACTCCTGAATTACCTACGATTATCCCTGCATGTGTGTGTGTGTGTGTGTGTGTGTTTGTGTGTGTGTGTGTGTGTGTGTTCATGGCCCCCTCCATGCAATCTTGGCAGAAATTTAAATAAAATATTATATCTATATTACACGTTCCTTCTACAAGGTGTTGGAAATATTGAGAGGGGGTGAATCAATATTTCTTATCAATTGGTAAGTTTATTAATTTTTTAGAGCATTAACAATAAGTAAAACATCAACACATCAAGAGAATGTTGCAGAAGAGGTTTTTAGGTGGAAACCCTTCCAGGAGAAAAACCACCAAACGCGTTTCTAATAATTTGTATTAGTAAAAAAATATGCTTCATCTCCAACTGAAAAGGGAATCCCCACCTCCCTAGTAATATAAAAAAACATTAATTTTATCAGGAATCTTGAACACCTGAAATGATGTTGCTACACCCTGATTTACCAGCTCCAACTGGAAGGATGCTCCAATGCCCTAGTTTTATCAACTACAATTGTTGAATGCTCGAACACCCTACAAGCTCCAACTTGCCCTAGCACCACCCTACTTCCCTAAAATATTTTCAGGTTACAACCTAAAGGAGAATTCACTCTCCTTCCTTACAACACCCAACCACCCTAAAATTTAAAGAATAAGAAATATATTGTGTGCTCCTGTACCAGGGAAAATGACCCACTGAAAAATATAATCAATGAAGTTTATTTACTACTGATAGACATGCCAAAAATAATTAAAACTCAATTGTTTATGTATACCTCGGGAGTGATAAAGCTACTTAGATCATACCTCAGATGCCACTGTTGAGCAAGAATGTGTTGGTTGCAATATTGATCCAACCTCTGCTAAATACTTTTCCTAGAAGATGTATAAACGTTGTCTTACAATCAAGTCCCCAGCCATTTCTTGAAACTTCTGATGACTTCAGTCATTTACCTATATAATAATATTCCAAATTTAATCTACTAATTGTTGTGAATAAAATCCAACTTCTGAAAGAGACCTTAACACATCACTGAAGTTGCTACATATTTTCTTCAAAGATTTGACAATTGATACTTAAATTCTATCATAATATGCTTCAATTGATAACAATAGCAGACTTAATGAAGATAGATCAAACTACATCTTGCAAAGTAGGTTTCTAGAATTATATTGTGGATATGCTCCATATCTTCCATGCAGGCACTTCAACAACATAATTTACCTTAGTTTGTAGACAAGGTTGTTATGCCAAGATTTTACTCCTAGGATTTCTAAGTATCAACAAGCTTCAATCACACATAATATCCATCAGTAGTTTCTCTATCATAATCATCCATATCAAACCCTGAGATTGATGCCTTTTATTAGGCTTGTGCCTTCAGATTAGCCTTTTAAATACCCCATGAATAGCCTTAGTAATAATTAGGAGTGCCTCAAATTTTGATGGCTTACAATATCTATGCCACGAAAAAACAAAAATCACAATTGTCTACAAAGGGGACTGAAAATATGTGTGCATAGATTTTTATTTGAAGAGGGATCCCAAACCAATTCGTCCTACCTCTGAAATCCTCACCACAATTGCTCTGGAATTAATACATTATATCACTAGTTAGGTTTTGTAGAATACTATGGCCAGGCTTCATATTTAATTCACGTTATCTAATAGAAGAGTTCGAATGACTGTACTTCACATTCAATATGGAGACAAGGAGAGGAAGCCCAATAATGTTTGAAAAAATTCATACTTAGAGTCGCAAAAATACTTTATACATTGTCACCATACTTCTAAAATGAAGGTCGAATGCAATTAAAATACTTCTAATATGGAGGGCTGAATTAATAATGAGATTTATCACATACAATCAAGGGTTTAGATCACAATTTGGAAGGGCTAAAATATGCACAGGACTTAGGAATTGAGGGCTAAATATTACACAGAATTTAGAGCTCATACCACAAGCCAAAATGAGAGATGAAACCAATCTAAAATAGGGCCAAAATAAGGCTAGATGTCTGAGGCCGAAACCAAATCTAGAAACTTTTATTATTTAGAGATGAACATCGTTAGAAAGAAACAAAATTTTCTCCTTTAACCTTCCTTCAAGCCTGCATCCAAACTTCTTAGATATTTTCCCTAACAATAAGCCAAAATTGTTCAACAAGAAAATTTGAGATATGAGTCAAGGAAGAGGCCCCAAATTCTTGGATGTGGTACGATATTTTTTACCTATAAAACAATTTTAGAACCAAACGAAAACCATGCCAAAATATGTAACAATTAATCCCATCACCCTTTAAAAAAATGACCTCTGCTTCCATATTCACATGAATACCTAGGCCAACATTTCAGAGACATATTGCAGATGATATGAAACTATTGATCATGCATTTGGTAGGTTTCGAGTGTCCTTATATATAGGTTGAGAAGGGTTGGATGACTCTCAATTTGGATGGAAAATTAAGTTCAAACTCTAATTTCATTAGAGCCAAAAACCCCATCTAACATTTGACAAGTATTGTTTAACATGAAACCAAAACCCCACAAGCACATTGGTCACAACATAGTTAATTAATTTTTTTAAATAAAATTCCTCCTTGGTCTTCAAATGATGAGCTACCACATTTTGGTACTTTGACCACATGAAGGGGGTACAAAACATTGATTGGGTGTATCCCCCAAACCGAGATGAACCACAAAACATGCCATATATCATTAGAATTAGCACAACGAATGCCATCCAATGATAGTGTCTTTTACTGTGGAATTCATGGTTTTACTTGTCATTTGTGTCATCAAAGGCATGGATTCTTCTGGCGCTACTTGGGTTGACATCAATGGCAACCATATTTCAACATTTTCCCCCTTTTCCATTGATGGAAACACATGTACTCCCCCTATGATCGTTGATTTTCCTTGTTGAATTTCTAACTATTGTTGGTCTTCAAATTTATTTATGGTCACTTGATTTAATTATATTTATTATTGTAAGTCATATTTATAAATGCTTCATTCAAAGAAAAAATTTATTTTGATTCAAAGTCCCATTGCGACTTTTGAAAGATGTAAATTTGAATTTTAAAATGAAATTCTTAGCTCCAAAAGTGACAAGTCGACTTCCCTCCAAGTCAAGTCATCCCTGACCAAGAGATGCATCCATTCACCCTAGACATACTACTACATAAAGGCAGTTCAAGATCTGCATTTGGGAAATTCGCATTCCTCTCTTAAGATAGATTCTAGGAAAGTAAGCGAAGGAAAAGAAGAACAAAGAAGGACAAAGAAGAAGGAAAATTTTCTCTTTCTAGAAACTCACACATGTGATGGAATCACTATTTGTAATTCATAGTTTCTAGGGAAACTATTACAGGGGGGTCAAAATTTTCTGAGTTACTGAGGCAGCTACTACATGGCAAAAATTATGGAGAAATTGGTATTTCAGAAGGGCCAAAATTTTGGAAGTGCATGATCAAGAGAAAAGTGTAGGATTAGTTTGGGTGACTTGACTTGGAGGAGAAGACCATGTTTTACCATAGGTCTAGGTGTGTATCTCATTGAATAAGAAGAATTTCTCTATTAAAAAGGTTGTTGGGTTTTCCCTCATAGTGGATTTTCCCAAGGTACATCTTGTCTCTCTTTTGTGCATTGTGAATTCCTTAAGCATATTTTTTTAATGATATATTGGAATAAGTTAAAAGAAGATCTATATCAAAATTAATTATCATACTTTCAAAAATATTGTGCTAACCCTAATTGCACTAGAAAATCAACATGGTATCAGAGATTTGGTGACGGGAGGAAGGTACATTGATATCACTTTGCATAAACCCTAGAGAGAGAGTTTTATTAAATTCCTTCTTGTTAGTTTTCACATATGGTTGTTGGAAATATTGAGAGGGGGGTGAATCGGTATTTCTTTTCAATTGTTAATTTTACCAGTTAGATCACTTATATTTAGAACACAAAATGAACATTGATGGAATAGATACTTTTATTAATTTCTTCTTTACAATAAGTAAAGTATAATAATGATATAGGGATCCAACCCTAGATGAAGACTCCAATATTCCAGGCTCCAACCTGTATTGTTCCAAGCACCGACTTGGTCTTTCCAAGGCACCAACCTTGTCAATTTGAGGCACCAACCTCTAGGGCTCCAACCCTATCTCTGGTACAGGCTCCAACCTGGTTTCTTGAGAACTCCAATCCTCTAGGGCTCCAACCCTATCTTCCAAGGCACCGACCTTGTCTCTATGAGGCTCCAACCTCTTGGGCTCCAACCCTCAACTTCACTTCATTGAAATATGTTTGGTTATTCTTCATAGCTCCCAAATTCTTCTTCAACGAGCCCTGTCACACTTAGTCTCCAAGTCACATAATCAATGACAACCTTGTTCTTCATATGAATGTGTCATCACTACTCTTCATCGTACCCAAATAATTTCTCCAAGTCACCTCATGATGATATCAATGATGCATCATGATCTCCAATAATATCTCCAAGTTCAGTTTCAAAGTGTCTTCACAAGATGCTCCAAGATGTCGTCAATGTGGTCCAAACATTTCTTCAAAGTCTTATCCAATATTCGTACACACCACTCTTAGAGTGTTCTTCAACCGGATATCAAAACTTGAAGTGTCCTTCAATTATGCTTCAATATAGGATCAACCTTCAATCAAGGTATTAGCTTCAAACACAGAGTGTATGTAGCAACACATATCCACAGATTCGGAAGAGGTTTCTCCCATAGGTAGCAACACCGTTCTGGCCCTTCCACGAGTGGCTATCTTCTCACCACAGGTCCAGGCTTCAAAAATACGATCCTCCCAAAGTAAACACTTCATATCTGAGGCACTGAGATTATGGTGCTGATTTTAGGTGATTGTCCACTATTCCTCCACAGGTAGACTACCCATACACTTGTCACAAATCCGAGTCTCACAAAAGTTGACTGTGTAAATTTTTGAGGTTATTACAACATAGATTCCAACCAATTCTAATTTCTAGGCTATGTTATCCAAGATCCACAAGTGTGCTAAACAGAAATATACCAAAACAATAATTGGAAGTCTCCATTGTTATTGTTCTTAAGGTATACCAATGTTCCAAGCTTCACTGAGCTTTTAACAAGTTTGTGTGAGCCTGAAACTAGGCTCTCAAGCCTCCAATAGGTTTATATCACAAGTGTTGAACCTTATTTTTCGAAAGCTCTGAGTCTGCAGCAATATGTTTACAAGTCTGAGTTCTGTACTAACTGAAGGTCTAAGTTCTATTCCATACTACACGGTCTGAATTATAGAAGTTTGTTCCATAGTCTGAGCATTACATGACCAGTGATGTATTTTGCAAGTGAAGCAGAAATGAAGCAAGTTAACAAAATTCTATTGCAGGTATAAGTTAGTCCACTGTCCTATTTTTCTGAAGGTGTTAATTTCGTTTTACAAACCCAGAACAATCCAACCGTTTTCTTATTCTCTTTAAGATTTATGTTCCATATTTTGAATTTCACGAGTAGTGAACTATTATATGCTTCTCTATAATAGATGACCGAAAAGATGATGAGAAATGAGGTTCTGCAGTTTTATATGTATAGTATTTTATCAAATTTCAAAGGCCACGTCTGTTTGGAGGGAGACTGACATGAATGTGTGAGGGTAGGTCGGCTAGGCTTCAAAAATTTGATATGTGACCTTAAAAAATCAATTTCTCTTAAACTATTTGGAGTTAGGGGTTGAGTGAGGGCTCGTTGGAAAGAGGAAAGATTCCTCTTTAAGATGGTGAAGGATCCAAGTTGATAATATGCCTCCAAGATGACAAAAAATAATTATCTTTATGACTTTTCTGAATTTTTTATGTATAAGGTGTTTGGGAAAGATTGAGGTCATTGGGGCATTAAGTGAGGTCTCCACTTGTTATGTATTTAATCATCATATTTCATTAATTGATCTCCAATTCCTTTATTTTCCATGTCATCACCAGATATGTCATCGTGTGTGGCATAAAAGTCACCATGTCATCAAGATATTGCAGTGATATGTCATTAACCATATGCAGCATGCATCAATTTGTTAGAGAATGAGCTAGGTCATCACAAGGAGAGATTCTTCATCAAGAGTCACTATGAGAATCATTAATAGCTTGACATCTTCATAAGGTTATAGAAACCTTAGAATATCCATTAATGGCATCCATAGTACCTAGGGATTGCATGAGGTTCATTGACATCACAAGAATATTTACCATCTCAGCTAATGCCATATTGACATCAATGACAACCTTGACTAAAAATCTCCCCCTTTGTCATTGATGGAAATATTCTTTCCCTTCAACATTCTCTCCCCCTTTGATATTAATGGAAAAATGGGTGCTCAAGTACTCCCCCTATCAAGTTGCTTCTCTTTATCATATTTTCTTCGTCGATAATAGTTCTTCATAGGTATGATGCTCCCCCTGTCATGGTGCTCTTATTTCTGGTAATGTGGTCCATGATAGATGTGTTTACATTTATCCATGGATGAACCAACTCATCCCTCCCTGCATAAGCTCTTCTAGATTCTTTAGACAATAAAAATTTCTACCTTGTGATCAAGTGGAAAAAATCTTCACAATTTCATTATTTTCTTCAATGGAGTTACTCCCGAGAGATGATATGTCAATATTGTCCAAGAGTGACTCATCATGGATTTCATAGCACCTTTTCATGGATGACTTCTGAAATAATAGTCATGAGTCACCAACTCCCCTAATGGTATGCATGGTCTCCTTTTTGGCAGAGTCTCATCATCAAACACTTGAAATATCACATCTGCCAAGGATGTCTTCATCAAATCAACATGTGTTGTTGGCTGGAGTGTTCAAGAGGCTTTTGGATCCAATTTTCTTCCTTTTCCAAACTTGTGTAAATTTCTTGTCTAGCTTGGTTGTCATAGTTTTAGCTTGTTTAGGGACCCAAGTCAAGTTACAATCATGAGCCATATGTCCAATTTTATGGCAATTGAAGCATTCCATTCTGCTCATAAATGAGGATGCATGATTTCTTCTTGCAAAGTTGCTTCTAGGAGATTGACGGAGACCATTGTATTGGTCTTTGTGATATGCCCTAAAATATTTCTCCATATGCCCAAAGTTTGTACAAGAATAGCAATAACCAAGCAATATACTTTGGTACCTGGGAGATGAATATTTTTCTGAAGTACTTCTGAAGTCTTTTTGCCTTGGAATTATTTGATGATATTCATTTACTTTTGTATTCTTGACATCATTTGTAAATCTCCTTGGAGTAGGGTTTCTTCTAATGTCATCTTGACTCTTGCCTTTGTTGGAACTGGGAGTATCATTTCTTCTTGGCTTCCTCACATCCTTGTTGTTTGAAGCATTATCATTATTGCTTGAGGGTTCACTTGCATATCCAAGACCTGATTTATGAAGGGGGGATCTTTGATGACTTAGAATGTCATCTAGGGTTTGAGAACTCTTCAAGTTTATATGCAGCAAGTCCACTTCCTTTTTAAGAGAGAGAATTTCTCCTTTCAATTTTTCACAATCTTCATCTTTCATGACTAGTTGCTGCTTCATTTCTTCCATCATCCTTGTTGTTTCATGTGCTTAAATTTTAAGGGAGATGATATTTGATTTCATTATGAAGATTTATTTATTCTCATTTGCTAAATTTCTCTCCATTTCTTCTTTTATTCTTGTAGCTTCACATGTTTCGACCTTGAGAAGATTGATGTTTGATTTTAGTTTGAAGACTTCTTCATCCTTTTCTTCTAGTTGAGATTTAAGAGAGGAGACATCTTCCTTGTATTGACCAATCTCTGCTTCAAGATTGTTCAAGCTCTTAAGTCTTTGTTCAAGGTGGCTTGAAAAAATTTCTTCCCTTTTCTTTGCATTATCCAAATGATTTTTCATACATATGACTTCTTCATAATTCTTTCTTTTGTTTTGATGAAATTCCTCTTTAAGTTTGGTGAGCTCCTCATCTCTTTCTTGTACTTGAAGCTTGACAAAGACAACTTCCTTCCTTGTCTTGTCTTGGTTACCATTTTGTGCTTTCTTATTAAGTTCCTCATTTTCCTTTTTCAAACTGTTAATCTCTTCCATGGAAGCCATAAGTTTATTCAGGAGATCTTCTTCAAAGTCTTCTTTGTTCTCTTCATCTTCTAGGTCTTCTTTAGCCTTTTTGTCATCTCTCTTATCTTCAGCTTCCTTGATGGGTATTGGACTTCTTTCTTGTTTTCCATCATCTTCTTGACTACAGATCATTGTCAATGCTCCTTTTGAGTGAAGATCATGAATTTTTCCCCATATGACTTTTGCTGACAAACATTTTTCAAAATTGGCCTTCACAGAATTTGGTAACCCATTCAAAATCGTCTTCATTGCTCTTGTATTGTACTCCTTGGATTCTTTGTCCATTGTGTGATTAGTAATCACTAATTTCACAACTTCAATTCCTTGAGTCTTCAAGAAATTCCTCATTCTTGCATCCCATATATCAAAATTTCCATTGAACAATGGAGCCTTCGTAAATTGATTGACTTCAATTTTGATGGTTGAGGAAGAAACATATTTAGGAGGATTGGAGCCTTTCTTCCTTGGATTTTCCATTTGTGTTCTAATGATAAACCTTCAAGCTGTTAGGCTTTGAGTGAAGGTACTGGCTTTAATTCCAATTGTTGGAAATATTGAGAGGGGGGTGAATCAGTATTTCTTTTCAATTGTTAATTTTACTAGTTAGATCACTTATATTTAGAACACAAAATGAACAATGATGGAATAGATATTTTTATTAATTTCTTCTTTATAATAAGTAAAGTACAATAATGATATAGGGCTCCAACCCTAGATGAAGACTCCAATCTTCCAGGATCCAACCTGTATTGTGCCAAGCACCGACTTGGTCTTTCCAAGGCTCCAACCTTGTCAATTTGAGGCACCAACCTCTAGGGCTCCAACCCTATCTTCCAAGGCACCGACCTTGCCTCTATGAGGCTCCAACCTCTTGGGCTCCAACCCTCAGCTTCACTTCATTGAAATATGTTTGGTTATTATTCACGGCTCCCAAAGTGTTCTTCAACAAGCCCTGTCACACTTAGTCTCCACGTCACATCATCAATGACAACCTTTTTCTTCACATGAAGGTGTCATCACTACTCTTCATCGTACCCAAATAATTTCTCCAAGTCACCTCATGATGATATCAGTGATGCATCATGATCTCCAATAATATCTTCAAGTTTAGTTTCAAAGTGTATTCACAAGATGCTCCAAGATGTCATCAATGTGCTCCAAATAGACCTTCAAAGTCTTCTCCAATATTCTTACACACCACTCTTAGAGTGTTCTTCAACCGGCTATCAAAACTTGAAGTGTCCTTCAATTATGCTTCAATATAGGATCAACCTTCAATCAAGGTATTAGCTTCAAACACAGAGAGTCTGTAGCACCACAGATCCATAGATTCAGGAAGAGGTGTCTCCCACAAGTAGCAACACCATTATGTCCCTTCCACGAGTGGTTTTCTTCTCACCACAGGTCCAACCTTCAAAAATCCGAGCCTCCCAAAGTAAAAACTTCAAATATTAGGCTCCGAGGTTATAACACTGATTTTAGGTGATTTTCCACTGTTCCTTCACAGGTAGACTACCCATACACTTGTCACAAATCTGAACCTCACAAAAGGTGACTATGTAAAGTTCTAAGGTTATTACAACAGAGATGCTAACCAATTCTAATTTCCAGGCTATGTAACCCAAGCTCCATAGGTGTGCTAAATAGAAATATACCAAAACAATAATTGGAAGCCTCCACTATTACTGTTCTTAAGGTATACCATTTTTCCAAGCTTCACTGAGCTTTTAACAAGTTTGTGTGAGCCTGAAACTAGGCTCTCAAGCCTCCAATAGGTTTTCCCCACAAGTGTTGAACCTTCCTTTTCGAAATATCTGAGTCTGCATCAATATGTTTACAGGTCTGATTTCTGTACTAACTGCAAGTCTGAGTTATATTCTATACTATAGGATCTGAATTACAGAAGTCTGTTCCATATTCCGAGCATTACAGGACCAGTGGTGTATTTTGCAAGTGAAGCAGCAATGAAATAATTTAGCACAAGTCTGCTGCATGTCCGAGTTTTTCCACTGTCCTGTTTTTCTGAAGGTGTTAATTTCATTTTACAAACCCAAAACAATCCAACCGTTTTCTTATTCTCTTTAAGATTTATGCTCCCTCGTTTTAAGTTCACGAGTAGTGAAATGTTATATCCTTCTCTGTAATAATGACCGAAAGGATGATGAGAAATGAGGTTCTGTGGTTTTATATGTATATTAGTTTATCAAATTTGAAAGGCCACGTCTATTTGGAGGGAGGCCGACATGAGTGTGTCAGGGTAGGTTGGCTAGGCTTCAAAAATTTGATATGCGACCTTAAAAATTTAATTTATCTTAAAATATTTGGAGTTAGGGGCTGAGTGAGGGCTCGTTGGAAAGAGGAAAGATTCCTCTTTAAGATGGTGAAGGATCCAAGTTGAAAGGATGCCTCTAATGTGAAAAAAATAATTTTCTTTATGAATGGTCTGAATTTTTTATGTATAAGGTGTTTGGGAAAGAATGAGGTCATTGGGGCATTAAGTGAGGTCTCCACTTGTTATGCCTTTAATCATCATATTTCATCAATTGATCTCCAATTCCTTCATTGTCCATGTCATCACCATATATGCCATCATGTGTGCCATCAATGTCACCATGTCCTCAAGATAGTGCGGTGATATGTCATTAACCATATGCAGCATGCATCAATTTGTTAGAGTACGGGCTAGGTCATCACAAGGAGAGCTTCTTCATCAAGAGTCACTATGAGCACCATTAATAGCTTGACATCTTCATAAGGTTAGAGAAACCTTAGCATCTTCATTAATGGCATCCTTAGCACCTAGGTATTGCATGAGGTTCATTGACATGACAAGAATATTTTCCATCTCAGCTAATGCCATATTGACATCAATGACAACCTTGACCAACAATGGCTTCCTCCATGAAATCCAAAAACAATATAAAGGGAGCATCAAACTTCAAAGCTTGGAAAGTAGTAATAGATATTATTCTTACCCAAAAAAAAGTGTCGGATATTGTGACAGGAAAGACTACTGAACTGTCTGATGCAGCTGGAAAAGAGAAGTTTAAGGAGAATGGTATTACTGCCATGAGTCTAATAATGGACTCCATTAGATATCATCACATTCCCCACAGTTCAAATCATGAAAAGTGAAGTTGAGACTGACCTTACCTTTCTCAAGGATATTACTCTCAATGAATATCCTTTTGAAAACCTTAGGGAAGGTGATCCCATTAGCCCCTTGGAGTATGACATTGAAGATTACTTCCATATTGAAAAGGGTAAATTGGAAACTGTTGGTCCTCAATTTTATTATGCTCCCATTTATGACACCGACAAGGAAGATGAGGTTGAGAGTGATATCCTCTTTCTCTCAAGAATTATTTATGATGACATATCCATCGATACCCTTGAGAAGAAGGACCATTATTTTCCCTTACATGAAAAGGATCATCTTGAGGAGGAAAAACTCGTTGAATATAATTCTTCACCCTCCCCTTTACCTTATCCTCAGGTTCATCACCTCAAGTCCTCCACAAGTGATTCCCTCGCCCTTTTTCAAATTATCTCAAGTGACCATGATCTCTTTTCTCCTTCGGAGTATGGTGTCAAGGAAGAAACCCTCATTGAATATAATTTATCTTTTTGGGAACCCACTCGGGATCATGATCAATCTGTAATCTCCCCTTTTCGATGTCATCATCATGGTCAACTTGCTTGCGTTTCTCCATTTCATCATTTTCCCTTTCCTACTAATCATAACCCTGTTGAGGCAATAAAATATGACATAAATGATAATGGAAATAATACGCCCGATGTTGCCATCCATAAAAAAATTACGAGCCTAATCATTCACATCTCTATATTTTGGTTAAGAGAGAGGATCTCATGGACTAGATAACATCCTTTTTTTACCTCTTCTCAAGTGCTCATCAATGTGTGGGTATCATATTTTCCCACTTCCCACCTACTTCACCCTCCATATAACTGTATCCACATTCACTTTGGGATTTTCTACATGAGTAACCATATTGGCATGCATATGTATATTGATATGATGATATGTTGGTTGCACTGGATTTATGATTACACTTAGTATTAGTCTCGCACCATATGCACGTTAGAGTAGGATGCATTGCATGCTGATTTTCGCATTATAATTAATGTCATATGATATTTCCCATGATAGACTAGATGTGTTTAGATAAAAAAAATTCATATATTATTTTATGTTTATTTTATAGTCTAACATTAAGCATGGGTGATCATAAGACACCGTGAAAAACATGCTTCCCCATGGGTTTAGTCTTTGATATGTGCAGGTAACAAGTCTATAGTGACCAAGATATTCTTGGAGTTCTCGTGACCTCGCATTCTATTATCTTAGCTCACTTATTCGAGAGATCACATCCTAGTTGGAGCTAGATGTTACCCACCACTTTGTGGGTGATATCCTTAGGAGATTTTTTTTCTCCAAGGTTGTCCTCGGCCGGTAGCCAGCACCCCCTTGCAACCACCAGCTAGCTCATTGTGTTATTTCTTTTCCACCTGATCCAACCATGTTTTCCCTCACCCATCTATCATGATCATATGTTTGAAGGTGGGCGTCTCGAACCTAAAGGTGTGTCTTGTCATTTGGTAATTGAGTATTTACTTTGTTTATCATGGACACTTCTGGGCATGGATCTTTAAGGGAATTTTGAGGTCTAAAATGGGATTCCTAAGGAAATTATAAAATAATAGTGGAAATAATAAAATAAGAGTTGATTACATCATCAAAGTTTAGAGGGAAAAAAATAAAAAACTACTTTTTCAACTTGTATTTTAAACTTATCTCCCAAATTTTTTACTCAAATTTCGAGCGAGAGTACTCGTTGGATGAAAAAATTAATTCTTCATCCAAGGAGTACCCATGTTGCATACTTTTGATGGATCCTACTACATGAAAAAATGAGAAATACATGAAAAATGTGATTGCAATCACGTTTTTTCATGTTTTTCTCATTTTTCGTGTAGTAGGGTCTATCAAAAGTATGCAACATGGGTACTCCTTGGATGAGGAATTAAATTTTTCATCCAACGAGTATTCCTGCTTGAAATTTGAGGGAAAAAATTGGGAGATAAGTTGAAAATATGAGTTGAAAAAGTAGTTTTATTATTTTATTATTTTTTAATCTTTTTACCCTTTTACTTAAAAAATGGTGAATCATCCCCCATGGATGACATCATCATCTTTAATCCTATTGGTTCTTATAAAGTTTCTTTTGGTTGTACATTTTTCTTAGGAGGCCCATTTTAGACCTCAAAATTCCCCTAATGTAAAGTGGGGATTCGGCGAAAAGAGTGGGCTTAGTTTGGGCTTCTGTCCCCTTGACCTATTTTGGACGTTACCGTTGGATCTTAGTCCTGTGGGATCTCCTTTACTGACCATTTCGTTTTAGGGTGGTACTACATGGGAAACCACGATTTTGGTTGTGTGGTCTCGCTCCCCTATCCACATATATCATTCCCCTTCCATTTATTATAACCTCATTCATCATCTCTCCTACCTCGGTCTGCATTTCCACATTGGGTCCACATAGGGCTAGCCTCCCCTTTTCCTTGCCCCCACCTTCGTTCAGGCTTGTAACGATGCTCCAAAGGTTGAAGTAGCTAAAAATAAAAATTAAAAACATAAATGGCCACATTCAATAGGAAAATATACCACAAGATGGAAAATATGGTCGGGATGAACATATTTAGTAAGTGGGAAAAATCCAATGCATGAGTTATACCCCATACCCATGGCCTTCACCCTAGTTCCATAGGCCCTAGATGAGCCTCATTTATAATTCAAGAATGCATTATTGGCCCAACCCCTAGAGGGAAATGAATTGTCCTACCTAAAATAGGGTATCCATTGCTATGTCTTACACATATTGCACTTATCCTTTGATCCCCAAGCAGTTAATTAGAGAAAAAATAATACAAGGCAAAAGGAATATAAATAAGGGTTGAAAAATCAAGGTTGGGGTACTTCATGTACCACAATTACTCCCTCCTATACATTATATACCTAGGTGTGGGCTTCCCTTCTTCTAGCTAACATTATACCCTGATATGTGGCCTAGGATTTCCCCTCTCAATCCCTATTCCATTCAAATATTTATCACATTCCACCACCATTTGAGGGATGTACCTTGGACATACAATCCCCTCTAAAGGTGGAAATTACCTAATAAGGTACTTGGTTAACCCCCTTTGGATCTTGGAGACATTAGCATGTGCCAAAGCCCACTATGGAAGGGCACACAATTATGAAGTGTCCACTTCTTTTCCATGGTTTGTAAGCTATTTTACCCGATTACTTTGATTGTTTGTTGTGCTATAAGGCTAGGGGAGCATTGGATCTTATGCAGGATTGCAGATGGTGTCCATTCAGATTTTGGTCTCCGTATACAAGGTCCTAACTCTCTAGAGGGATACATTTGCACATGTAGGGTGTGTGTATAGAGCCATGGGCCTCCACAATAGTATACGACACTCCATTGATCCCTATATATGTTCATATATTTCTCGTGATCCACCTATTATATGAGGAATATGCACCCGGTACACCATGCCCAATCGGCCCCACAATTGGACCATACACTTGGGAGGTGACCCGGGACTTGTACACTGATATTACATCATTTATTCCATAATTTTAGCCCTTACATATGGTCTATAGGCATATTCAACTTACTTGGAAACCAATGAGGTCATTGGTGTGCCCCCACACCCACTGGGAGCACCAAAGGTTTATTGTTTGGAGAACAAGGGGCCACCCCCTTGTCCATCATTTTTGAGGGTCCTATTCATCATTATGGAACTTATGGACCTCATTAGGCCTCTTGGAGGTCCCTATGACATGAATTATTTATCATATGACATCTTGAGAGGCTTATTATTTTATTTTTGAGCTAGTTTGGTGGGATTATCACCAAAAGCTAGTTACTTTGTACATTATTTTATTTTAGGGGCTAATATAGGCCCAATTAGGTAATTTGAAATCATAATTATTGTATAAATAGGAGTGACTTGAATTCATTTTGGATCACCACTATATTTGGATCATTATCTCTCTTGATAATTTCGCATTTCTTCTTGGAGGAAGAATTGGAGCATGGTGAATTTTGATGTTTGGATTTGATTTTTTTTATCTTGGAGTTTCTTTATTGTCAATGTGTTGATGGTTGGATATATTTTCTTACATGTAAGTATGATATCGATATTTATTCTATTTTCTTTTACTTTGTTTCATACATTAATCATGGGACTTTTGTTATTTTAGGGCTAATTGTTGCATGCATTTACTCCTTCATTGTGGAATTATATTTCTATATATCTTATCTCTATTTATGGGTCATGTTTTTTGAAAAAAATGTCATAGAGATTGAATTTATCTTAACGAGCCATCTTCGTTTGCAAACAAAGTATAAATTATTTAAGGTCACTTACTATTTTTGTCACAACGTTGGAAGAAGATGCCCTTAAGAGTCTCCTTGAGCTAGAAACGAAGTCATTCATCATTATTATCCTTGACTCCATATCCCTAAAGTAATTAGGCATTGATCCATCATAAGGTGGTCACCTTAATACATCTTTTCTTCACCTTTTCCCCTTTATTCTGTGTCTAGCCACATTGGGCCACCTAGGGCATCATTTTGCTGAAAAATTAGCCATCGAAAAATTTAGATCTTCTAGCCTCTACTGCGCAAGTGTGTCCTCAAGGTCTCCTCCAAATTTGAACAAATTATGACGGTGGGATTGCAAGATATCCCAAAACCTATCTTAGAGATCAAACTTTGCCCTGGTGTTCCCTATGCTGGCACCTCATAGGATCAATTTGACACCTTCAAGTGAAAATTCATGGTTTGATCCTTTCCCATCCTTGTTTAGGTTAATATCATCATCAGTTTCTAAACTCCCTCCCCTTAACCTAATATGGGTCCACTTGGCCCCATGTCATCCCATTTCTTATAAAATACAATTCATCAAGGAAAACTCAAGAATACAAGTTTTACAAGGATTTTAGGGATTGGGAAAATCCCTTACAAGTCATATTCCCTTAATCCACCCTTAAATCCTCACCTCCTTCTCCTAGAAAACCTTGTACCTTTCTTAAAGAGCAAGCAAGATCCATTCTTCATTCTATTCTAGGGAAAGGATTATCGAGATCATTTCACATCTATTTGTTGATCCATCCTTCATAAGTGACTTCCTATATATTGGGTCTCCTCCCATCGACTAAAGTTCATAAATAGTAGGGAGACTTAGCTGAGTTGAAAGTAGGCTAAGTCTCCATCGTTTCCCTTGATCTAGCAGTTGCCCCTTTTAGGATGCCATTTTAGGTCCCCTGCTAGTTTGAGTGGTAACAATGCTCATCTGAATTAATTTCTGAAGTATTTCATGGTGTCCTAACATCTTTTCACAAGTGAAAGAAAATATAAAATTACTACAATATTGATTCCCCCCCCACCCCACTCCGAGTATTTTCTTGATTTCTAACAATTGGTATCAGAGCCATATTACTTCATATTAGTTTAACAGTTGGAAGAAATATCGAGGACCATGGCAAACCAGGAAGGAGGATTTACTAATAGGGCATCTATGTTCAATGGAAAAAACTATATGTTATGTAAAGTAAGGATGAATACCGACATTCTGATGAACCCTTGACTAAACTGATAGGGGGGTTTAATCAGATTAGTCCATTCATGGACATTAAAATTATTTTCATTAAACTCATCAATTAAAACATTACATAAGCAGCTTAACATATAATGATCAGCAAACTGAATATGTGAACAACAAGTAATAATCACATCAACACATAATAACAATGCATATGGACACCAGATATAAGTGGAAACCCATAAGGTAGAAAACCATGATTTTTTTATTGTTGTGATGCAAATGCAAGCTCCTACTCCTTATTACATTTGATTTTTTGTAGGCTCCAACCTACAGGATGCTACTACCTAAAACTTTTGCAAGCTAAAACATGCAAGGAATCACCAACTCCCGTGTGTTTTCGGTAGGCTACAACCCACAGGATGCTCCTACCTCAACCAACTCCAACTGAAAATTTTATCAAGACACAAATTTAAAGGAGACCACAATCCCCTCACAAAAAATTAAAACAATATGATGATTTACCTGGTTATCAACTCTGCATACCTCCATATTTACTTCTACCTATTCTCCCTTCAAATTTGCTTCACATCAGCTCCATATGTGACAGGTAATTAATGCATAATATCTCAATCAGCTCTCTCACATTCTCCAACTCTGTAACTTCTCATGAACTCTAAAATGACATCTTTTATAGGGATAATTTTATGGTTGTTTGTATTCCATATAGGAATATGAAGTGAATAGGCTTGACTCTTTTCCTTCCACTCATTAGTTTACAAACTGTTCATATCTTTAATATTCGAACAAAAATAGATAATTCATCCAATATTAATTTCAGTCATATGTAATGATTGAATGCACCATCCTAATGCCAATATCAAATAACAACATTTATCATCAATGTATCACCACAATCTTTTCAACACCTTTGCCTTTACCTTGGAGTCTTTCCTTTGCATCACAATAATTTAGTTCAATCAACAATTTCACATCATTACAAATTCTTCAATGTAGCAGTTTCACTGCATTTTTTTCTTCTTTTCCTTGCTACTCCTTTATACCTTTGTTGATCCTGATTTGCTCCTTTGCCATTAATGAAAATATTTCCAACAGTCTCCCCCTTTAGCATTGATGGAAATGTATTTCTCCTCCCCCTTTCATTATGAGAAGTGTCTTCCTTCCTCTGATTACCTCCCCCTTTGACATCAATGGCAGGGGGGTTACAAATGTATTGTAGTCCTCCAATCGCCATGGGATGACACCAGTGCATTAATGTCCTACAACCTGCATTATTTTGTTCTACATAAACAAAGTTGATGCTACCATTGAATGAATGCCACTCCATATTGAATGAAAGTTGCTCCAAAAACGAATACTTTCCAAAATACGCTTAGAATGGTTAACATTATAAGAGTGTTGCCAAATATTGTCATGAGAACTCTCTGAAAACAAGAATATTGTTGAGAGAACACTTATTATTAAGAAAACCCAAATGTACTTGTATATCTTTCTTATCATCTGCATTTGAGAATGACATCCTTCTGAAGTATGGGATTTTCGAATCACTTTGATATGATGCATTCTGTATCAAATTATGACCGTGTGGCTCATAACATATAAAAATGTGTAAAATGGCTTAGAAGCAACCTAGAAATCAAAGAAGTTTCACCAACCAATACGATAGGAAAAACACTCTGATGGTATAAGAAACACATCAACACTTGATGATTCTTAAAATATCCATGAAATTGTTCATACATCTGCAACAGTTTTATGCAAGGAAATTCAAAAACCCGATGGTTGTACATTCATTGAGATGTTCTCTTGTAGTAATTTCAAAAAAAACTCCAATGTGCACATATCATAGTGATAATGCTTGACATTAAAGGATCTAGTCTTAAGAGCACACATCTTTCCAGAATTTGATACTCTTTTAGGGTCATAAAAAACTTCTTACTCCAAAAAGCACTCGAATTCGTATGAGATTTTCACGAGTTGATTCATCCTAGATCTCAAAGAGGAGTTATGTCAAATGCTAGGAAAATGGAAAAACCTTGTCAATCATAACATACAACCGATATAATATTTCAATTACTTGAATCAAATTCCAAGAACTTATGTAGATTGGAAGAAAGTTCAAGGAATATTGGAACATATCTCCAATTTAGGGTATTTTCGAGTTTGTTGCTACCAAAGGTGATGTTTCTAAAAATTGTTGTCCACACATTTGAGAGCTATCAAGAGACTTTGAACATGAATAAATCACATTGAAACTAGTAATAGTTTGTTGAACTATGGTTTGGAATGAGGCCACAAAAAATATGTGTAGTTTTAAAACTAATATATCGTTGAAGCATTCTCCAACTCTGAACATATCCCTCTCCAAAGATTGTTGGAGCATTAGAACATATACCATTGAAGCATAAAATATTACATTCAACTAATAATATCCCTGCGTTATCCATCCTTGTTCAACGCTAGCAGCGTATGCACTTAAAACGTAGGTCCTCACAGCTTACACACACAGATCCAGGAACACTTTCGATTCACTCTACAACACATTCGACGCAGCAATTTAATGCACATATAATTTCTCAACTTCTCTGACCCTTGAGATAATAACATAACCTCCATATTATACAACTTCCATAATATATAACGCCATCATATAGCGTCGCATATCAATTTCAATGTTGTGGTGAGAACTATTTCAATTATTTCCGCCTTCTTAGTTACAACAACGCTCAGACCAAGCATGGGACCAAGCATGGGTATTATCTGAAATGAATATTGCACCATACATATATATATATACCAAATCATGGTTGAATGTATAATAATATATATATGTATCATGATAATATATATATATATATATTTTAAATAACATGTGTCATTGATATATATATACCAAATCATGGTTGAAGGTATAATAATATATATATGTATCATGATAATATATATATATATATATATATATATATATATATATATTAAATAACATGTGTCATTGAATTCCATCCCAACAAGAAACTAGTCAAATCAGGGTTTGCGCCATGGATGACGCAATCGGAACCATGAATTCCATCCCAATAAAAAATGTGTCAATTTCGTAGGTGCAACGATGAACCTTGTTGAATATACACCTCGACTCAAATATTTTCACAAGTATAAATCACCGTTACTCAATTTTAGGACCAAAATAAATCCCAATAGTCGCACCAAGCACAGTCAGTGTAATTCGATAACCTGCAATAATTAATACATCACATGGCTTTCAACAGGTTTTGCACTACCGTTGATCAGAACGGCCGGGAGGTTCACGACCACAGGGTTGGTCGGCATAGGCTTCATTGTGACGTTGGTCCTGATTAGGTGATTCAGCTTGAATTGTAGCATATGAATGCTACTTCAACAGGAAATACGCTTCTTCAGTGCTGCCCAATGTATCTTGTCTTCAGGGCCAACCCGATCTCCATATTCCTCCATCATTATATTTATTACTCGCCTTCATCTCTTGGGATTCCAGCAAACTCCACCATCCTGCTGCAAAAATCCATATCCATTATTTCTTGGTTCGACTTCCTTGCCACATGTATGTTTATTCAACTTCCAACGCTTCCAAAGCGTGACCTTTAAACTTATTCCACACATATCACACTATGTATTCCTATGTATATGATTCTATAATCCAACCATTCCTCTTCATAAACACGTTATCAATTTTTCTGCGATCCCACATTTGAAATTATTATTGTGTGCTCTTTGCGCTCATCATTCCTACGCTTCTTTAGTGCTACCCAATGTACCGACTCTTTATTACATTCACTCATCGTTCAGTGTTGAGAATGCTCACCGTTCGTTGGTTTATTGCGAAGATTGTTATTACATTTTTTTTTCGTTGGCTTCTGTCACCTGGCATGGTCTCTGTCCCAAATGCATTTGATTCTTCAACTTATGTGATACCATTAACACTTCATTATGATTCGTTGGCCTCTGTCCATTTATTATTTTTACGTTTTAGATTCTTTTGTATTCACTTCATAGTCTAAGTAACGTTGCATCCTGGTCATTTTATGCCACTGTCCCTGTCACCTGGTCAGATATTAACGCTGATCCAATGCCAGGAATATATGTTGTTCCACTACTCCAAAATTAACGTTGCCCCATTTGATATACGTTGATAACTGCACCACTGCACCATGTCACTACACCATTAATAAATCTTCTCTTTGACAGGTAAACTGAAATAAGCCCGCTCCAGCACCCCAGTGTAACTCTTTTGGGTTTGCAGGTTTGTGTGAAATTTGCTATTATAACAATGTATTCCTCAAGTCTACATAATTTGTAAAACTTTGGGTCTGTTACTTCATGTCTCATGGCACCTCACATTCACTAAATCGTAACGCACCTCTCATCTAGTCTTCTATGTCTCTTCCATCCATAACGTATCTGCTACTGTAATAATGCCTTTTTAATGTTCCATATTGGCACACAAACGTTCCATTGGGGTATCTTTATACACAATGCTACTAGAAGTATCTACCTTCTCTTCTTTTCATTGAACCAATTCACAAAAATGTAAATACTTTCCCTAAAGAAATATTTCTATTTGCATCCCAAAAGTGTCAACTATGAGAGATTCATCTTTCCTGTGCATAAAGGCATCTCGAAGATATTATAGATGGGAAATATAATATTCCAATTCTCCTTTATATTCTAGTTTGCATTGGCTACACAATGAAAACTATCTACACGTTCATTTATCAGGGGCAGTCATATTCGCTAAAACTAGGCAACATGTCGATTTGAAAGGCCCTTGGAGTAGTGCATCGAGATCGAGTGAAAACTAAGAGTCATGCTACCCAAAAATGTCGATGTCATTTCCTGCT
Source organism: Pinus albicaulis (assembly GCA_034641835.2). Taxonomy (NCBI): domain Eukaryota; kingdom Viridiplantae; phylum Streptophyta; class Pinopsida; order Pinales; family Pinaceae; genus Pinus; species Pinus albicaulis. The sequence continues at coordinate 300,351,876 of CM076581.1, forward strand.
CATCGCCATACATGTTATAGTTTTTTTTTTTCATCGGACATGATCTCATATGTATTATTTACTTCTCTGTCCCTCGAACTAGATAGTTCATGGCCAATATATATACAATTATAATCCCTCAACACTCGATAACATACATCAGTTTTCCAAACGTTGAAAGCAACCACTTAAAACCTAGGAAGGGCGCAACATGAATGATCCACAACCTGTTAGAATGGGAAATCGGAATTCCCCCAAGTTTAGCTCTCCTTTGAGCCTTTGATTGTTTGAGACAATAATTAGTTTGGTCCATATATTCGTGCATTCCAACTATATGAAGTCATATCACGATATTTTCATAATGATAGTTGGAACATTATACCGGTCACACAATGAGGTTTCCATTCCCTTCTTGCTATTTATATTGATACTTCCATAGGATCATTTATGTGTAATTTATAGGAGATCATTCTTGGATGCTTTCTCTATCTCCCATTAACCTCTAGAAGATTGATTTTAAACTTTCATTGTATCTGCAACTTTACACAAGTTTGCTATCTTTTGTTGTAATATTGTTAATGACTATATCCTCCATTCTTGTATTATTTCTTTATGCAGACAAATTGTTCTCTCACAGTTTCTTTGAATATATCCATGATGTTTCTTTTCCAAATCTACTTCTAAGATAGGGATGCAAATTCAGGCCTCCTCCAATGTCCTATTTTCAAGTGATTGTTATCAACAATAGCCTTCATATCTTTCAATACATTCTTGGGTTTACTTTCTCCTTGAAATGGTGTTGTTCTAACATAGTATTAATTCTTTTGGATGGTCCATGTAAAGTCTCTCAATATTGGCTTGAATTCCCTTCCTCAACTTTATTTCTTGATTTTGTCAACTTGCGAATCGTGAGATCAATGGAACTCGTAATGTATAACAACCTATGAAAATTTTATTTTTCAAACAATAAATTTCTCTCCATTTATGTAGAGGGATAATCTCCCAAATACATGCAATGCATATTATTCCAAATTATAACAGAATCCCTTTGTGCATGCACATGATTTGTCTACATAGAAGTTAACATTATTAATGGAGAGTCCACTTCACTTTCAATTTTAATTTGTTTTCCATCTTCATTGCAATATTCTTAACAATAACTTCTTCTTCTTTTTTATCACTTTGGCTCTACTCAATTTTTTTTCCAAAGGTTCTCTACTAACATATGCTTGATTTTCATATCTTTGATGCACATTAATGGGACTGCTCTCCCCCTTAGCCGATGCAACTCTACCGTTCATTGATAAATTCTTCATTACTTCCATGAGAAGATCCCCCTGAGGCCTATGATCAATTAATTTAGTTATTGAAGTCAGAAGTTGCTCATTTTCCTTCTTTCTCCAAACTTTAGTAGTGTTATGCAGATTAATCCCTCTTGCTGACAAGAGTGATCTCCCTAGTACTCAGCGAGTAGCTAGAAACAAACATCCACTTGAAAAAAAAATTCTCTAGATTAATTGCATTTCTGAATTATTATAAGAACGTAAAGAGGACATGCCCCTACCTTGAAATCCAAAAGTTTGATGTATTCTTTTATCTTGTCGCTCCAAAGTGGCTTCTTCAATAAGTAGAACCTGCAATCAAAGACAAGATAAAAGAATAAAAGCATCTGCAACATATAATAATCAAGAAAATCTAACCCAACTTAGTGATCAAGGAGTCTAAGTATTGATGTTATTTCAATAATCATAAGAACAACTCAATGAGAAAAAGAGATCCATATAAAAAGAGTAATATTACAACCTAATGCCTTGATGTCGTACAGATTTCTCTCGGGGTCCTGAACAATCGTTCCTCCTTCAGTTTGATAAGCCCTCATCTCTGAATACCAGCATAGAGTTATGGACACTAGGGTGTGATCATTCTCAGGCCAACAACAACTTACTAGTGTAGAAAGTATGCACTCTTGGGAATTTATTCAGCAATTAACATGTATGTCTACCCTTCATCCTGAAACTTGAGCTCACTTTATAGGGAAATGGAGGTAGTTTCAGTTCCATGAAGAGAGGGATGGATTCCTCTCATGAAGGGATTTGAACTCATGGACCAAGGAATAAGCTCCATGAGTGGAGGGATAAAGCTCGAACTGATCGTGACTCTAGAAGTTTCCAGTTGGGAGAATATTCGACTAGTTAGGCTTCTAGAACTTAATTTTTCTTTTAATTTTCCTTTCGCGGGGGTGCGCAGGTAATAGTAGCAAAAAGTGCGGGGGTTGCCATAGTTTATTGACCAAACACAACGCATGCGTAGGGAAAGGCTAGAAAAACCGCGCATGTAGACTTTTAAGGGTTTTAAAGAGCTTTTCTCCAATTCCAAGACTTGATTCAGGAACTTTAAGGTTTTTTACTTCTAAGGGAACATGATATAGGTGGTGATAGACCCATATGAAAATTAAAATTTCATGGTGACAAAATAATGTGTAACATATTTCCCCCTAAAGTACGAAGTATGAGGTTATTCTGAAGAGTGAAGTGCTTTATCATTCTGAGGATTGGATTGGAGACACCAGTAGAAAACCTGTAAAAAGATTCAATGCAAACATATATATATATATATATATATATATATATATATATATATATATATATATCATCGCTGAGGTAGGCATTCCCATACTCAGATCAAAACTAACTAATTGTTCTAGTACCGATATGATTTCAATATTACATCAAAAGTAGATACAGTATGAGCGTAGCCATCTGTCATAAGTAGTCTACTGTATCATGAATAATAAAACTCCTCACAGTCTGGATGGTGGAAACTAGATCCAGGGTCTTGATTTTTGCTTCTCAAACTAGTACGAATCTATCCATGAGATTGATTGTGTCGAAGTCGAACATGGTAGAAACCACTTGATTACCAGTCAATGATGTGAAATTTTAACAAGTGTGAGAGAAACCACCAATAATGACAATGGTCTTCAATGTACTTCAGTACAATCCATGAAGTGTGAATGAATGATTTGCAGTCGAACACTCATAGAATCATTCGATCAAAGGTAAATGATGCAACCTGTTGTCGAAGGCGAGAAACCTACCATTAGGGCATGCAAATCCCAAGGTACCGATAGGATTCTAGATCAACTTTCTAGATGATGAGATGACGTCGATATAAAGTGATCCGTCATAGGAAAGCCCGCGACACGAAACCATTAGATCAAGTTTTGAAGAAATAATTGCAAGGACTGACTCAAGGATGGTCAACATGAATGGAGACAAATATTGCAACAAATGGTTTATTTTAACTCTCTCTTGAACACATAATGACACTGCAGATGGTTTGGCAGCATTTTACCTAAAGCTAATACCCAGAAACCGGCTGAAGACTTTCAATGTGGTTTGATTAACTATTAGACAAAGGATTTCCCAACCCAGGTACAAGTGTGAAAAAGTTTCATGTTCAAGAGTGGCATGTTGATTTTTAAACAAGGGTGACAATTGGATTCTTTTTCTCTCTTTTTTCCCCACCATTACTGGCAAGTACCTCTTTATTTTTTATAAGGTTGAGGAGGAAAACATTTGCTTGTTTGTGTAAGTTCATCCTTTAGATGAGTCCATATTAGTATTAAAATCAAACCCTAAGAAGGAGTGGTTCGGTCCTATTTGTAATTGACAGGTCCTTTACTGTTACATTTTAACAAGTCCAGTGTTGGAGAAACTTGGTCTATTTTAGTTTTAGGGAGTCAGAAGAAAAACATAAATAAACTCCATGGTTGTTATTTTTCGTAAATTTAGTCTCTCAGGCCCGAAAAAGGATAAAATAATCCAGAAGAGAACTCTATTGACCATGATTAGTCAACGTATACATTTTTCGCAATTAGTCCATTTCAGTCCAAAAAAGGGGTAAAATTATACTGAAGGGATGGATGTCATTTACTTTAACGAGTTCGAATAGTCAAGTACTCGGTGATATTTTCATATTTAAAGAGTCTGAAAAGGGCTTAAAAGAGAACTATAGGGTTTCGCTTTTTCATAATTTTACAGAGCCCAAAAAAGTGATAAAAGTATACTCAATGTCCAAATAATTATTTTCACCAAAAAATCTTGTATCTCACACAAAAACTCAAAATATTACACATACCTGTTTCCAAAAAGTAAAAATATTATAAATGACCTTTTAAAGTGAAAAATAAATAAAATAATAATATTTTATTCATTTAAAAACTGCAAAAAGGGGTTTAAAAAAATCATTTTCACCTTTTGTATTCAGAGCAGTGTAGATAGAGCTTTTGGCTAAAAACTTCTGGAGCAAATATCGGAAGAACCGACCATCCATTTCTTGAATCGTCAAAACCAGGTAATCCACATCATCTTTTTCTTCATTTGTATTCGTTTCATTTTTCATTTTGAGCCTTAATTTCATTTTTTTAAAGGATTTTATGTTTTAAATTGTGCCCTCAGGGGTCCACAGGTAATGTAAGCGATAACTTCGGACCCCGATAATTTTTAAAAGAAAAAACTATTCGGCTGTCGTGGGTTCTGTATGGAGCGCATACGAACGTCTGCACTGGTTGCACACAGAACCTGCAAAGGTGTCGTGAATGTTTTAAAAATCCAAATTTCTCTTAAAAAATGGTTCAATTTCTCTTCCAAATGGTTCTAACTGTTAAATGTGTTGATTTGTAGGTTGTTCCACCATGTTGGAGTGGCGAGAACATGAACATGAGCTCATAGACAATGAAGCTATGGATAACCAGACTAAATCCATCTTACTCTGGATCTATCATGCGCCGAGAGGGATAAAATCTCTTGAGGTGCAAACCTATTTTTTGAGTGCAAAACTTGAGGAAAGGTTTGCACCTCGAGAGATTTGATCCCTCTAGGCGCATGATAGATCCAGAGTAAGATGGATCTAGGCTGATTCCAGTTGGAGGCATCAACGTCACATTTTTCAGATTATTAAATTTTTTGTATATTTTTTAGATGTACATCATACTTTGAAATTTTGAAGATTAGAAATACAAATTCTAACAAATGTTAGAACACTATTTTGAATACTGAACCACGTAATAATTGTAGAAATCAACATCTACACTATCCAATTATTTAAATATTTTTCTAGAACTATTGTACTAAAAATCATACTTTTATCTCTTGCTCTTCGATATTAATAGGTTGAATTACTAAAACATAAAAATAAATGTACATTGTCAATAATTTTGCATGCACAATGTTAATCCAATCACTTTAAAATTAATGTACCATCAATGTACATCCAATTACATCAAATCAGAAATCAATGTTTACACTAAAATCAATGCATATAATGCAAACAATGAAATAGGATTAGAAAACAACATCTACAGCGAAATGGATGCATCTAATGCAGGTAATCAAATAGGATTATAAATCAACATCTACACTAAAATTAATGTATCTAGTGCAAGTAAGCAAATAATATTAGAAACCAACATCACTGAAACCAATGCATCTAGTGCAAGCAATCAAATAGGATTAGAAATCACCATCTATACTAAAATCGATGCATTTAGTGCAAGAAATCAAATACGATTAGAAATCATGTACATTGAAATCAATGCATCTAGTGGAAGTAGTCAAATATAATTAGAAATCAACATCTACACTGAAATTAATGCATCTAGTGCAAGGAATCAAATAGGATAAAAAATCGTCGTCTACACTAAAATCAATGCATTTATTGCGAGAAAACATATAGGATTAGAAATCATCTACATTGAAATCAATGCATATAGTGCAAGAAATTAAATATAATTATAAATAAACATATACACTAAAATCGATGCATCTAGTGCAAGTAATCAAAATGGATTAGAAATCTCCATCTACACTGAAATCAATTCATCTAGTGCATGAAATCTTCTTCCCTCTCTCCCCCCTCGAAGTACATCTTTGTTTCCTTCCCTCTATCCACTCTCTCACATCCTCCCTTTCCTTCCTATCTCTCCATTTCTCTCCTACATCTCTATCGCTCTCTCTCTTCACCCTCTAGCTCTGTTACTATATCCCTACCTCTCTCCTTCTCTCATCCCTTCTCTTCATATCTCATTCTTTGTCTCTTTATCTCATCCGAAAACATACAAACTCTCTCTCCATCTCTCCCTTGTCACTTAATCTCTCTCTCCACTTATCAATCTCTCTGTATTTCTTCTTCCCTCCCTCTCTCCCCCTGTAAATCCATCTCTCTCTCTCTCTCTATATATATATATATATAGAGAGAGAGAGAGATATATTTTCCCTCCAATTTTCTCTCTTCCCCCATCACTCTCTTCCTCTCTCTTGTCCTTCCTCTCTCTCCAATCCTCTTTCTTGCTCTCTCTCTCTCTCAACATCTACACTAAAATCAATGCATATAGTGCAAGAAATCAAATAGGATTAGAAATCACCATCCAGAATGAAATTAATGCATCTAGTGAAATAAATCGTCTTCCCTCTCTCCCCCCTCCAACTCCATCTCTCTTTCCCTCCCTCTCTCCACTCTCTCACATCCTCTCTTTCTTCCTTCCCCTTTCTCCCTTTCTCTCCCATGTCTATATCTCTCTCTTTCCCTCTCTCTCCCTCTCTTCACCCTCCAACTCTGTCAATATATCCCTCCCTCTCTCCTTCTCCCCCCATTCCCTCCATCTCTCCTTTTTCTCTTTATCTCACCCCAAAACATACACACGCTCTCTCTATTTCTCCCTTTTCACTCCCTCTCTCTCTCTGCTTCTCGCTCTCTATGTATTTATTCTTCCCTTCAACTCCATCTCTCTATCCCTCCCTCTCCTCCTATCTCCCTCCCTCTCTTCTCCTCTCTCTCTTCCTTCCTCTCTCTCCCTTCCTCTCCTACCTCCCTCTCTCTTCCCCCATCTCTCTCTTCCCCCATAACTCTCTCTCTCTCTCTCTCTCTCTCTCTCTCTAATCCTCTCACTATCTCTATCCCTCTCTCCTCCTCTCCCCCCCTCCCCTCCATATTTATGTCTCCCTCTTCCTTGCGTACCCTTTTCTATGTCTCTCACTCCTCTCCCTCTCTCTCTTCATTCCTCCTCTCCCCTATCCTTGATTTTATCCCCATCTCTCCCTTCTCACTCCCTCTATCTCTCCACCTCTATAACTCTATGTCTTTGTTCTTCCCTTCCATATATATCTAGAGTTAATATATATCATGATACATTAATGTATATAATAATATAGAAAATTTAATATTGTATTAATCCAAAGTTATTAAATATAATAATATTAATATGAATATTAGATTTAATAATAATATTATTATTATTATTAATATTTTGATATTAATATTAGGGATAATAATGGTTTTTTTGGCATGATATTAATAATAATTTGGCACATAATATTTGACCTATAGGATTCACCTAAATAAAACATATTTTTTTGAGTGTTGGTAAATATAAAGAGATTTATAGAGTAAATATAAAAAAATAGGTTTTATTTATTTACCATACCTCTTTTATTTACAATGGTATTTGGCCCATAGACTTGGTATATAATTAGATGTTGATTTATAATGATATTTCATATGTTTTTATATATTTATCATGCCTCTTTATACCTCTTTTATATTGATTTATTAATACTAATCATTATCTACTCCATACAACCTTTGGATTATAATCATTATCTACTCCATATCTCCAACATATTAACACATATTAACACATTACGTCATTACACACACCTTACTCATTACTAAACCAATATTAACACATTACGTCATTGCACACCTTACTCATGACTTCTTTTGATACCATATTAACACATGACGTCATTGCACACCTAACTCATTACTAAACCAATTTTTACAATACATACAAATTTTTAGAATTGTATAAGATTTACGAAATTTTAATTTCGTGATTGACATCTCACTAAAAATAAAAAAAATAGGTTTTATTTATTTACCATATCTCTTTTATTTACAATGGTATTTGGCCCATAGACTTGGTATATAATTAGATGTTGATTTATAATGATATTTGATATGTTGTTATATATTTATCATGCCTCTTTATACCTCTTTTTTATTGATTTATTTATTTACCATAGTTCTTTTATAAATATGGTATTTAGCCCATGGTATTAATAATAATTTGGCCCATGGTATGTGGCATATAGGCTTCACCTAAATAAAACTTCTTTTTGACTTATTGTAAATATAAAGAAGTTTATGGAGTAAATACAAAAAGAGGCTTTATTTATTTAGTGGAAGTAGTCAAATATAATTAGAAATCAACATCTACAGTGAAATTAATTTTCATCTTTTTTTCAGCGGGAATAGTAAATATCCATAGTTATTTTCATCTTTTTTTCTACTGTTTTCTAATGCATAATGTTTTCTAGCCCTTTCCAGGTGGTAGATAAGTCTTGAACAGTTATTTACTATTTCAGGATAACAAAAAGAAAAATGAGTAGTTGACAGTTTGATACATTCAAGAAAACAAAACAAAAAAAGCAAAAAGACCAATGGCAGCTTATACATTAGAAAAAAACGCTGTTAATATAAGCCGTTAAATGTGAGTGGTGAAAAAACAAAATCTAGCATTAACCGTTCTATGTAGGCATTCCACTAGTATAATATCATATCATTTGGAGCTGTTAACATCTTTATGTCGGCCTTAAAAAAATTGTTAGCTATTTTCTAATGTTCGAAATTCCAGAGGTCGGCCTTTTTTACACCTTACGTCTTCGCCTGATGTATTAAATAAAGAGTATGTAACTTCATACATAAATCTCCTATTGGTCGAAACCTTAGTCGTCAACGACGTAGAGATTTGAATGTCTCGAATGTGGAAAATTGAATTTTTTAAAACGTGATAAGAAAGAACGTTTGTATTCAATACTGGTTAATGTTTCTAGATTTGCATATCAAAATAGTACTCTCATTTTATTTCTAATGGAAAATTGTACGTATGTTCTTAATTTTTTGAATTGCACCATTCATCATACTACACTATCATATGAAGTTATAAACAGAAAATACGCAGACGCCTTTTTGAATATGTTATGAAGGTGTTGTTGGTCTTTCGAAGCCTATTTTTTATACTCTAGTTCTCCCATGTTGTGTGAATTTACTCATTAAAAGCCGCTTGAGTTTGAAGGCAATTGCAGAGCTGACTTGTTTTAAATTTTTTTCACCGCACCTTGTCGATCAAATAATTGCAGAGCTGTTTTATTTTTTTTGTTTATTTATATGATTGTTAAAATTTATTTGTGAAGCTGACATTTAATTTTTTATTTTAATTTAAAACTTAAACCAACATTTTGTATGAGGACGTGACCCACCTAACATCGGGGTCATATTGGGTTGTAGATGCGCCTCTTGGCGCAATGATACAACTATGTGTGTGTTTAAGAATTGTGGCTTATACAAATTTTGGGCTATCCAATGAATGAAAGCACAAGTGGAGCTAATGGTTTGGCTTGTAAACACATCATATGTTCAAGACCAATACTTCATAATCGGAGACCACTGGCTCAAAATTGAGCTCGAGGACATTATTCCCTTACCGGATTGTCCCAGAGAGGAAGAATCACATCCTTGTTTGGGGCCAGAAAGGGAGGTATGCTCACTGCCAGATACAAAGAGAAATATTGTAGAAATGAGGCAGATCTAAAGGATGGTCACATAGATATTAAAACTATCTTGTGATTGGATCTCAAAGTGATAGAATTTATAGTCACCAGATTGTGTGGGAGTGCAGTTCCGCATGTCGCTACTAAGTCACAGATGCAAACAAAATTCAAGTCTTTTGGGGAAACCATATTTAACTAGTGTGAAGGATTATTGGCCAATATGAAAGGCCAATTAACTAGAGAAAAGAATGCGAAGTTGAAAAACTTCAGATATGCACCATTCTCATTTCATTTTCTTTAGAGCGAATTCTGCTTCTTGCTCCACAGTTGATTCCAATAGATAATGAGGCTCCTCAGGAACCTCGGATGGTGCGATGGGTGGCACTAATGGCTTGCCATGGGGGAAAGGGTGGCTCAGTAGTTTGATTTACTCTGGCATACTTTATGTGGCTTAGGAACCAAGTCTTCATCATCGAAGGCTTCCCTTATGCAAGAATGGATTACAGGGGTGATCCTGAAACATCTTTGCCTCCAGGGGCATAGTGGGACGAGACATGTAAGCGAATCATTTTGATGTTTTTAATCTAATTTTTATTTGATTTTTATCATCCAATACTGACAAAAATATTTAAAATGTAGATGTTGGTCCACAACGACCAACAAAACTTCATCGCTTTGATAGGCAGGAAGCACAGCCTGTAGCACCTCCACGGGACCAGACAGCAAAGATCCTAGCAGACATGGAGCACAACCTTGAGAGTTTGACCATAGGAATTCCTGAAATAGGAATAGATGATATCCCTCTCAAGCTTTAGAGACATGTGACAGGTGTTCTAGGTCCATTTAGGAGATTTCTATGCAAGGTGGCGCATGCTATAGTCCATTACCATGATCATCATCACGGATAGTGGATGATCATTGTGGATCGACATTTTTGTTTTTTGTATTAGTATCTATTAGATCATAAGGTGTTTGAACTTATGATCACAGACGATGTAATATTTTTTTAAAACAAACTAATATATCCTAATGAAATTACTACTTTCGTTATCTGAGTATCTTGTTCAACATGGATTGAATGTTGTTTTGGTTTACTCTGTTAATGTTGCAAATGTCTATTTAGAACAATATTAGCTAATGCATCAACCAATGTGTTTAAATTTCTTGAAATATGTTGGTATTCAATATAATAAAATTGTCGTTCAAAGAGACAAACCTTCAAAAATAATCTCAATAAAATTGGATTTCTAATTGCATATACTCTTTTTAAATGTAATACAATGTGTTTTTTATCAAACCTAATGATCAAACGTCGAATACCAAATGAAATGGCGTCATATAATAACTCAATGACTGTGTTATATTCTACAATATTATTTGTTGTTTGACCAAGGCATACCCCATGAATAGAAACTAACTCATCGGTGGGTGAATAGATAACCCAAGCCGCGGAAGATATATTCCATGTACTACGATAGGCACCATCAGCGAAACCAATGTATTTTTGAAGGGATGTCGACATCTGCAATATCAAGAGTAATCAAGATAAGCAGCGATAGTAGTAACAGCAAAAATTAATCTATGCACACTTATCTAATCTAAGGCACACTATTCTAAAAAGTAACTAATGTAAAAGAGAGATATTCACATGAAATTCAAGCATAATATCTCTTAAGATAAAGACCATTTATGGGCTTATCTAAAGAGACCCTGTCATAATCAGTTAATTCATAGGCTCCTTTTACAAGCACACACTTGACAATATAAGGACCATGCCACATTGATTCGAATTTTCCAGAACCTAGCTTATCATTAGCTTGATCGTATATTGAAACTAGGTCACTTTCTAAAAAAACATAAGGGTTAACGCTTTGATCATATTGAGCTTTCACATGTTTCTTATGAGCTTCGGTAGCCAATGCAATGGTGCGTTGAGTCTCATCTAATTGTGCTAAGTAAAGAAAGTGTTTTTTCCTCTTCAAAGGTAGCTAGTAACAACTCAATGGCTAATTTGAGTGACGTATTTAAAATTCAATGGGTAACACGACCTCTAAACCATAGAGAAGTTGAAAAGGAGTGAACCCTGTAGCAGTTTTTGCAGAGGTTCGATATGCCCATAGTGCTGAAAAAATCATGGTATGCTAATTCGATTTGTGAGTTCCAATAATTCGTTTAATCATGTTGGTTAAAACCTTGTTGACAGCTTCAACTTGACCATTAGCCTATGGGTACTACGAATTATAATTATCATGGTGTAGGCTAAGTTGATCGAAAATTTCGGTCATCACAATATTTTGAAAATGACTCCCATGGTATGTGATAATAGCTTGAGCCACACCAAAACGAGAAATCACATGATTGAATACGAAAGTAGCTGCAATTTTTCCATCTGTCGTGAATGTAGGAATCGCCTCGACCCATGTGGTAAAGTAATCTACAGCGAGAATAATATACCCATGCCCCCCGGCTGAGTGAGGGTTACATGTAATGAAATCAATGCCCCATTTCGCAAAAGGACCGACAGCAATGATAGGGTGAAGAGGAACTAGAGGTGTACGCATATTTCGATCAAAAATTTAGTAGTTGTGGCATTTTCAGACAGTAAGGATACAATATTTGAATAACGATGGCCAAAAATAACCAGCCTGCAATATCTTTTTGGATGTGGCAAACCCAGATATATGACCACCACATGCTCTAGAGTGGGAATCATTAAAAACTCTTTCAGCCTCTTCGTGAGTTATACAACGTCGAAAAATAGAATCTGCACCACGACGATAAAGAGTGTCTCCAACAATATTGTATTGTTGGGATTGATATCGGATTCTTCATCGATTTGAACATGAAAGCTCTCGACAAAAGGTTTGGGTTTGAAGATATATAATGATATCTCCATACCATGGATCTAATGTACTGATGAGAAACAGAGATTCATCTGCAATAGGATTCTCTACCATGGTTTATGTCTCAGTATTGGGAAAGTCACACATAAGATCTGCAAACACTAGTGATTTCTTTGATTTAGATTTCTCAAATTCCAAATCAAACTCTTGTAGGATGACAATCCATTTAGAGTATTTTCCCCCGAGTAATTATTTTTTTAAAATATACATCATCAGGTTGCAATTAGATATCACGGTTGTTTTAGGTAACAGTATGTAGTGACGAAATCGTTGGACAACTTGCACTGCTGCCAAGGCCAATTTCTCCACATGTGAATATTTAATTTCTGTCAGATTGAAATTATGGCTTAGATAATAGATCACATGTTCATTGTGAGATTCATCCTTCTGAACCAAAACCATTCCAATGGTGGAATCAGAGGCAAATAAGTATAAAAAGTAGTCCTAGTGTTAATTGGGTGGATACAATAACGGTGCATGGGTCAACACGTGTTTTAATGCATCAAAATATTTATCAGAAATCTCATCCCAAATAAAATGAACATTTTGTGTCAACAACCGAGTAAAAGCTTTTATTAACTGAGCATAGTTCAAGATAAACCTACGTAGAAAAATTTATTTCCCTTTCAAACTTTGGAGTTGGTGAAGCATGGAAGGAGGAGGTAAGTTGATGATAGCCTCAACCTTCAAGGGGTCAACATGAATGCCATATTTCGAAATGATGAATCCAAGTAATCGTCCCAATTGCACACAAAAAACAAATTTTTGTGAGTTCAAACGAATCTTGTAGTGCCTACATATCATTAATATAGCTCGTAAGTGTGTAGGATGATCATTTCTACGTAAAGAGTGAGTAGGTAAATCATCCAGATAAGGTTGTACAATATGTTTGATATCATGAAAAGCATAAGACATAACCCTTTGAAAATTTTAACCAACATTTTTTAATCCGAATGGTAATTTTCAATAAGAAAATGTTCCCCAAGGACATATAAATGTTCTTTTTGGTTGATCAACAGGGAGTATGTCGATTTGATTATAGCCAGAAAATCCATCCATAAATAAGAAAAATTCATTTCCGGCACAATCATCGATACTTTGGTCGATATAGGGTATAGGATAATTTTCTTTTGGACATGCTTTATTAATATCCCTATAATCCACGCTTACTCTTATAGTCCCTTGTTTTTTCGTGACGGGAACTATATTAGATACCCAATCCGTCAATGGAATTGGATAGATAAATCTTGCTCGTAATTGTTAAACACACATGTGGTAAATGAGCAAGTAAACACACAAGGGAAAATATAAGCATGAGTTATTTCATTATTCACCATAGATGTACATTTATATTACATTGGTGTGACCCTTGGATTCCATATTCCAAGGTCACTTGGACTCCTCTTTGTCCATTCGGCTTCCACACCTACCCATAGAGGATTAGGTGTCCAACATTCCCCCCCTTAATCTGAAGGGGTATGTATGAGTCCAAGAAGAGAGTTATAATACAAAACTGCAAAGTATGCATGGCAGCACTTAGGCTGAATCAGCTCTCTGAAATGTTGGCATAAAGAGGTGGTTTAAGGATGACCACCAACATTGGAACGCTTATTGCAGTTCCCGAAACTCTTCCAAATATGGAAATAATTTGAGGGCTTCTGCTAGAGTAAGTGTCCCTCATATTTGAAGAGGGAGACCTTCAACCTAGAAGAAGGGAGGTCTACAACCTGTAATGGTTTAAGGATTACCACCAACACTGGAATTCTTAATGCATTTCCTGGAACTCTACCAAAACTGGTAAGAAGCTGAAGTCTTCTGCTAGAGGAAGTGCCCTGAATTATTTGAATAGGAAGAATATCAACCTCGCATAGATGGTTTAAGGTTTTCCACCAACCAAAGGAATTCTCATGGGCATCCATGTCTCTGGCTACAACTCTGAATCTGGAATGATAGATTGTGGCTTAGGCTTGCTTGAACCACTGTGTCTCTGGCTACAACTCTAGAATGAGAGATTGTGGCTTAGGCTCGCTTGATGTGGCTTTGAAGCTTGTATATGACCACCATTTCCCCCCCATCAGGTACAAGGTGAGATGATGGCGAAAACTCAACTGCAATATTGTTCAATATTCTAGAACAAGTTTTGATACCATGTTAAACACATGCATGGTAAATGACCAAGTAAACGCACAAGGGAAAAGATAAGCGTGAGTTGTTTCATTATTCACCATAGATGTAAATTTATATTACATTGGTGTGGCCCTTGGATTCCACATTCCAAGGTCACTTGGACTCCTCTTTGCTCATTCAGCTTCCACACCTACCCATAGAGGATTAGGTATCCAACATTCCCCCCCCCCCCCCTTAATCCGAAGGGGTATGTGTGAGTCCAAGAAGAGATTTGTAATACAAATCTGCAAAGTATGCATGGTAGCACTTAAGCTAAATAATCTCTCTGAAATGTTGACATAAAGAGGTGGTTTAAGGATGACCACCAACACTGGAACGCTTATTTCTGTTCCCAGAACTCTTCCAAATCTGGAAAGAAGCTAAGGGCTTCTGCTAGAGGAAGTGTCCCTCATATTTGAAGAGGGAGACCTTCAACCTAGAATAAGAGAGGTATACAACTTGTGATGGTTTAAGGATGACCACCAACACTGGAATGCTTAATGCATTTCCTGGAACTCTACCAAAACTGGCAAGAAGCTGAAGTCTTCTGCTAGAGGAAGTGTCTTGAATTCTTTGAAGAGGAAGAATATCAACCTCGCATGGATGGTTTAAGGTTTTCCACCAACCAAAGGAATGTTCATGGGCATCTGTGTCTCTGGCTACAACTCTAAATCTGGAATGAGAGATTGTGGCTCATGCTCGCTTGAAGTGTTGTGTCTCTGGCTACAACTCTGAATCTGGAATGAGAGATTGTGGCTTAGGCTCACTTGAAGTGTTGTGTCTCTGGCTACAACTCTGAATCTAGAATGACAGGTTATGGCTCAGGCTCACTTGATGTGGCTTCGAAGCACGTATATGACCACCATTTTCCCCACTGTCAGGTACAAGGTGAGATGATCGCGAAAACTCAACTACAAGTTTGCTCAATAGTTTAGAACAAGTTCTGACCTGTGACTTAAACATCTTCTTGGTTGTTGATACCCATTTCCAAGAAGCGATCCATCCAAGATGAATCTTTCTTCTTGTAGGAGGCTTGTTTCTTAAGCATATATGTGAAGAATGGGTGTGCCGACCACAGTGCTTGCATCGGTGAAGATCAAAATAGTGATCTTTCATATGGCCAACACGATCACAGTGTTGGAATTTTACAATCTGTTGTTGCTGCTGTGGAAGAGGAGCAAGATCTGGAACAGCTGAAGGTGAACTGTCATGAAGAAATCTAGCACTCTGAAATTGAATGGGCTTGGAGTAGTCTGGAATATGACAGGACAATTCCTTGTCATATCCAAGGCCTGTTATGTGCTTGTTGTGGACAAGCTCTTCCCAAGGTCTGATGATGGGCTTGGGAGGTGAAGGATGTATGTTTGCTTCTACGTGAAAATCTGCTCTTACACTGGGCATTGAATGTGAATCAACTGCAGCATTATTGGCTTGCTGCTTATGGGAGTCTCTTTCAATGTTCTAAATAAAAACATGTTCAGAATGATGACTCCGTTGTTGTAATTCTTCTTGCTGAAGCTGAGACTCCAACTACAAAAATTCAATCTTTTCTTGTGCATTTTGCAGAGAGACCTTAATATTAGAAAAAGTGTCCCTATTGATTTTAACTGTGTCTCCACCAGCAGATAAGATTAGAGTGCTTAATAATTCTAAAAATCCATGAATTTTCCCCATTATTCAAACAATTAAAGTGAACAAATGACCAAAAATGTACTTGTAGAAACTATGATGATTTTTAGAAAATAAATTTGCCAAACTTTTGAACTTGAAGGGTCCAAAAAAATAGAAACTTCGCTTGCACTTTTCCTTGCCTCACCACAAATAATTTCAATGATACCTTGGAGCAGTGTTGGGAAGCCAATTCTTCTCCCACTTTGTTTGTGCTCATTTTGATCCCACTACGTTACTTCTCCAGCCTATTTTTAGACTACATACACCAGACTCCACTCCACACATCTGTCGTGGTCCCATGGTCATTACTCCATACAGTGCTCCTCCATGTTGTGTTAATACAATGCACTCCTTACCACCGGTCCACCCGTCGCTCTTCATGGGTCATACGACCTCACCCCGGTCTCCCCCTCAACTCCACTACACGATGCTACGTACAGGAACTCTGTAGAGAGGTGAGTTGGTGGTGAAGGGAGGCCAACAAGTGGAGGGAGGAGACTCGAGCGGTGTCAAAGCCAATAGGGAGAGCGATAAGGTGAGCGGGGGGTTGGTGGGAAGGTGAAGTGTTATATTGGTGTCTAGACGAACAATCCACCAAACATCTAAGAATATCCGGCTGTTATACTCCTAAAGAAATTCTCAAGAAACTCCCACAAGGTTTTTCTCTCATCCCGCATACCATATGAAGCAATGATAACTTGCCAACAAATATCTCTCCGATGGTGGCTACTCAATTTTCTCCAGATTTTAGCTCACCTTCCCCACGAATATCTTGTTCCATCGCATCTTCTTCGCTGGAAAATGATTCTAACAAGAGAGTCAAAAAATCGAAGTTGGAATACGGATGGTCTCACTATGTATATATTGTGGGAGGAGAGTTGTATATGCCGAGAGAGTCGAGTCTGTGAATGGACAACTAGTGCTCAGGCAGGTGCAGAGTGTGATAATATTTGTTTTTTTTCTACTTTGAAGGCAGACAATTCAATCCCTTACATACCAAGGTAACACTTGACAAGAATGAATGCCAGAAATCATGAAATATATACATATATCGATATAAATATAGTGCAATACTACTGAAATATTACACATTGTGTGTAGGAAGAGAATGTGGAGTGTTGATTTGATCTCACGTCCTTCACTCCGCTTCGACTCTTCGTTGCTTTATTGACCCCAGACTCACAGAAAATCCAATTCAAGAGTCAAATTCGGCTCCATCACAACATGGCCATGGAAGGAAGAGGAAAATTATATGTCAATGTTACCCTTCACAGCACACAGTCACTTTAACGCATTCTTGCACCTCTCAAGAATGCTGGTGGAGATTAAATTGACGAAAAAATAACAAGAAATATAAAGAAGAAGAAAGGCAGCATGGGGAGTGTTTGAATCTCATGAAGTGCTTCTAAAGAACATATTAGAGATAAAACCTAAGAGACAGTGTGTCTCTGGTCTTTCATCCGACGTTTCATATGGAATTCAAATGGAAGTCAAACTGCAGAAGCAAGTGGCACTTCAAGCGTGAATATTGAAAGCCAAAGTTCAGAAGAAGATTCAACAAAACAAGCTAGCATAGTGGAGAAATCAAAAGAACAACCCTGTGGTAGTTTTTTGGGCTTTGCTTATCGAAGAACTGGTGTGATAATTTTGGATGGGAGGCAATGTTGAGCAGAAGGGCAAGCAGGAGCGCAAATGCAATGCGCTGGAGTCGAGTGTCGAGGTAGGTGTGAGAGAGGTGAGTGTTAGAATTTAGATAGGAAATACGCACAGCCACAAATCTGAGATTCATTTCTGCTTGACAGGGATGGCGCAGAGGAATGCTAAGTCAGGCCATAGCTATATCAGGGGGAAGTTATAGCAGCTGACATCTCTCAAAAAGAGCACTCACAAGAGTCAAATTTTTGAGTAGGACCAACTGTTTTCCGATACCATGTTAAACACACACATGGTAAATGAGCAAGTAAACACACAAGGGAAAAGATAACCGTGATTTATTTCATTATTCACCATATATTTACATTTACATTACATTGGTGTGACCCTTAGATTCCACATTCCAAGGTCACTTGGACTCCTCTTTGTCCATTCAGCTTCCACACCTACCCATAGAGGATTAGGTGTCCAACAGTAATAGCTTCTCAACTTCAACTTTGATAGCTGCAACTTTTCGCAGATGTATTGAACGTAATATTTGTCTAATAGGCTTAGCATCCAGGTATGTCTTAATTCATGAATGAAAATCTTAGGATCGATTCCTGGCATCTCTTCGTAAGACCAGGCAAAAATGTCTCGGAATTCTTGAAATAGGGATTTGTAAGTGTTGATCTTTTCAATCATACAAGAAGCGTATGTGTGAATGCTTTCAATAATTCCAGGTTTGATTGATATGTCAATAGGAACTTTTGTAGAAATATTTCCCAAATTAGTCTCAAAATATGAATGTGTAATCGATATAGGTTTATGTGGTTCCTTGACATAATCAATCGTAAAAATAGATGAAAAATAGTTTTCAAACTTAGCAAGATCAGGTAAAAATGAAGATCTATGATGTAGATCATCCCAGGGTAATTCATCCGATGACAAAATTTCTCGAATACTTTCATTAGTATGAAATACATGTTGAAAAGGGTCGGAAAATGATGTCAAGGCTGAGCTTGATAGAGAAGAGGATTCTTCGGTGATCACATCCATTTGATTAGGAGTAGTTGAAAGTGTGTCAGAATACGAATGCACTGCTACATATGCTATTTCAAAAGGACTCAAGGGCATCTCGCCATTGAAAGAATCCAATTCTGATTCTGAAGGCACTACCCAAATGTCATCGAATGGTATAGTGCTTGATGAGATCATATTGATGTTGGAACTTGTGCGAGGTGTAATGGGTGGAGGTATAGAGAAAGTTCCCATGAGAGCGGAATCCTTTACTAATCCTACACCAACATATTCATATGGGATAGTCATTTTTCCAACATGTTGGATACTGTCTGTAGAATAGAGTCTGATGAATAATAGAACAACTGATTGATTTTCACAATCTTTCTTTTATGAGGAAACATGATTAGCCGAAAGACGAATGAAACGATAGCATTCATGGCATAAGACTAAATACAACCCAAAAGAAGGTTGTAATCAAGAGGGGCATCAATAACTTCCACATCTAGATTAACATTTTTTCCTTCTACTTCTATAGGTAGATCCTGGAGTATTTCGTATGGATGAAATCCTCTTCCATCAAAGGCTTTAATGATTTTCGATGATTGGTTGAGTGTTGGAGAACCGAGAGTTTTCGAACAGTTTAATGAAATTATGCACATGGATGCCCCCTCATCAATTATAGTATGAAAAACTCGTCTGGATTTGACTAATACTGGAATCTGAAAAGCCATCTGATGAGGGATTCTTGGTGTAAAATTTTCTAGATCAAAGACCATGAGGTTGGAATCCTGAGGATCGATAGCTCCGATAGCTGATAATAGTAATTCCTTTTTGTTGTACATGATTGTAGCACTTCTAAGGCCGACATTTCTAAAGGGGATATCGCCAAATCTTCAACAATGTTGTAATTTTTAGCAGCTCTCAGCATGTGGATTGAAAGCTAACTTCCGAATTACACCTTTAGCAGGTGGTTTAATCACTAGATCAGGATTAGGTTTCTCAATTTGAAGTGGTTCAGAAACTGAAGGAGATATCGCTGGTGTTTGACTAGAATTTTCTATCTCTTAACCAGTTACAGGTTTTTTAGTTCCATAGTCTTAAGATCGCGTCACAACCATAACTTGAGACATCATTAGAATATCTGCTGATGAATTTGAAGAAGATCCTATTATTTTACTATATTGAGTGGGAAAAGGATCCTTCAAGACAACTGGTGTGGGTGA
This sequence comes from Pinus albicaulis, assembly GCA_034641835.2. Taxonomy (NCBI): domain Eukaryota; kingdom Viridiplantae; phylum Streptophyta; class Pinopsida; order Pinales; family Pinaceae; genus Pinus; species Pinus albicaulis. The sequence continues at coordinate 300,372,084 of CM076581.1, forward strand.
ACCTTTGACAAACTTGGAGACCTCGAACCGATGTGGACATTCTTTGGTATAGTGATCCTCGTCACAGATAAGACAAGGTTAACGAGCTTTTCGTTTTTCATCAACTTGTTCATTCTTTTCGATTTTCTCTTGGGGAGATGTTTTTTTCTTGTTTTTATTCTTTCCTTTCTTCTTATTACCGGTTTTAGATTTAGCTGTGGATGAGTCTACAACATGAATGTCGGCAGAAGTTTCAAGGGAAGAATCTCCTTTTGGTGAATCTGGTAAATTTATAATGAGAGAAGTAGTTTTGGATGACTTCTTATTATTCTTATTAGCGTTAACTGAACCATTTACACCGTTTGCAGCATGAGAACCAGAATGAGTTGCAGTTATTTGACCTGGACTGGGTAAGTCAGGAATTTTTCATATAAAGTACCAAACTTTGTATATACAAGATCTAAGTACTGTGCTTGAGATATGACATGTTCTTCCGTAACACCACCTCTCTTAGCCACATCTTCAGTGATCTTTGGAAGTAATGATTTGATAAACCATTCTGCTAAGATTTGATCTGGAATGAAAAATTTCACTAAATGTCGTCTACGTATCCATTCATATATGTTATCTGAAATGTATGTGGACATAAATTGTTTTAATGAAGTTAAGATTTATGTGTCATTGTTGTAACAGACAGGAAATTTAAAGTGTGTCAAGAAATATGTTGCTAACACATTGAAATTATTGAATGAGCCACGTGGTAGTTAAATATACCACTTTGCAGCTAAGCCTATCAATGTTCTTTGAAACAATCTTAATCGAATGGAATCATCGATTAAAGAGTTGGATGCACACCAAAGGTGGTAATTCATGACATGGTTGGAGAGTTCATCTCCCTATTTACCTTCAAACTTGGGAATATCACTGGGCAACTTATTAGGCATTGGCAGCCAAAACAGAAGATAATATATCAGATCATTCGTGAGGCGCAACAAATCTATAAAATCTGAAGTTGCAATGAATGGTAACCAACGGTTAGGATCCTATTGAGTAAACTAATAACCTTTAGGAATGATTCCAGTGCGAGGAGGAGGATATCCAAGATAGCCTAGAATAGCCTGTGCAGTTGGAATTGGTATGCCTCCGGGATAACCAGGATTAGCCATATCGTACTGAGGTTGAGCTGGTATCTGATACGTGTAACTATGGTATGGTTGATGCTGGTATACTGGATTTTTTCCTATAGTTCCATATTGATACCTATTTTGATACGAAAAATGGATTGTACTTGAAAAGGGTGCAAGGTATCCATTTTCATTTATGTAAATGAGTGCAAATACTCCAAATTTTAAATCTGAAAATGTGAGAACTTATTATTTCTAATACAGAGATAGACTGTAGGGGCATTTACCGGATATGTCACCTTTCAAAGAAAGGATGAATCCAAAAGCTACCTGGCCCTCTTACAGACTCTGCCTAAAGAAATAATAGAAGTAAACACTCAGACTTAATTAAAATGACCTTACTCAAACTTGACATTATGCAGAATTTTTGCTTGGAAGAGGTGTATGTCTTTTCTTCTGTTTATGTGTTTTAAGTTTATTTGTTTTTGCTGAAACTTAACATGTATATCAGCAACATAATTCAGCCATATAATAACAAAACACAACAGCAATATAATATAGGAGTTCACCCCAACTCTTGGGCTACATCTCCTTTGAGCTTCGTCAACATGACTAGACTCTTTGGGATTAAGGTACTTAAATTCTTTTACAAGCTCCACACTTAACCACAATGAATACGAAAATGATTCAAAGGGCTGAGAATACCATTTTAAATCCCTTTAATGGTTGTCCAATTCCTGCAAACAACTTTAGGCTTCCATGGACACACATCCTTCTGTCGGTGCACTAAGCTTCTCTGAGCTTCTAAATGGCACAAAATCCCTCAGATTTCTGTTTCTGCTCCTGAAACCACTACTTCTGCATCCAATAATGATCAGACATCAAATACCAACTGATAAATTGCTTACATTAAGCACAACATCCCCAAAAATGGCTTTCCTCCACGGTTTGCCCAGGGCTGCCCACGACTTCATATCAACTTCTCGAGCTGTAGAATTACTCCAAATGATCTAAAATTACTTCCATTGGTTCCAGAATGACTGAAATAGTCAAGATAGAGTTTTTTTTCATCAAAAGCGGCCTCCGACTGCTCCGGTTTCGCCTACACACTCTGTTTGGAAAATGGCCTCTAGAACTTAAATGAAGCTTTTCGGCTTTCTAAAGTTCTTAACAGGCTCTGAAAACCATCTAAATAGATTCAAAAGGCATTAAATAGCTAATAATGCCTATTCATCTACCTTAAACAGAGAAACACAGTCCAATACACAACCTTCTCCTTCCAGGCCCTAATGGCTCCTTCATCTTCTTCGATGCTTAAACCTCTAAAGATGACCTCTGTTAGATTTCAGACCCGCACCATTGAGTCGAGAAGGTCGAAGAGACCCAAACAAAATAAAAAAATTCGTTCCAAAAGGATCTCCCATGTGAAAGATATGCTCCAAACTGTATTTTGCCCAATGTTAGGCAAAAATCCCACTAATTGTGGGCCAAATTTTAGTTAACTATAGTTAAAACTGGATTTCTCGCCTTAATTGGAGGAATGGCGCTAACTTTGGGGGCGGCATAAACTATTAGCATTAAATTTTAAGTTACATGTGGCCGCACTCCACGTGTGAATTTGCCACTTATAACTCACCTTTGTTAGTTTGGCTACCCGCGGTTATAACTCATTGGTTCCATGGGGAAGGGGGCTGGCCCCACCCTTGACTTTCGCTCCAACGTTAATGTGTACGACGTACACTTCAACGTAGAATCGGTGATCTGGCTCTAAAAAAAGAGAATTTTTAATTTTTTTTCAAAAAATTTCTAGGGGTGCATAGGTTATAGTGGAAGATAGAGCGCATGCACACTGTTTTGAACTAGAACCTGTGCAGGATTCTGCACTGTTTTTTGCTGAAAACCGCGGAGGCAAGGAAAAACTTGGAAAAAATAAATAATCAGCTTTATTTTTTAGGGATTCTTAAAAGTTATCTTCCCAACCCATTTTCAAAGAAATCAAAATAAAAAAACTCTAAAATTCAAACTAAAAATAAAATAAAGAAAACTAAGTTCTAGATCCCCAGCGGATTCGCCCGTTTGTTATGCGGAGTAATCACTCTTGCTGACAAGAGCGATCTCCCTAGTACTCAGCGAGTAGCTAGAAACAAACATCCATTTGAAAACATTTTTCTCTAGATTAATTGCATTTCAGAATTATTATAAGAAAGTAAAGAGGACATGCCTCTACCTTGAAATCCAAACGATCAATGCCATCCTTTATATTGTCACTCCAAAGTGGCTTCTTCAATAAGTAGAACCTGCAATCAAAGACAAGACAAAAGAATCAAAGCATCTACAACTTATAATAACCAAGAAAAGGTAACCCAACTTAGTGATCAAGGAGTCTAAGTATTGATGGTTTTCAACAATCATAAGAACAACTCAATGAGAAAAAGAGATCCATATGTATTATCTTGAATAAAAAGAGTAATCTTACAACATGATGCCTTGATGTCGTACACATTACTCCCAGGGTCCTTAAAAATCGTTCCTCCTTCAGTTTGATAAGCCTTCCTCTCTAAATACCAGCATATAGTTATGGACACAAGGGTGTGATCATTCTCATGCCAACAACAACTTACTAGTGTAGAAAGTATGCACTCTTGGGAATTTCTTCAGCAATTAACATGTATGTCTACCCTTCATCCTGAAACTAGAGCTCAAATTATAGGGAAATGGAGGTAGTTTCAGTTCCATGAAGAGAGGGATGGATTCCTCTCATGAAGGGATTTGAGCTCCATGGACCAAGGGATAAGCTCCATGAGTGGAGGGATAAATCTCGAACTGATTGTGACTCTAGAAGCTTCTAGTTGGGATAATATTCGACTAGCTAGGCTTCTAGAACTTACTTTTTCTTTTAATTTTCCTTTCACAGGGGTGCACAAGTAATAGTAGCAAAAAGTGTGGGGGTTGCCACATTTTATTGACCAAACAATAGCGCATGCGTAAGGAAAGGCTAGAAAAATCGCGCAGGTAGACTTTTAAGGGTTTTAAAGAGCTTTTCTCCAATTCCAAGACTTGATTCAGGAACTTTAAGGTTTTTTACTTCTAAGGGAACATGATATAGGTGTTGATAGACCCATATGAACATTCAAATTTCATGGTGAAAAAATAACATGTAACAGTAGACACCCTTCTTTTTTGTGTATTCCCTTCATTGATTGGTCTATTTTAAGTTGCTTCCATATTTTGTTTTGAATCCTCTAGAGTATTTGTCAACATGCAATCTTTGGCTTTGTGGCCAAAATTTCTACATACATAACATTTCCTGTTGCCAAGAAATACAATAAATGGTGTGCTCCTTCTAAATTTCTTGATTTTATTTGCATACAAATTGCATTCAACCACTTTATGTCCAAATTCAATACACCTATAACAATAACCATCGGAAGAGTTTATGTACCTGGTGGATGATGTTCTTCTTTGTTTGTATTCAAGATAATACCTTCTTGTTTGTTTCATCTTTGATTGATTATTCTTGGTTTGGTAGTTCTTATAGTCTGCTGCAATATGTCCTGGTTCACGGCAATGGAAGCATGAGATATATTTCCTCCTTTGTGATATTGAAGAATTTCTAAATTCATTCTTCTCCTTCTGGTTATGCTACTTCTTTTTATTTTGTTCTTCTTTTGTAGGTCCTTTTGATGAGTTCTTCATGGAGGAAGCCTATTCTTATAACTTCTTACACAACCTGTTCTTTTCAACAAATGCCTTCTAGATGAAAAAAATCTCAAACTCTAGTCTTTCACATTTCATATCTTTCTCCTTTAACTGGTTATTAATCATCCTTTCTATTCTACTTTCTTCTTAAATTTGTGTCTTAAAACCAACAACTTCCTCTTTGTACTTATGCTCTCTTTCATCACATATGTGCACCAATTTCTTAATATCTTTGTTTTCATTCTTCAGTCTTTCTATTTCAAGCAAGACAATGTCAAGTTTGGCTTCATCTTCAACTGTATTTTCTTCATGGCAATCATGTCCATTCACACTAACAGAGACCCCATTTGACTGAACCTTTTCCTTTTGAAATGGATTTTTATTTTTCATGTTTATCTTCTCCTTCTTGACATTGTAGCCACTAGTGCCTCCTTCATGCATGAGATGCAATCTATTCCAGATTTCTTTTGCAGAAGTTAAATCTATTACTGCATAAAGATCCTTGTTATGAATATTGTTATACATTATGCATTTTTCCTTGGCATTACACTATTTTTCTTGTAAAGAGGGGGAGTCTTTGATGTAACCATCGCATACAATCTTCCATACACTAGGTCCATAAGCCATTAAATATGTTTTAACGTTATCTCTCCATTCAGGAAATCTTGTTGCACTCAACACAAGTACACTTTGATAGTCCATGACTCAGTCAGATCTCCTTCAAGCTATTAGGCTTACACCAAAGGAACCATCTCTGATACCAATTGATGAACCCTTGACTAAATTGAGAGGGGGAGTGAAACAGTTTATTCCATTCATGGAAATTAAAATTATTTTCGTTAAACTCATCAATTAAAACATGACATGAGCAGTGTAAAAAATAATGATCAGCAAACTGAATATGTGAACAAGTAATAATCACATCAACATATAATAACAATGCATATGGACACAAAATATAAGTGGAAACCCATAAGGGAGAAAACCACGATTTTGTTATTTTTGTGATGCAAAGGCAAGCTCCTACTCATTATTACATCTGATTTTTTGTAGGCTACAACCTACATGAGGCTACTACCTCAAATTTTTGCATCTACAACATGCAAGGATGCTCCAACTCCCATGTGTTTTCTGCATGCTACAACCCACAGAGGCTGCTACCTCAACCAGCTCCAACTGAACCTTTTATCTAGACACAACTTGAAAGGAGACCACAATCCCCTCACACAAAAGGAAAACATAACGCTGATTAACCTAGTTATCAACTCTGCATACCTCCATATTTACTTCTGCCTCTTCCCCCTTCAAACATGCTTCACATCAACTCCATATGTGCCACGTAATTAATGCCTAATATCTCAATCAGCTCTCTCACATTCTCCAACTCTCTAACTTATCATGCACTCCAAAACGACATATTTTATAGAGATAATTATATGGTTGTTTGTATTCCACATAGGAATACGAAGTGAATAGGCTTGACTCTTTTCCTTCCACTCATTAATTTACAAACTCTTCATATATTGAATATTAGAACAACAATACATAATTCATCCAATATTAATTTCAACCATATGTAATGATTGAATGCACCATCCTAATGCCAATATCAAATAACAACATGTATCATTAATGTATCATTGCAATATTTTCAACACCTTTTCTGTTTCCTTGTATATTTTCCTTTGCATCACAACAATTTATCTCAATAAACAATTTCACATCCTTACAAATTCTTCAATGTGGCGGTTTCACTGCATTTTTGTCTTCTTTGCCTTGTTGCTCCTTTATACCTATGTTGATCCTGATCTGCTCCTTTTCCATCAATGACAATATTTCTAACACATTCAATCAATAGGAGTTGATGTATGGGATGTTGTGGAAAAAGAATATCAAAATCCTCCAGCAGTAATTATGACAAATAAAAATATGGAGTTCAAATTCAATTCTAAGGCCATGAATTCGCTACTTGATGGCCTACAAAAATTAGAACTTATCAAAGTAATGGACTGCACATCTGCCAAAGTTATCTATGACAATATGAGTAGCTATTTTGAAGGTTATAATAAGTTAAAACAAGCTAAACTTCAAGGTTTTAGAATGAAATTCATATTTGAAGATGCATGATGATGAATATATTGCAAAGTATTCTTAAGAGATTATGAGGTTGTGAACACCATAAGAGACCTTTATGAGAAGTTATATGACTCTGTAGTAGTTCAAAAGGTGTTGAGATCTCTTCCTAAGAGATTTGATCCCAAGGTTTCATGCATTAAATAGATGACCAATATGAACACTCTCACTCTATATTAGTGTTGAGCTCCAAAGATGTTCTTTATTCCACCACATTCCACTCCATTTACTTTGTCCATTATTAATCACAGGCTCAAATGATTAGTAGAATTAGTTAAAATTGCTTTAAGAATATATATCATGACTAACTTGCTATGTTTTTATGATTTTGTCATTGTAGTACTTTTTGAACTAGATCTAGCTACAGAATGCAGACATTTTGTAGCTAGTTGCCGATTCTGCAGCTGTCTTCATGTCTACGCAGGTTCCAGGTGTCATCTCAGAGGAAAACACATATGGTCATATTCCACATCATTCCCTCATCATTTTTTGCTCTCCACGAAGTTTGAACAGAATTCTGTAGGTGGTTATGCACGTGGGAACTCAAACTAGGAGAGAGACTCCTAATAGGACAAGGACAATCCAGATGTCCTTAATTATATTACGTGACCACCATCAGAGTCCTAGTTTGGTTTTTATTTGGAAATACAATTATCCCTAGGTTATCTCAAGACAGTTATGTAATTTTGTTACAAATATGGCTCGGGAAACCGAGGGACAAGGTTAGATTTTGTGGTTGATTGCTAGATTTCAGAAGTCCGAAAACACTCTGTTTTTGAAGTAATTTCTCTTTAATGAAAGAAGCATCATTTCCTTGAAAGCGTTGAGTCAATCTTGAAGTATATTTCGTGCTACTCCGGTGGTAGAGGGCCCCTGCTACCTGAGCAGCCTTGTTTATACGATTTAGATAAGTATTTTAGTCTCGTTTTCATTTCTAGCTTAGGCAAGTTTCTGAAGTTTATGTTCATACTTGTTTACATTAATTATCACAGCTAGACTTACTCTTATAAACTCTTCCAAAATATCATCATGATGAATAAGGCATAGCTGTGGTATTGTAGGTTTTAGTTGCATTTCCTTTCGAATTTTATGATTTATGCTTGTTTACACTAAGTGTCACAGCCAATCTTACTCCTACAAACTCTTCCAAAACATCATTAACAATGAATAAGAAATAGTTGTGGTGTCTTAGATTCTAGTTGTATTTGCTTTCAATCTTATGTTTATGTTCAATTGCATTGAATAATATAGCCAGACTTGTTTTACAAACTCTTCCAAAATATCATTCCTATTGAACGAGATGGGCTGTAGAATTCCATAGACTAGTTGCATGTTAATTTAGTTATAGCACTCCGGAGGTTGATTACATTTAGTTCAGCGTTGTCACTACATTTCCAGTTTGATAATGGAATTTTAGTTTAACTCTGTTCACTGTACTTCAAGTATATTAGAAGCACTCTAGTTCAGTCTCAGTTCATTTTGTTTCAAGAAAAGATTAATGGCATTCTAGTAGTCACTATCTTTTAAGATTGATAGATCACGTTCTAGCCTAGTGTGATCCATTGTATTTTAAGTAGTACTAGTTGTCAAAATTAGTCTCTCGGCCTTCATTATTTACAACTTACTTTTGTTCTAAATTTATATTGATACATCATCACATGAACAGGGGTCAGTAATATCATTTTAAGGCTTTGATCACTCTGCAAATATTTTACACATTCACCTATAGCCTTTTTCCCAAGAATTATTCTAGAAAATCTCTAAACTTCTGAATAAGGCCTAGTAGTGATAAGTCAAGTTGCAGAATAGGGTAACTTCAACATCATAGGTTAATCTAGAATAAGAATCTTACTGTGTTATAAATAATCATTTTGTAATATTGTGAGTTGATTGTTTATTTAGGATAACTTCATTTACACTTAACTTGTCCATTTCTCAAGCTCTTCCAACACACCTTTAATGAATGAATTGGATAAGTTCAAGCTCATGTTGTGATTTATTTTCTTGCAATGAAGTCATTATCAAGCTTTGCATTTGTTGTTTTTCATCCATAGTTTAGGCTTTGTTCTGTTTTAAATAACCAATAGCTTCTTTTCACCAGCACTTAGTTCTTTCCCTTTTCAACATAAAACCATAAAACCAAAAACATTATAAAACACTAAACACGACGTAGTGAGAAACAAATACCTAGGCACATATAGTGCACCACACTTCAGCAGTTTACCAACCCTGGTTGACAATTAATGAACTCAATTTAGGAACACTAGGTTGAGCACAAACATTTTGGCGCCATTGTCGGGGAAGTGTAACTAGGTAGCCTTGTTTCTTAACTTCCAAAAACAATGATATGCGTAGAGAGAGAGATTCAAGGGGTAGATTAATAAGAAGCAGAAGCAGAAGTTTGATTCCTAGAACACCACTTGTTTCACCTAGACCAAGAGCCAGTACACCTCCAACTCAGACCCACATTCCATCCTTTACTGATCCTAGACTTCCAGAAGACTTAAGATCAGATATTCCATTAGAAATACCTTCCACTTCATCCACTGAACCTGTCTTAGGAGAATATTCAAGGACCCTTGCTAGAGATACAAACTTTTCCACTTCCACAGAAGAATCAACTATGGCAGAAGAAGGGGGAGGAGGAGTCTTTAATGGAGAACACACATTATTTGGAGGGGGTAGAGGTAGAGGTAGAGGAGAAGGAGGTAGAGGTGCAGAAGGAGAAGGAAGTAGAGGAAGAGGTAGAAGATAAATGGGAAACTCTTTTGGGTTTCCTATAGTAGATGAAGAAACCAATACAGCTATGAAAAAAATTTCACCCTCTATCCTTCCAAACTTCTATGGACTTAAAACTGAAGATCCTAAAACCTTCCTATTTGAATTTGAAGTCCTATGTAGAACTTATGACTACTTACAAGATGCTCAAAAACTTAAACTATTTCCTTCAACATTGAAAGGAGCAGCATTGAAGTGGTTTATGAGTTTGATCAACAGTTTTATTAGGACATGGGAAGACATGAAACAAGCATTTCTAGAGAGGTATTTGGATTATTGTATGCCAATCAATCATAAGGAGGAAGTGTTTAAGATGTTACAAAAAGAAGATGAAAACCTGGAAGATTTTTTGGAGAGATTTCATTACAACATCAAAAGAGCAAAAATGGAGAACTTAGATCAAGACACCTTAAAAGCTCTCTTGTTGAAGACAATTAGGGATGAATGGTTTGATATCCTTAACATGATGGGAAAAGGGGATATATCTCAGCTCACATTACCTGAAATATCTGAGTTATGTATCAACCTTTCAAGAGGGAAATCCAAAACTGTAAAAGGCCCAAGAGACCCTGCTCTTGCAAGGGTAAGTAAGTCTACTTCTGGGACAGTAAGTAGGGCAGAGATAGGGCATATGCTTGATGAATTCAAATCTGACATCTTAGGGAGTCTTAGTGAACAAATAGACACCCTTAAGTTACAAAACAAGCAAAAATCTAAATCTGATGCCTTAGCAATCTTTTGTCCCAAATGTAGAAGGAAGCATGCCTTGAGAGAATGTCCTTTGGATGCAAAAGTTGTAGAGACTTGTGTAATTTGTTCAGAAAAACATGAGACCAAGAGTTGTCCTTCACTTCCTGGTCTTAAAGTTGTCTTTCAAGAGGAAACTCCTACAAATTCCACAGAATCTCTCAATTTTGTCTCTAGAAGGCCTTGGAAAGGACCTCAAACACAAGGATTCCATGATCAAATGTATAACCAACCTCCACCAAATTGGAATTCTTGGCAACAACCTTGGCCCCAATTTCAAAATCAATCTCAAGCTTGGGCACAAGGAGCAAAAAATCCCTATGGAAGATACTCTCAATACTATCAGTATCCACCATCCTATCCACCATACCCACATTTTTCTCCTCAAAGTCCTCAACAAAATCCTCAACAGAATCCTCAGAACCCACAACATCAAAATCAACCACTTCCATTACCATTTCCTCATAAATCAAATCAGTTGCCTGCTCAACCCATACCAAACCCCAACAATAAAAATCCTCAAAATACATACATGATAGAAGGACAACAGTTTCCAATTTATTTAATCACTCCTCTAGACCTTAGTGATGTTCAACTTAGGTCTGGAAGAATACTTGAAAAGAGGAAACCTTCTGTGATCATACAAGAACAAGAAAACTTTGAGGAAGATTCTCTACGGGAAAATAAAAGTCTTGAAGAAGACACATCTTTTCAGGACCCAAACATTGAAAAACCAAAACAAAAAGAACCAATAATTTCAACTCCTGTATTAGAGCAGCCATCAACATCCACTCCTACACCTCCCTTTCTAGAAATATTACAAATTGATAGAGGTGTAGAAAAACAAATTATGGTGCCTAATTATGATTTCCTAGATGAGCTGAGAAATGTTTGCATTAAAATTCCATTATTACAAGCCATCAAGGAAATTCCAATTTTAGCCAAAACAATAAAGGATTTGAGCATGAAGAAAACAAGAAAAAGAATAAGAGAAACAAATAAAATTCAACTGGCAGGAAAAATAGCAGACATTATGATGGGTAAGATTGCTATTCCAAAGTATCTTGACCCAGGAAATCCAGTTGTTAAAATTCACATCAATGGAATTGAAATCCAAAACACACTCATTGATTTAGGAGCAGCGATCAATATCATGAGTAGACAAATCATGGATAAACTGAAACTTCCTAATCTTCTCTTTACACCCACATTATTACAATTAGCAGACAGATCTGTGATCAAACATGATGGGGTAATAGAAGACATTCCAGTGTCCCTAGATTCTTGGGAGTACCTTGTGGATTTTATGATCCTAACTCCTAAGAATAATCTAGGAGGGCATCCTATTATATTAGGAAGACCTTGGTTAGCTACAGCTGATGCTTTCATTAGTTGTAGATCTGGTGATATGTACATCTCTGATGGTAGTTCAACTAAGAAATTTACTTTGTATCCTCCAGCAAGGACAATTATAGATTTAGATGATACTCAATGGATAGAGGATGAAGAAGACTTACAACCTCTCTTCACAATTTCAAAAATTAGTGAACATAGTCAAATTCTGAATACTTTAGAAAACTTTGAATCCTCTTCAGAATACAGACATGAAAAATTTCAAGAAGAATCCAACATTGAGTTTTTGTCATCAAGACAGATGTCTCTTTATTCCATGGATAAATTTGGCAGCTCTATAATTGAGATATTTCCAGGCAAAACTTTAAACATAAACAAGAACCTAGAAAAATTTCAACAAGAAGAGCTAGTCAAGATCTTACAGAGACATTCTTCTGCATATGCATGGGAGTACACTGATATAAAAGGGATAAGCCCCAAGACTTGCACTCATCACATCTACATAGAGGAAAATTGTAAACCAATCAGACAACCTCAAAGACGGATGAATCCAAATCTTAGGGAGATTGTTAAAGAAGAATTGCAGAAATTGTTGAATGTCAACTTTATCTATCCTATTTCCGATAGTCAGTGGGTTTCTCCTTTGGTAATTGTGCCAAAGAAAAATGGTAAATGGAGGGTATGTATTGACTACCGAGAATTAAACAAAGCTACTCTTAAAGATCATTTTCCCCTACCTTTCATAGATCAGGTGTTAGATACCTTAGCTGGCAAAAAGTACTTCTCATTTCTAGATGGTTTTAGTGGTTATAATCAAATTCAAGTAGCACTTGAGGATCAAGACAAAACCACATTTACCTGTCCTTGGGGTACCTATGCTTACCGAGTATTGCCATTTGGATTATGCAATGCACCTGCAACATTTCAAAGGGAAGTATTAGGAATATTTTCGGATCTAATACATGATTGTGTAGAGGTATATATGGATGATTTCACAGTTTATGGAAACACATTTGAAGAAGCCTTAGCAAACTTGGAAATTTTTTTAAAAAGATGTAAAGAAGAAAATCTTTCACTTAGTCATGAGAAGTGTTTTATGATGTTTATTGAAGGAATTGTTTTAGGACATCACATTTCAGGGGATGGGATTAGAGTTGATGAGTCAAAAGTTGAATTCATCTCTAACTTATCTATTCCAAGTTGTCAAAAAGATGTTAGGAGTTTTCTAGGATTTACAGGATATTATCGAAGATTTATAGAAAACTTCACCAAGATAGCATCTCCACTCTTCAAATTACTTACCAAAGACTGTGAATTCAAATGGAGTTCTGACTGCTAGTTAGCCTTTGAGACCCTGAAAACAAAAATTTCTGAAGCACCTATTTTAAGGGGACCTAACTGGAAGCTACCTTTTCATATTTCAACAGATGCCTCAGATACAGCTCTAGGAGCAGTATTGGGACAAAAATACCTGATTCCTTATGCCATCTACTATACCAGTAAAAATTTGACTCCTGCAGAGTTAAACTATACTGTAACTGAAAAAGAGTTTTTAGCTGTTGTTCATGCCATAAACAAATTCGGACACTATATAACAGGCTATGAAACTTTTGTTCACACTGATCATTCTGCAATTAGATACTTAATGAACAAATCAATTACTAATGGCAGAGTCATAAGATGGTTATTGCTTTTACAAGAATTCAACATTACCATTCTAGATAGGCCTGGAAAACAAAACACGGTAGCTGATTTCCTATCTAGACTCCAAAACATCAAAGATGACACTCCAGTTGAAGATCAATTTCCTGATGAATATCTTTTTGCAATTTCTACCCAAACTCCTTGGTTTGCTGACATTGCTAATTATTTAGTTTTAGGAAAATTTCCTTCAATAATGAATGCAAGAGATAAAAGAAAAATCATTTATGACAGTGAAAAATATTCATGGGTTGCTAATGAGTTGTACAAGACAGGTCCAGATTTGATCATTAGGAGATGTGTTCGGGAAGATGAGAAGCCTGAGATTCTCAAAGCATGTCATGATGAACCTTGTGGCGGACACTTTGCTGATAAGAGGACAGCCTATAAGATCCTTAATTTAGGATATTATTGGCCATCCTTGTTTAAAGATGCTAAAGAGTATGTCAAAAGGTGTGACGGTTGCCAAAGGGTAGGGAAACCTTCTCCTTCAGGTGAGATGCCATTACAACCTCAGGTACATATTGAACCTTTTGAAAAATGGGCTTTGGATTTTGTAGGGCCTATTAGTCCTCCATCAAGACAAAAGAAATATATATTAGTTTGCACTGATTATGTTACTAAGTGGGTAGAAGCTAAACCATTACTTGTTGCTAATGAATCATCTGTAGTTACTTTTCTTTTTGAGGATATTTTCACTCGTTTTGGTGTCCCAAGGGAAATTGTTACGGATCAAGGAGCTCAATTTACATCAAGGCTAGTGGAGCAAATGATGGAGAAGTACAAAATCAGACATAGAAAATCTACTCCTTATCATCCACAAGCAAATGGTCAAGTGGAATCTACTAATAAGGTCATTGAAGGAATCCTAACAAAGACTGTTCATTTACATAGAAGAGATTGGGTAGATAGGCTTCCTGAAGCCTTATGGGCCTATAGAACTACATGGAGAAGCACAACAGGTCATACTCCTTATGAACTTGTTTATGGAAAGCAAGTTTTGTTTCCCATAGAGTTCCAGGTTCAAACTTTCAAAATGGCAGTTCAGTTAGGACTTGATCTAACAGAGGCACAAAAGCATAGATTGGAGTAGATTAATGAATTGGATGAGATCAGACAAGATGCATTTCATAAAATAAGTATAGTCCAGCAGCAAAGGACTAGATGGCATGATAAGTACATCAAGGAAAAGAAGTTCAAAGAAGGTGATTGGGCTCTCTTGTTTGATTCAAAGTTCAAAGATTTTCAAGGTAAATTCCAAACACATTGGCTTGGGCCATATGAAATTGTGAAAATTTTTGACAATGGAGCAATAAAAATCAGGACAATAGATGAAGAAGAGGTCACTTTTCTTGTGAATGGTCATAGATTGAAGCTGTATCATAAGCCACTTTCAAGAGAAGAATTTGTCAAGAAGTTCCAGGAAAACAGTGATGTGAAGTTAATGAAGAAGAATATTTCTTCTTAATCAACTTAATTGAATTTTCTGAAGTCATTTTATTGAAAAAAATAAAAATAAAATATAAATATAAATATAAATAAAATAATAATAAAAAATAAAAATAAAGTATAAACATGAAAACTAATCACTGATTAGCATGTTTATACAGAAAAGGTAGAGTGAAAATCAGAATCTTTCTGACACTTTAGCTTTTCAAATTTGTTCTTTTTCTGCAAGCAGTTGTTACAAAATCATAAGTGTAGATCCATTTCACTTATGGTCCATCTCATTTCATCCATCCATATTCCGTTTCATTCATTCATCCATACTCCATTTCATTCATTCATCCACACTTCATTCATTTCATCCCATGGTCCACCTCATTTCCATCCCAGATTTTTAAGTTTGATGTTTTTCTGCAATTGAATAATACATATCATGAATTGCAGGCCACTTCTCATACTTCACTCCATTTCATAAGTTGTGATCCATTCCACTCCATTATTTACTTCATTCATATTCCATTACATCATATTTCATTATCCATCTTCACTCATTCCATACAACATTCCACCCATGCTCCAAACCATTCCATTTCATGTTTCAAGTTCTCTACAGGTACATTCTGCAATCAATCAAACATTCTGCAGCCAGTCAGACATTCTACAGCCAGACAGACATTCTGCAGCCAGAGATCCTGAAGGCACTGTCTAGTAATCACCTGATCTGCAATAAAATGATCCTGCATATCCATGAAAACAAGCAAAATCAAGAAGATTATGAAGACTCAAAAATTAATGATTTTCAGGAGAGAACAAAGCATATGAAGAACACAAAAAAATCAGAGGAAAGGAAAAGGTAAAAGTTCTGATTATAATGACATATCATGAAAGATTTTAGTATAGTTAAGTTATGAATAATTCAAAAAGTTGTTTTAATTAATTTTGTTGATCATGCCTAACAAACCTCCCACAAAAACTTTGGATAAAACTCCTTCTATTCCACCATTTCAAATCCCATATCCGATCATCATTTAAAAATCTAAACGGTTAAAGTGCTAAAGTGATTGGATTAGTCATGTCACTAGGCCAAAGCATTTAATGATGATTTTGAATTCGTTACAAAATATCTCCGCGGTCTTTTCTTCTGTGATATCTTTCAACTCATATACATCATCCTCACCTCATTATATTCATTCCGCAATCACTCCATATCATTCTTTCCCGTAGCCAACTCTTAACCATTTCAATCTGTAAAACAGAGGAAACGTCTGTGGGGTAAAAACATCCCTGTAATAGCCATTGTCACCGTGAACAGAGGAGCAACAATTTGAAGGTTGGAAAGAGAAGTGATGGGTCTCATAGTGAGGACAGAACCGGTGGGAACTAAGTACTTGGAGGGTTATCCTCAAGTCAGAGAAATGTTACAACAAGCAGGGTGGTTGCAATTCTTTGAAAAATTCAGTGGGTTTCACAAAGAGGTGACCAAAACGTTTGCAAGATCCTTCAATGGAGCTGAGGTCGAGATAGGAGATATTAAATTCACCATTACAGAAGCTTCCATTGCAGAAGCAACCGAATTGCCCAGACAAGGAGAAAGGTGGTTCAAGAATAGAGAATTTCATAACAAAGCATGGAAGCAGATACTCAAGTCACCAGGTATGGATGTTACCATTTTTAAAAAGGGTATCCCTAGCTCTGCACTAAAGAAAAAATGGAGGAACATGTTTCTTATCTTGCAAAAATTCATCACTTGTGAAGGAAGATATGGTACTTTCTATGTCTATCATATTCGGTTGATAATGCATTTCCTAGAAGAAGAACTCAATTTTTCCCTTTTTCTTGCTTCATAGTTTAAAGAAAATGGCCTCAAGTGTTCAAAAGAGAATTCAATTTCTGGAAACAACCTTATACCACCATGGTTTAGTCAAAATTTTGATTGAACATCATTTGAGCAAAATGGGAGATAATTGAGAAGATTTCTTAGTGAGAAATCACTTTGAAGAACCCAAGGAACCTCCACCTGAAGACAAACCTACAAAAAGAAGCAGAAAATGGAAAACCTCCAAAACTGAAACTGGTAAAACAATACAAGAAAGCAGTGAAGAAATGATTTCTGAGAAATTGACTCAGATTAAGAAGCAGCTCAAGAAAGAGAGGATAATAAGAAAATTTTCTAGAGAGAAAGGAGAAGGGCCATCTCAACCGAGAAGGAGCCACAGACTTAGAGGGATACTAAAGAAAACAAAGGTTAAACAAACTGGAGTCATAAACATAGAGGACGAAGAAACACCTACTGAGGAGGATTTTGATGAAGGAGCTCCTGAAATAGACCCTGCACAGCAAGAAATTTACAACTATGTTGAGACATTAGAGAAAAGAGCTTCAGAAAGTAGAGACAGAACTCCTAGTCCACCAAAATCTGCAGTTGATATCCTAAGGAGAGATAAATATGAGTTAGAAATACTCAACAGGCATATCAAAAATGAGAATGAAATTCTGAGAGAGCAAGTTAAACTGAAAACTGATATGAATTCAACTCTGTCTCTACAAATGCAAAAGTTGTACAAGACCAGTGAAAAATTGAAGAAGAAAAATAAAAAGTTAACCAGGGCACTCACAAATTTGAGATTCAAGTTAGTCATAAGGAAGCCCAGAAGGCCTTTGACTGCCAGGAAAAGCAGAAGAAGAGGGTTGGATGTCCTTGCAGAGGTCTCAGAGTTCATGGAATAGTTGCATGAGGACATGCAAGAATCTAGCAGTGGGGGTATGTTGAGCTCCAAAGATGTTCTTTATTCCACCACATTCCACTCCATTTCCTTTGTCCATTATTAATCACAGGCTCAAATGATCAGTAGAATTAGTTAAAATTTCTTTAAGAATGAATATCATGAATAACTTGCTATGTTTTTATGATTTTGTCATTGTAGTACTTTTTGAACTAGATCTAGCTACAGAATGTAGACATTCTGTGGCTAGTTGCCGATTCTGCAGCTGTCTTCATGTCTACGCAGGTTCCAGGTGTCATCTTGGAGAAAAACACATATGGGCGTATTCCACATCATTCCCTCATCATTTTTTTCTCTCCACGAAGTTTGAACGGAATTCTGTAGGCGGTTATGTACGTGGGAACTCAAACTAGGAGAGAGACTCCTAATAGGACAAGGACAGTCCAGATGTCCTTAATTGTATTACGTAACCACCATCAGAGTCCTAGTTTGGTTTTATTTGGAAAGACAATTATCCCTAGGTTATCTCAAGACAGTTATGTAAATTTGTTACAAATATGGCTCGGGAAACCGAGGGACAAGGTTAGATTTTGTGGTTGATTGCTAGATTATAGAAGTCAGAAAACACTCCGTTTTGAAGTAATTTCTCTTTTAATGAAAGAAGTACCATTTCCTTGAAAGCGTTGAGTCAATATTGAAGTAGATTTCATGCTACTCTGGTGGTAGAGGGCCCCTGCTACCTGAGCATCCTTGTTTATACAGTTTAGATAAGTATTTTAGTCTCGTTTTCATTTCTAGCTTAGGCAAGTTTCTAAAGTTTATGTTCATACTTGTTTACATTAATTATCACAGCTAGACTTACTCTTATAAACTCTTCCAAAATATCATCACGATGAATAAGGCATAGCTGTGGTATTGTAGGTTTTAGTTGCATTTCCTTTCGAATTTTATGATTTATTCTTGTTTACACTAAGTGTCACAACCGGTCTTACTCTTACAAACTCTTCCAAAACATCATTAACAATGAATAAGAAACAACTGTGGTGTCTTAGATTCTAGTTGTATTTGCTTTCAATCTTATGTTTATGTTCAATTGCATTGAATAATATAGCCAGACTTGTTTTACAAACTCTTCCAAAATATCATTCCTATTGAACGAGATGGGCTGTAGAATTCCATAGACTAGTTGCATGTTAATTTAGTTATAGCACTCCAGAGGTTGATTGCATTTAGTTCAGCTCTGTCACTACATTTCCAGTTTGATAATGGCATTTTAGTTTAACTCTATTCACTGTACTTCAAGTAGATTAGAAGCACTCTAGTTCAGTCTCAGTTCATTTTTGTTTCAAGAAAAGATTAATGGCATTTTAGTTTAGTTGTAGTCACTGTCTTTTAAGATTGATAGATCACGTTCTAGCTTAGTGTGATCCATTGTATTTTAAGTAGTGCTAGTTGTCAAAGTTAATCTCTCGGCCTTCATTATTTACAACTTAATTTTGTTCTGAATCTATATTGATACATCATCACATGAACAGGGGTTATTCATATTAGTTTAAGGCTTTGATCATTCTGCAAATATTTTACAAACTCACTTATAGCCTTTTTTTCCCAACATTATTCTAGAAAATCTCTAAACTTCTGAATAAGGCCTAGTAGTGATAAGTCAAGTTGCAGAATAGGGTAACTTTAGCATCATAGGTTAATCTAGAATAGAAACCTTACTGTGTTACAAATAATCATTTTGTAATATTGTGAGTTGATTGTTTATTTAGGAGAACTTCATTTACACTTAACTTGTCCATTTCTCAAGTTCTTCCAACACACCTTTAATGAATGAATTGGATAAGTTCAAGCTCATGTTGTGATTTATTTTCTTGCAATGAAGTCATTATCAAGCTTTGCATTTGTTGTTTGTCATCCATAGTTTAGGCTTTGTTCTGTTTTAAATAACCAATAGCTTCATTTCACTAGCACTTAGTTCTTTCCCTTTTCAAACATAAAACCATAAAACCAAAAACATCATAAAACACTAAACACAACGTAGTGAGAAACAAATACCTAGGCACATATAGTGCACCACACTTCAGCAGTTTACCAACCCTGGTTGACAATTAATGAACTCAATTTAGGAACACTAGGTTGAGCACAAACAATTAGAATATTACTTGGTACACTCACTTCTTATGAGATGAGAATTTCAAATGGCAAGCCTACAGCAAAAGAGTCAACCTTCAAAGTAGATAAGAAGCCAAAGGAATAGCATGATT
The DNA here is from genome assembly GCA_034641835.2 of Pinus albicaulis. Taxonomy (NCBI): domain Eukaryota; kingdom Viridiplantae; phylum Streptophyta; class Pinopsida; order Pinales; family Pinaceae; genus Pinus; species Pinus albicaulis. Next base: position 300,392,034 of record CM076581.1, read on the forward strand.
TTTCATGTTGTGAATCAGATGAATAAGAATCCAAGTTTTTAAGGAAGCTCAAAAGAGGCTCAAGAAAACATAAATTTAAGCTACATTTGAAGCGTTTTAATTGAGGCAAAGTTGGTGACTATGCTTCAAAGTGTCCTAACAAAAAGAAGGAATATGATCCTAGAGAACAATTTAGGAAAGTAAAAAGATAGAAAGAAGGCTAACAAGATGAGTCTATATATCCAAGAATTCATCTCCTTTGAAAGTGAATTGATCCAATCCTTAGATAAGGACATAGATGATGAAAGTCCCAAGGAATTCATATTCATGGCCATAGAAAACATTGAAGTCGAAGTTATTATTTCTAATGAAGAAGATGTTGAAATGGATCTAGAATGAGAATTGGTAAGTGCACTTGAAGATATTTAAAGGTTGGGAAACAAAAATAAATCTCAGAAGGAGACTCTTATAAAAGAAAAGGTTTAATTTGTTGAACCATTTCTCCTGCAAATTGAAGAAGGCAAGAAGATTCGATATTCTTAAAATCTGCAATTGAGTGAGAAGAATCAATCTTGTGAAAGGTTAGAGAGTCAAATCATTTTGTTGAGAAAAGAATTAGAAAAGGAAAAAACCCTACTGACCTTCAGTCAGAAGTTTGGGAAATTCACTGATAATTTAAATGTGCTTTTAAAAGCACAAATATTATCCAAAGATCAAATTGGTGTTGGATTTGAGGCTGAATCTAGCACAGCAACATAAGTAAATGGTAAAAAGTCAATCACTTTTATACCTGTAGTAAAAAATGGATTGCATAGTAGCAAAAAGAAATTATGCAGCCAAATAACCAGTCAAAGAATTATTAGCAATAGCATATTAAAGTGAAATTTTTTGCACAACAAAAGAATAGTGTTGGAAAGGAAAATTGAAATACACAGAAACCAGCCCAGCCAATTATTAGAAGACAATTTTCTAGGTATTTGGATATTGTTCCGGGTTATTGTTTTACTTGCACCAATTATGGACATAAAGAAGAAAATTGTAGAATGAATTTATCCTATAGGAAACTTAAATAAAGAAGAAGAAATCAAAATATTAGACCTAGGAATAGTAGACAAAGGTACAATAATTATTTTACTCATTTGAACAATTTGATTTAATGTTTTAAATGTCAAATTTTTTGGCATAGAGCAGTGGATTGTAGACTCAAGGATAAGAGGCTTGAACCAGTTATTGAGAAAATTAGACAAGAGCCCAAGGTCTGGAAAGAAAAGGAGAATACAAAGAAATGTGATATTTCTTTATATGCTCATAATGAAGGCATTCACTGGTATATGGAAAATTGTTGTTCCGGGAACATGTCAACAGACAAAAACAAGTTCTTCACATGGAAACTAGTTGAAAATTGTAATGTAACATCTGGTAACAATGCACCTAGTAGTATTGTTGGTAAAGGATTTGTTAGTGTGTCAATTAGAAGAGATAAATCCAAGAATGTTTTATATGTTGATGGGTTGAAGTAAAATATGCTTAGTGTGTCTCAAATTTGTGATCAAGGCTGTGATGTAATTTTTAAGTCTAAAAATTGTTTATGCCTTGAAAGAGAAAACAGAGGGGTGTTTTCTATCAAAGATTGATGAGAGTTGGTTATGGCACGGGAGACTTCAACATCCTAATTTTGACTAGATAGTCAAATTTAGCAAGAATAACGTTTTCAAGGATTTACCCAGGCTATCAAAACTAGAGAATACAATTTGCATGTCTTGCCAATTGAATAAGAAAACTCGAGTACCATTCAAATCTAAGGAGATCTCATCATCAAAACCTCTTCATTTAGTAAACATGGACTTGTGTGGACCATCAAGAACATAGTCACCCATAGGTAAATTATACTTCATGCTTATAATTGATGATTTGAACAAGATGACATGGGTTGTGTTTCTTAGAGAAAAATCTGAATCTTTTGATAACTTGAAATATTTCAAATCCATGGCTGAAAATAAAACTTATTGTAAAATAAAACTTATTGTAAAATAAGGAGCATAAGATCTGATAATGGAGGTGAGTTTACTTCAAAATAGTTTGATGATTTTTCAAAAATCATGGCATCAAAAAGAAGTGCATTGTCGTTGAGACTCCACGGCAGAATGGTGTATCAAAGAGAGTAAACAAATATGTAAAACAGCGAGCTAGAGCTATGATGGATGAAAGGAAAGTTCAGCAAAGATTTTGGGTTGAAATCCATTCACACAGCAGTGGTGATACTCAACAAAGTTCATTTCAGACTAAACAATGGCAAAAATCCCTGTGATATTTGGTATGGTAGACTTGCAACAGTCAAGCATTTCATAGTTTTTGATAGCAAGTTTTAAAACAATAGTGTTAACATCAGAAATCGTACAGCCAGAAGACACTACTAATGTCAAGCAGAAAGTACAAATGAAGATTTTCAGAGAAGGAATACATTAGAGAAGACCAAAAATTAATTTTTCCTAAGGTTACAAAAAAATTTAATAAATAGTGCACTGGAAACAAAGGGCTTTTGCGCGACAGCGCGAATATTCCTTCCATAGCCGCGTGGTCTTGAGGATGGTGAAATTTCACCATCCGGGACCACTTGGCACACTTGGTTAGGAAGATTCTCCACTTAGTAATACCAAGGACAGTCGAATTTAAGCCACCTTGAGGCTTAAATGTAGCACACAAATGAATCCCTCCTCCACTCTTGCGTCACTATCCATCTTGGTCCAAGAGAAGGGGAGGAATTAAAACAATTTCTATATAAACCTATCTTTGGAAGAAGAATTGGAGACACATTTTTATGTTGTCCAAATTGCTTCTTTGCAAACCAGCTTGCATAGTCCAACAGCAGATGGATTGGAAGGACTCATATGTTTTCCAACCAACATCTCAATCCAAGAGAGATAGGTCCACCATTTGATCTTGATCTACCATCCTTTGAGAGAGTGAAGAGATGCTTATAGGAACTCGAGGGAAGGAGACCTCCTTGTTTTGGGTATTTGAGCTCCATAGCTCAAAGGACCCTCTTCAAGTGTTTAGCATTGTATCTTTTTTACTACCAACACCTAATAAAGGGAGAATTATCCGCTTGTTTTATTAGGTTGTTTGCTCCAACGAGATTTTATATTTTTCGTCTTGTGTTTTGTTTTTTTATTAGTGTTGTATGCTTCGTTTTCCCTCAAACTTAGTTTACATTATGTCAAATATGTTCCACTAACAGTAGACAATCATTTTTCTCTGTGACCTTCTGTAGGTAGCAGCGAGCTTGCTAAATAAGTAAATTTCATACACCCTTACACCAAATACACTACCACAGGAATGGTGACTCCACTAGATTCTTTATTTTTGAGTTATTAGTTGTTGTTGCAGCTCCTTATTCCTCCTCAATTTTTTGTAAACCACCCCTACATTCTCTCTGCATCTCTAATCACACTCAGTGAAAAATTTTGCACAGTAGAGAGGGAAATTTTTCTTCATCCTGCCCGATGGCGTGCTTTATGCTTTGACAAACATGTGATCCATGTCTGTGGGAAGATAACCCGCATGGTACTTTAGTGGCAAAAACAAGGGTATATTTCCCTATAGGTGACGGTATAGGCAGCACTCAATCCTCATACCACTACGTTGGTCGATTCTTCGAGTGCTAGAAGGCGTTGTCAGTTCTTTCGAGATGTTGGCCCCAGCACCCATCAGAAGATATCTTCGCAAGGCCCAGTTACATTGAGAGTGTAAGGATGAATAGGTCTATATAGGCTTTTGGTATCACACGCAAAACAAACAAAACCTCATTTTTTGCTTAATTGATCACATAGTGTAAAGTTAAAGAGAAAGATCACATTTTCATTTTTCGATTTTTTTTATGCATGTGATTATATTTTTGATTTGATAGGAATCATCCTACCTCCCAACTCACAAAAATGTCACACTAATCAACATCATAGGGTACCCAACGGGACCTCATCGACCTAGGCATTTCTTAAACCTGCCCCCATTAAAGGGAGGAGTTTCATCCCTCCTACCATTCAGGTGTAGAGGACATCACACTATCGTCGTTATCATAATATCCTTTATTGGGGCATCTTTGATTGGAAACCCTCAAGGGTCACCAACCACAACACCAGTGGAAACCCCAACAGGATCACCACATTCAACTCCTCCAACGAACCCTCGAGGTAAAAGGGTAGCTACCCCTCCGAGGATTCAGTAGAATATCCATCAGGGTACGCCACAGGGTAACATTCCCCAGGAACCTTCCCTGAACCATCGCATTCAAATATATGTTTCTCAACACAGTACAATGGCAGTCAATTTGCAGTTACCCTTCTTAGCATCACTAAATCTTCTAGATCTAATGAAGTTAAGGAATGACCCCATTGCACATGGTCTTAACTGGTCCCCCATGCCCATGAAGCTCCCTTCTGATATACCAAAGTTTGAAGGGAAGAAAGCGGAAGAGCCCGGAAATAATATAATGAATTTCCACCTGTGGTGTTCGTCGAATAGTGTCATTGATGATACCATTCGACTGAGACTATTTACGTGCACCCTCATAGGGCCTGAGATGAAATGGTATGTCAAGGAGACGCCTACATCGCATGGAACCTTTAGCGCCCTCGCTACTGCATTCCTCACATATTTCCGACTCCCCATTCATCATGACTCGGGAATGGAACTTCTGACACATTTCAGACAAACAGCAGTCATTCATATATCAGACCATCTCCATGAATGGCAGAGACGTTGTAGTTTGTGCAAAGACAACCTCGACAACAAAGCTCTGTTAGACTTATTTTTTAAAACTCTCACTGTAGAGATTTCAAAATACGTGGCCACGCAAAAACCTACATCAGAGGAAGACGCCATTGGAAAATCCCAGCAACTTGAACTCATTTATACCCAATTAGGATATATTTACAATGTCCTACCAAATACCCCGCGCTTGCAAACGTATAGATAATTACCAGGCACATCCAATATTGTTGAAATTTTGATAGGGTCCTTAGCCCAAGGTCAACCAAGCAGAAATTATCAATACCCAAGATACTCTTACGATTATACTCATAACGTATCACAACCCAGGTATGACCAAAGTCACCCTGCATCTCTACAAAACGTGACAAACAGGGCGATGCCATATCATCAACATCAGGGAGGTCCATATCTCCCCTGCAAGGGAACCAATACTCAACAAGGAATGTTGATACAAGAGAACCACCCCAAAAACCATACACCAACCAAGGACATGGGAACCAATAATCCCCTTTTCCCACACAAAATCCACCACCAACGCAAAACAATGCATCGGTTAATCTTATGCAACCATCCCATGCTTGGCAACGACAATATTATGATCAGGAGAATAGAAATAATCCTCCAAATGTTGCAAAGAAAAATTCAATTTACAAGCAAAAGGGAGATCCTAGATAGGGGGTAATAATCAACAATGCCCCTCGTGGTCTCAAGCTAGGGGCAACCCCAACCAAAATCAAAACCAGAAACCAAGTAATAAATCCCAAGGGAAAAACAAGAGACCGATTCTAAGGAAAACTCACTCTTGTGCCATATGTGGTGAGTATGGAAATTACACTCACCATTGTCCTGAACTCCCTGAATTGAAAAAAATTCAGGGTAACCGAGGACAAGTGGGAACTACCCAACAGCCTGCAGTAATGCCGCAACCTTTCCCCCACCAAGAAGTGGTTAATACCCAACAACAAAAACCACCCCAAAACGAGACCAGAGGGAACAGTCGTGAAATATACATGGCTGGAGAAGAATTGTTCTTCCAACCATGGAATAGGAACTATGAAACTCTCCCAGATACCAACCCATCAGGTACATGTATGAGCACACCTATCAGGTTGTTAACTATCTCCAAAGCACCTATTGAGCCTCTTCCAAGAATGATCAAAGGAGCCTCTTGAGCCAGATGGTTTTCAGCTGACAGATAAGCCTGATTATGTTTGCAAGCTTAAGAAGGCCTTGTATGGTCTCAAGAAATACCCTCAGGCTTAGTATGCCAAGTTGGGAAACTACATGCTCAAGTGTAGATTCAAAAGAGGCACAGTTGATCGCAATTTATATGTTAAATCTAATGATGAAAAACTCATAGTGGTGGTTGTTTATGTTGATCACATTATTTTTCCAGTGATTCATATTCATTAACATGTCAATTTGCAACTAATATGAAGGCCGAGTTTCAGATCTTTATGCCTGGCAAAATTTATCATTTCCTTGGATCACAGATTGAGAAAAATCCCAAAGGGATTTTTACCTCACAAAGAAAATATATCAAGGAAGTACTAAATAATTTTGGCATGGATGAATGCTCTTTGCTGAGAACACCAATGGTTACATGCTACAAGCTTAGCAATACTGGTGAGTTACCTGAAGTTGACCATATTTTATATAGATCTATTATTGGAAGCCTATTATATTTGACAACTTCAAGACCAAATATTATGCAGGAATTTGGTATTTTTTGAAGATTCCAAGAATCCCATAGACAAAGCCATCTTCTATCATCCAAGATAATTCTCAGATATCTCAGAGCCACAATGGATTATGGATTGTGGTACCCAAGAGGTAAATATTTTTCACTAACTGTTTCTACGGATGTTGATTGGCTAGGTGATGTAGATGATTGTAAGAGCACTAGTGGTGGTTCTTTCTTTCTTGTAGAATTTCTAGTTTCATTGTTGAGAAAGAAGAAAGCTTCAATCTCTTTATCTATAGCTGAAGCAGAATATATTGCAGCAGCTTCTTATTGCACTCAACTATTGTGGATGAATCAGAATTTGAAAGGTGTACAAGTGTTTTACGATCATAATATACATATCATTTGTGCCAATACAAGTGCCATCATCATGTCCAATATTTTTTTCACTCAAAGATGAACCATATTCTAATCAGGTACCATTTCTTGAGAGAGAAAGTTGCCAATCAGATTGTGATGTTGGAGTATGTACCTACAAAAGAGAAAGTTTTTTATATTTTCACCAAACCATTCCCACGAGATCAGTTTGAGTATTTGAGGCAAACATTGGGAGTTGTTCCTCTTGTATCCCTCCACTAGCTCTTCCTTCAAGAGGAAGAAAGCTAGCTGGTATACCTTCAACATAGCAAAATTAAGCCTATGGGTCTGCAGGCTCAATATGACAGGAGAATATTGACGACAGGGGGAGTAAAGTTGCATGTGGAGTACATTAGTGCCTTTTCCATTGATGTCAAAGGGAGAGAAGTCTTGGTGATAAAACAAAATAAAGAAGTGTCTCATGTTAGTGTCCCTTGATTTAGCAGATTAGTAGACCAAATGCACAGGGTAATATCAGACCAGTCTTTGGAGTCCTAGGACCTAGCCTTCCTGAACTCAAAGAGGGCTCTCTCTATTATGTGTGAAGGATGTAAACTTGTTTGCTTTAGATGGTTGATTTTAGGCTAGCTGTTAAGTGTAGGGCTTGTTGTTTGTTTGGTTGGGTAAGATGATCAAGTAGGATAGGTGGAGTGAAAGGTCATCAAATCAATTGGGCTATGGAGTCTATGAAATTCATTGATATCTCAACAATGAACTGAGGTACATCACAAGGCAAATCTAGTGTAGTCAATGGATCTTTAAGGTTTATGTGTAAGGTGAAATGGACATTAAGTTGGTGAAACAAGGTAGGGCAAAGGGCAGTGAAGTATCCTTTGTCAAATACCTATGAACAAGAAGGTATTAAATATTGATAAGCAAAAAATACTAATCATGAGATAGGGCACACCATTTATTCAATGACAGTACTTTAAACAAATAAACATCCAAGATGAACAATCCAATGGAATAAAGCCTAGCAAGAAAACTTATTTAACTTCAATGATTCTACTTTCAAGATTTGAAAACATATAAGAAGACAAATAGTTTTAATAAATGAAGAGGGAACTCCTAAACATCATCTATCAAACTATAAATAATTTTGAAGCAAACTGATAGGCATGGAAAAAGGGAAAGATCGAAACGATACCTCTTTGACTTAACCTAACAATCAATACATCAAAGAGAGGTTCCAAGACAGAGTTTAGATAGCATCAAATAAACAGGGCTTACCATAAAACATATTTGGAAACTAGCATATTAGTCCATTAATGAAACAAACAAGCTTAGGTGGGCTTAAGGAGCAACTAATAATTCCTTAAACTAACCCAGCAGAGGAAAACATAAAGACAATAGCAAACAGGAGGACTGGGGTGCCTCAAACAACATTTATCAACCTATACTTTTCTGAGCTATTGCAACATAGAAATATGGACATACGATAAACAAAAAAACATGAACAAATTAGAGACACATCACCATTAACCAAACTCAGGGATCCTACAAGCAAGCCTTCATCATCATCAATCAAGTCAAATCATCCACAAGCTCCACAACACCAAAATGCTCTTTAACCTCAAAGAACATGTATTGCTCTAAAAACTCATCAAAAGCCAACATTTACAATGAATCCTCATGCTCTATTTATCAAGCAAGGAGGAGAAAAACCTAATAGAGTCTCTAGAAGTCTATTGGCTAATCAGAAGTGTCATTATTGTCCTTGAGGCCTTGCAAGGCCCAAGGCACAAAATATCTAAAATAAAATATCTTTTCGGTCATTTTTAGCAAAGAAATTGACATTTAGGATCTGAAAAGCCTCCTAAATCTTGCCAAGCGTACATTTTTTACTTTTCAACTCTAGGGGCGCAGCACTGTGTTTTAAGATGAATTTGCATGCCAAAGGTGTAGCACAGGAGTAGGAAAACTGGATCAACTTGCAGCAGTGTTTTGAAAGCCTTCCCGGTGTCGGAATAGGCTCCATGATGGCTCGTTGGAAAGCCCTTTGAGTATACTTTCCAGAACTACTTTTTATTCTCTGATTGGACCTCTGAAGCCTATTAAAAAAGAAAAAATTCCAAGGTTGGTAAAGGCACAGCACATGTCCTAAAAAAGCAGGCAGAATGGTGAAAATTAGGGTGTTTTTGACCCTTTTGGGGGACCAAAACAACTCTAATTGATTTGAAACTTTGTGAGCATGCTATACTTGTGATGAGGAATCCAAAAATGTGAGCCTTTCCTCTTGAAGATGCTCTAAAAAAGAGCGTAGCACCATGTGTGCTACCCCTTGGCCCTCAAATTAGCAAAAAAACCAAAACTTGTCAAAATTCTCCCAAATGTGACACAAATTGGTCAACAGAAAATTCTTTCTACTTCAGAATATGACACAAATTGGTCAACAGAAAATATAGTGACAAATCCTCCAAAGAGGCGATCGATCCAGTGATACACTGCGCGAGTGATCTTATTATCAAACTTCTCTACTTGTTGGATCAGTTCAGGAGTCCACTCAGTGACTACGTCATCTTTTATACAGTGATGGAACTCAGCTAAGCGCAAAAACCACTCTTGTATTTCATGTGCAAAGGAACAAAAGAAAATTTCATGCACTTCTGTATAAATATAATTCTGTACCTAATGTTCGTCAGACAACTTAGTATTTCTATTCTCTTGCAGTGCAAATTCAAGGATCTTTATATCCAACGAATCTTGTAATTCGTTGCATGACAGATGCCACAACATCAAATCTCCCTCAAAATTATGATCCTGGTCCCGGAAACGGAACCATTTGTTGGCTTGAGGGGTCCTAACCCAGGTTTGGAGTTGATGGATAAACCAACAAACCCTCCAACTACTGGCCCTTTCGGCAGTGATCTGTTTGTGCAGACCAAAGTCTCACCTGAAGCAGTATGGGGGGGTGTTGGAACCAGGTTTCCGCACCCTGAGAGATAATTTAATGAAGTGGTCCTAAGCAAAACCCTAAGTGAACTTATATAGATGCGCACAATAGTTTATAACAGAAACACAGAGAATGTGCAATTATCAACAGGATAACACAGGAATATTGTTTCGCTCCAGCGCAGATAACAGATCAGAACCAGATCTAAATCTTAACCAATGTAAACACTTAACAGATATCAACAATCATGCATAATCAGATCAAGTAATATTTCGCAATCATTAATCAGTAAACAGACAATGTGTAGTGTCCCTTCTTGGTGAGATAGCTTTTATGACACTTAGAGATGTTGATTTTGATATAATGATATAATATTATGTATGAAAAACTTATGTACATGCTTATATTCTATGACCTAGTTTGGGTCACTTGGTTGTTGTGTGCTTATGATAATATCTATGGTTGCATGCACAAGAATTGATTTTGGTTAAGAACATATTAGCGATTTTTTCTCTTTTGGTATCCTATTTTGGACATAGGTGTATGACATGAATGGTGATTCAGAAATTAGACACAGATCCATGGATGATCATAGTTATGTGGAACATATGGTTAATTATGATTTATGGATGATACATGACTTGTATGATTATATGTGTGTAATATTGCACTAAGTATGATGTGGCAGGGGACTTGGTCATTGCCAACAAGGATGCTCAAGTTATAAATGATTGCAGAAGTCATTTCTCCAAAACCAAAATGACTGTGGAAGTCATGCACAATATTTGGTAAAATTTGAATAAGTTAATAATGAAATTCATTTGATTTATTTGATCAATGAGATTGTGATGTGTGCAAGTCTTGGAAGAAGACCTTACCAATGAACCATCAGATGGGTATGAGCTCACAATCAGTACCTTAAGGTGAAACGTAGAGTTTCAAAGCAGAGTAGATGAGACGCCATGAAAATTAGGGCGCGGAGTCCTAAATCCATGAAATATAAAGACGTGTAGTCTTGGATATATAATAAAAGGATTAGGGTGAGGAGTCCTAAATCCATGAAATATAAATAAATGGAGTCTTGAATATATAATTAAATTTTTAGGGCACGGAGTCCTGAATATTTAAAAAGATGAAGGTGTGGAATCTTGCATCTTTAGAGTAGATCAGGGCGTGGAGTCCTCAATCTACTAAGGCACGGAGATGCATACAATAGGGGTGCGGAATCCCTATTATCCAGAAGAAAAATACCAGTCATGGGCAGGTCACAAATGAATTTCCTTAATAAAATCTCATTCCTAACAATTTTGGAGTGACTTTCTAAAAATAGAAAGTCATGTCTACCATTTCAAGTATGACTTTCCAAAAATAGTAAATCACCTCCAATCAATGGGTAAACAAGTATACTTGAAGGAAAATCACTTAACTTATGATTAATCAATCGTAATAGTTCAATCTTGACTTAATCCTCAATATTATTATTATTATTATATTTTATGAGACTATGATATTATTATTAAAAGGGAATTATATCTCCTAAATCACTTCACACCTCTCTCCTTGATGATTCTCATGGCTCTATGTAACTCTCTCTCTCTCTCTTTTAATAATACATTGCACTTTCTTTTATGCACTCATCAAAGAATGGCATATTCCTCTTACACTCATTAAAGACATGTCATAAAAGATTCCTCTTACACTCTCTTTAATGCATATTTTACACTCTCCTTAATTAAGGCATGCATACCTCTCCTTAATGGCATGAGTTACACTCATCTAAATGGAATACAAGGCATGCATATTACTCCTCCTTTATGACAAGAATTTGTTGCTCCTCCTATATATGGGTCTCATGTATTCTCACTTGAGGGGGGTGCATGGTGATACCAAGAGTTGGAGAGATTTAAAAAAAATTATGAGGGAGGGACTTGGAGAGTAGCTAATTTCTTTTGATATGAATTTGAAATCCCCAAAGTAAATTACTAAGTATTTATACATGGTGCAGTTGACCATGAGTGGTATTTGGAGGAATTGAAACTTATCTTCCTCAACTTGCCTTGGCTTTCTCTCTACTGCTATATTTTGGTATTGTTTGTGAGATTTTACAACTCGAGGGTTCCAGGGGGAGGAGTTCTCTCTGGATATGGTTGGTTGGAAAACCGGATGGTTCAAATGAGTTGGTTAAGGGATCAAATGTGGATCATATTCTCAACGATTGGAGTTGAATATCTCTTCAGGTATAATTTCCATTGTCCTAAAATTATAGTATAGCTTTAGCATAAAATAAAAAGTAGACATTTAAATTGTTGTAAGCATCTAATTTTGGTTTAGGCTTATGTTATCTAGAATATTATTGATTAGTTAAAAACAAAGACTAGATCAATCTATATGTATGGATGTTTAGATCTCAATATTGGAGTTATTATTGGTGTAGTTTATGGTACTAATCTTGGTATTGTAGCATTTGAGAAAGGAAAGACAAATATTGTTGAAGGTAATTGCAATAAATAAATTCCAAAGGACTTGGGTAAGTATTTCACGATTTATGGTTTTGTTTCAAGTAATTAGATGCATGTTTTAGAAATGGTTATAGGATAATTTGCAAAGGGTTTGACAAAATCCGTGAATGAGTAATGTTATCAATTTATTTATGCATGAATAAGTGCTAACTTGCAGCTTACATTAGAATTAATAAAATGGACATGTGAGGAATTACATAATCAACCCTTAAAAGAAATTAAAAAATAATGGCAACTAAAATATGGTTTGGAAGATCAAATGCTTGAGGTAAGTTGGAGATAAATTTCAGTTATGGCTTATGTTTCATATTCTTATTAAGAATTCAATGTTTTGTTATTCAATTTGTTGTAATAGTACTATCAGAATTTTGACAGAAAACCTTAATGGTCGTAGTATTTAGGGCTGCCATGTGTTTGTTAAATTGTAGCAATTGGTGCAAAAAGCTTGTCAAATCATGTCAAATGAATTAGCTTGTGGGTGGTAAAAAATTTCAAGAACTAATATGGTGAATTTAGAAATGTGTGAATTCAATGAGCATATCTTAGTAGCATAACTATGGGTTGTTGTTCCTCATGTAGGGATGTAGTTGTAAGTTTTCATTCCATATGTTTGACAAAACTCATAAATGAAACATTTAGGCTATAAATTTTTGTTGTTTTCAAGAATTGAATTCCTGGGCATTTTTAATTTGTTTTCTGAAGATTAAACATCGTGTGGGTATACGTATTCAACATGCAACCCCATTTTCCATTCCCAAAAAATACTTTTCGTAACTCAGACGAAAATCCGAGCGATTTTGCAGTAGTTATTAAATAGTTATGTGCGTTTTTGTTGTTGAGTCTATTTAAGACTAAGATTGTTTAACTCTATTTTAATGAGAAACATTTAAAGTTTCAATTTCTAATTTTATGAGATAAATATGTTGAAGAATAATCTTAAATCCATACATACAAGTGCTCACACGGGTTCAATGACTTTAATTCCATGCTTGCAAAGTGTTTGTCATAAGGGCTCAATGATTGTAGAGTGCATGTCTCATAAAGTGTTTGTCAAAAGTCTGAATGGCTATAGCTTTTGTGAATATAAATTATTAGTGTAAAATTTTGCTATTGCTGTTTTTATGTTACTATAAATTATAACAAACCATTTAATGGGGTGGCCTCTATGTCCGCAAGTTTTGGTATGAATGTGAAAATAAATTTAATAATTTTCTGAAGTGTGAATAAGACAGTTGTTTCTTTCATTATCTAAAGCTTTCATAAAAAAAGGGCTTGTTTTTTGAAACAATTTTACAGTGACTAATTCTTTAGGATTTTGTGCAAATGAGTATTAGTGATTATGTGACATCTACTTCTCTGTCTTATTGATGGTGGGTAAGGTGGGACCTTGCACAATGCGATATTAATCAAAGCAGCATAAATAGTAAGAAATATAGATGCATATCACGTAGGGTTTCGCTAAAACTGTTCTTTCTATTATCTTTCAGATCTATCAATACATCAACTGTCTTTCAAAAACCCTTTCAAAACCCTTACAAACCCTTCCGCGCACACAGCCAGCAGAGTCCACACATAGCCAAGATTAGGTCTCCATGCACATAGCCAGTAAGAGCCTTTCACCTAACCCAAAAATCCTTACAGACGCAATACTATCAGAAGATCAATATCTCATAACATATGTATCCCTTTTTAGCTTCGACATACTCTATCTATTTATAATACGCCTAGCGCACAAATACTATGGTCTCAAACCATGGTTTGAGGCCCACAATGTACATTTAAGCTTAATTACATCCAAAATTGGGGCTAAAAGCCCTTTGACTTTTCTTTGCGCAACGCGCACATACAAACATACAAAAAATATCTCTGGAACTTGTGCCTCAGGGGACCCCGCTCCAACAACACCCCACAACATGTAACATTATTCAACAACATATGAAATTATATAGAAAGAAAAATATCATCATCAATGTAGTGTAACATAAGGAGCAATAGAAGAAAAGAATTCACACATAAAGAGACCAGGATTGGTCGGAGACTAGGGTAAAACCCCACAATGGGGAAAACCATTTCTCAAATTCTTTTTATATTAATTAATAATGTTTGAGAAAAGAGAGAGTACAATGGTCCATATCTTCAACCACAAAAAACTATCCAACAAAATAAACTAAACATTCAAGAATAAACCAACAATGCTAATAATCAAACTCTTGATTCATAAGTCTGTGGTCTACTATCAAAATATAAAAATAATCAGGTCAATTGTCAAAATAAGACCCTAGATCACAACTGTGGAGAGAGAGATGGGTGTGCAATTGAAAACCTCCAACTGCACTCCAGGATTGTGTGCCTACGATTACAAGAAAAATATCATGTAGCATCCGTACTGCCAGAACCAAACCCTAATCACACGTGAGCTTTATACTTTCAATTTCTGGGACATGTGCAAACGATCTTTTCGGAATCGAATTCTTGGTAGACCTACAGCAGCCAAAGAAAAGAAGAGAAGAATTAAAGGATGTTTGATAATGATTTTCCAAATGAGGGTCACTTGACTTGTATTTATAGCTGTCCAAGGGTGTCCAATTTCCTATTGGGGTGACATGTCATTTTTGTGCACATGGGGGGTTTCCATATTAAAATATATTTTTCATTAACCAAATTATCTCTTCAAAGGGCTAGTAGGGGTCTTCCTTGATGAGGATGATTGTCCAAAGGAGTGAATTTTTCCCTAGGCTTCCAAAATAACACCTAGAGAACTTCAAGGAATATTTTATACTAATTTATGGAAATAAACCTTTACTTAGTAAGATTAGACAAATATTTCAACAAATAACTATGTTGTTGTTTTTTATCAACTCTTTATTTGCATGACCTATTCCCACCCTTACTAGATGAATGCCTGCTCAGGGGCGTGTTTAATTCAAGCTTGGCCTCAACATCAGGGGGTATCCGTGCCTAATGGGACATGTAACCCCTGATTTCATTCCAAAAAAATACTTTTCAGAACCCAGATCGGAAATCTGGGCGATTTGGCAGATTGCTGCTGTGAGTTATATTCGCCTGTTGTTGAGTCTTTGATGAAAGACTAAGATTATTTAGTCTCTGTTTTAAGATGGAAACATTTAAAGTTTCAATTCTGAATTTTATGAGATAAATATGTTGAAGAATAATCTTAAATTCATTATTTCTAAGTGTTTGACAAAATGCCTCAATGACTTTTAATTGCATGCTTGCAAAGTGTTGGTCATAAGGGCTCAATGAGTGTAGGGTGCATGTCTGCAAAGTGTTTGTCAAAAGTCTTGAATGGCTATAGCTTTTGTGCATATAAATTGTTAGTGTAAAATTCTTAGTTACTGTTGTTTTTATGTTACTATAAATTATAAATAAACTATTTAATGGGTGTAGCTTCCTATGTCTGCAAGTTTTTGATATGAATGTGAAAATGAATTTAATACTTTGTGGAAGTATGAATAGAGAATAAGACATTTGTTTCTTGTATTATCTAAATTTTTCATAAAAAAGGGCTTGTTTTTTTAAACAATTTTACAGTGACTAATTCTTCAGGATTTTGTGCAAATGAGTATTAGTGATTAACGTGACCTCTACTTCTCTATATTTTTTATGGTGGGTAAGGTGGGACCTTACATATGGTATCAAAGCAAGTTACAACGCTAGGGCCTAATGGGCCAACATGCTTACTTGTAGGTTGATGATGTATGAATGTTGATTTTGCATGCATGTTGAGTTGTTGTATATCTTGACTTGGAAGCATATTGGTTGCATAGAGGATATTATTATCATTATGTCATTTAGAAACTCAGGAAAAAAAAAAAAAAATTCCTTATATTCCTTTATATTTTTGTTAAGACATATTATCAGCAATATGTTAAAATGCTTAAAGACATGTTGGGAAAGGCTGTGCTTGAGAAAGTTGGGGTTAAACCCAAGTATGTGAATGACTTGATCTTCAATCGATGAGTGAGATAGGTGGAGTGAATGCATGGTTTCATATATTTTTAATGCATCATTTTCAATGTGATATGGGCTTAGTAGCCATTTTTACTAGCTGAAATGGTATCTACCAAGAAGAATATTGGCTTAATCTGGACTATAGTGTGATGACCTTGATGTGTATGCTTTGGGAATGAGTAACAAGCGTAGGGTTGAGATTCCATCAACGTGATGATTGAGTTCATCATGATAATTTTGAATCTTTTCGTACCTACACTGAAGGAAACTTAACTAAAATCTACCTTGAAGGATGTCACTTTTAGCTGTGAATGTAGATTCAAGAGTAATGTATGTGTATTAATTAGATGTGTTAAAATATGATTTGCAAATACATTCTTAATGAGCAAGAATGAAATTTCTCTGATTTCTTTGACATGATTGTGTGTATTTTGGGTTGACATTAGGCATCAAATAACATTAAATTACTCAAATACTAGGTTGAGGTATGACCTTCCTAATAAACAAGAGGCTTAAATGATTGGTGCATGAAGGGTTGTGGAAGCCATTTTAAGGAACACTTGAATGTTATGTTTTCATTAAGCTAATGTATGGGTGTGGAATCCATACTAGCATATATCTATGAGAAAATGTATGGGTGTGGAATCCATACTAACACATATCTATGATCTAATGTATGGGTGTGGAAACCAGACTAGCATATATCTATGAGAAAATATATGGGTGTGGAATCCATACTAGTATATATCTATGAGGTAAGTAATGAGGTAAGATATGGATGTGGAATCCATACTAAAATATATCTATGAGCTAAGTAATTGTTTTGGCTAGAATATTTTGATGGAATATGATATTCATGATTAAGGAGTGATTATGTGTAATTAAATTTAAATGGATAGATATTTGTAACACAAATTTTCTTGAGCTTTAAATCCATTATTTTATTTTTATTATAAATGAAGATACTAAGATTGGTATACTGAACACCATTGGGTGGTTTAGAATGTTTGGAATAATTGATTTTCATATATGGAGTCAAGTGTGAACTAGATATCTATCCTCTCGTATTCTAATCCTTTTGTATGTGTTGAATTTAGGTAGAATTAAAATGACTTTCAAATTCTTGAAATTATTATTGTGATAAGTTGATGAAATAACTTTTCTATTGGCTTAAGACAAATTAGGTCTGGGAAAGCCATAATAGTCTCTTTAATGATTTTATCAGTTGAATATTGGTTGCATTCTATTTATCCAAATTAATTAGAGAAATTATGAGGATTTAACTCATGTATTGCTCTAAACTATTGTTAGTTAGGGGATCGCGTCAAAATTCAAAATTGTTTATATATTGTGAAGAGAATAACATGTTTAGAAGGTAAATATTTTATGTGGTGAGAACTTGTTTTATTTGAAATTAAAGAAAAAAAAGCATATGATTAATGAAAAGCTTAGTTGAGTTCTTGTTTTACAAGAATATGTGCTTGTGAAATTTTTTGAGGGAGAAATTGAAGGAGAGTGAGATCGCATTTTGATGAATTGGAATTCTTGCATGATTTAGAAGCCTAAGATGAATGTATTGTATGTGGAATGGAAGAGATTGTTGGATTTAGGAATTTTTTGTTGGGATGTATAGTTGTATGAGTATTTATTAGTCCTACAAAATGTTGTAATAATTTGAGAGGGTGGTAATTATCCTTAAAAAAAAGGTCTAACTTTAGGCTAGAAATTCCCTTGTGATAGTCTAAATCTTATTTAAATTTAACAAGATTCATCACATTTTGAGAAATGTATGGTTTTCATAGCATGTTTTTGTGTATGTATTAATAGTAAGGAATAAGACATGAAATCAAATGATTTGATTAATTACTGAATATAAATCATGATTGATTTCATAGTTGGAAAACAAATTGACTTAAAGTTATCAAGGTTAGCATATTTTCATAATTGTGAGAGTTGTTCTTGATTACAAGCCGCTTTCAAAAATATATCATTAATCTACTTTCAGAATGAGGATCTTCTAGTCATTCATAATTGATTCTCAAGTTAGAGAAGTGAATAATAATGAAGATTATGCAAACTAAAGGAATGATCTATAATACATAAGTGGGTCAATGAGGACTGTATTTAACCTTAGGTTGTTAGTTAAAGAAAAAAAAAATGGTGCCTTGAACCTCAAATTATATTTTTGCCTAGAGAGTAAATGTTTAGTAAAAACTAAAGATAGATCCTAAATATTTCGATTGCAAGAATGCCTTATGGAATGAAAAGAGGAAAATTGGATTGAGAAGACATAAATCAAGTGGGATGTAAGAGTGTGTTTTATATATAATGTCATGTTTTGTTGTGTAAGAGTGGGTTTTATATATAACATCATGTTTTGTTGCGTAATTTCATTGACAATTGTATGTGAATTATTTTATGCTTATTGTATGCCAATTTGATTGTGATATGGGATGGACCATCGTTTTTGTGTATACAACCAATATGTGTTCTATTTATATCTTAGCAAGCTCAACATACTACAGAACCTTGAAGATGACACATGTTGGATTCATATAGACTATGAGAAAGAAAAAAATGTAGAATATCAAATTATTATAGATAAATTAAGTAGATATCATATCAATGACATACAATAGTATTTTTATATGGTACTATAAATTGTATGGCTGATTTTGATATAGAAATCTTTGGTATTTTATATCAAAACATGTCTAATATGGCATGGATATATTTTCTACTTGACTAAGAATGTTATGTTTAGTTTTCATGGAGTTTCTTCCAATTTAGAAAACATTAAACTATGGATTGGCATGAAGAAAAAAAATATATCAAATACATATACATAAGGTTAACAACTTATTGATAGGAGAATCTAAAATAATAGAGTATCTTATGACCGTAGGAAAAACTTCGGGCCAAGTTTAGCCCAAGAGGGGGATTATGTAGTGTCCCTTCTTGGTGAGATAGCTTTGATGACACTTAGAGATGGTGATTTTGATATAATGATATAATATTATGTATGAAAGACTTATGCACATGCTTATATGCTATGACCTAGTTTGGGTCACTTGGTTGTTGTGTGCTTATGATAATATCTATGGTTGCATGCACAAGAATTGATTTTGGTTAAGAACATATTAGTGATGTTTTCTCTTTTGGTATCATATTTTGGACATAGGTGTATGACATGAATGGTGATTTAGAATTTAGATACAGATCCATGGATGATCATGGTTATGTGGAACATATGGTTAATTATGATTTATGGATGATACATGATTTGTATGATTATATGTGTGTAATATCGTATTAAGCATGATGTGGCAGGGGACTTGGTCATTGCCAACAAGGATGCTCAAGTTATAAATGACTGCGGAAGTCATTTCCCCAAAACCAAAATGACTATGGAAGTCATGCACAATATTTGGTAAAATTTGAATAAGTTAATAATGAAATTCATTTGATTTATTTGATCAATGAGATTGTGATGTGTGCAGGTCTTGGAAGAAGACCTTACCAACGAACCATCAGATGGGTATGAGCTCACAATTAGTACCTTAAGGTGAAACACGGAGTTTCAAAGCAGAGTAGATGAGAAGCCATGAAAATTAGGGCGCGGAGTCCTAAATCCATGAAATATAAAGACGTGGAGTCTTGGATATATAATAAAAGGATTCGGGCGCGGAGTCTTAAATCCATGAAATATAAAGACATGGAATCTTGAATATATAATTAAATGTTTCGGGCGCGGAGTCCTGAATATTTAAAAAGATGAAGGTGTGGAATCTTGGATCTTTAGAGTAGATCAGAGCGTGAAGTCCTCAATCTACTAAGGCACGAAGATGCATACAATAGGGGTGCGGAATCCCTATTATCCAGAAGAAAAATACCAGTCATGGGCAGGTCACAAATGAATTTCCATAATAAAATCTCATTCCTAACAATTTTGGAGTGACTTTCTAAAAATAGAAAATCATGTCTACCATTTCAAGTATGACTTTCCAAAAATAGTAAATCACCTCCAATCAATGGGTAAACAAATATACTTGAAGGAAAATCATTTAACTTATGATTAATCAAGCGTAATAGTTCAATCTCGACTTAATCCTCAATATTATTAATATTATTATTATTATATTTTATGACACTGTGATATTATTATTAAAAGGGAATTATATCTCCTGAATCACTTCACACCTCTCTCCTTGATGATTCTCATGGCTCTATGTAACTCTCTCTCTCTCTTTTCATAATACATTACACTCTCTTTTATGCACTCATCAAAGAATGGCATATTCCTCTTACACTCATTAAAGACATGTCATAAAAGATTCCTCTTACACTCTCTTTAATGCATATGTTACACTCTCTTTAATTAAGGCATGCATACCTCTCCTTAATGGCATGAGTTACACTCATCTAAATGGAATACAAGGCGTGCATATTACTCCTCCTTTATGACAATAATTTGTTGCTCCTCCTATATATGTCTCTCATGTATTCTCACTTGAGGGGGGTGCATGGTGATACCAAGAGTTGGATAGATTTAAAAAAAAAATTATGAGGGAGGGACTTGGAGATTAGCTAATTTCTTTTGAAATGAATTTGAAATCCCCAAACTAAATTACTAAGTATTTATACATGGTGCAGTTGACCATGAGTGTTATTTGGAGGAATTGAAACTTATCTTCCTCAACCTGCCTTGGCTTTCTCTCTACTACTATATTTTGGTACTGTTTGTGAGCTTTTACAGCTCGGGGGTTCTAGGGGGAGGAGTTCTCCCTGGATATGGTTGGGTGGAAAACCATATGGTTCAAATGAGTTGGTTAAGGGATCAAAGGTGGATCATATTCTCAACAATTAGAGTTGAATATCTCTTCAGGTATAATTTCCATTGTCCTAAAATTATAGTATAGCTTTAGGATCAAATAAAAAGCAGACATTTAAATTGTTGTAAGCATCTAATTTTGGTTTAGGCTTATGCTATCTAGAATATTATTGAATAGTTAAAAATGAAGACTAGATCAATCTATATGTGTGGATGTTTAGATCTCAATATTGGAGTTATTATTGGTGTATTTTATGGTACTAATCTTGGTATTGTAGCATTTGAGAAAGGAAAGACAAATATTGTTGAAGGTAATTGCAATAAATAAATTCCAAAGGACTTGGGTAAGTATTTCACGATTTATGGTTTTGTTTCAAGTAATTAGATGCATGTTTTAGAAATGGTTATAGTATAATTTTCAAAGTGTTTGACAAAATCCGTGAATGAGTATTGTTATCAATTTATTTATGCATGAATAAGTGCTAACTTGTAGCTTAGATCAGAATTAAGAAAATGGACATGTTAGGAATTACACAATCAACCCTTAAAAGAAAATGCAAAAATAATGACAACTAAAATATGGTTTGGAAGATCCAATGCTTGAGGTAAATTGGAGATAAATTTCAGTTATGGCTTGTGTTTCATATTCTTATCAATAATTCAATGTTTTGTTATTCAAGTTGTTGTAATAGTACTATCACAATTTTGACAGAAAGCCTTAATGGTTGTAGCATTCAAGGTTGCCATGTGTTTGTTAAATTGTAGCAATTGGTGCAAAAAGCTTGTCAAATCATGTCAAATAAATTAGCTTGTGGGTGGTAAAATGTTTCAAGAACTCATATGGTGGATTTAGAAATGTGTGAATTCAATGAGCATATCTTAGTAGCGTAACTCTGGGTTTTTTTTCCTCATGTAGAGCTGTAGTTGTAAGTTTTCATTCCATATGTTTGACAAAAGTCATAAATGAAATATTTAGGCTATATTTTTTTGTTGTTTTCAAGAATCGCATTCCTGGGCGGTTTTAATTCGTTTCAGTGCAACATCAGGGGGTATTTGTGCCTAATGGACATGTAACCCCTGCTTTCATTTCAAAAAATACTTTTCAGAACCCAGATCGGAAATCTGAGCGATTCACTGCGCTTTCGATATAATAACGGAGTTGAATAGAGTGCTTCCCCTACTGTTATAATAAGGCAACCCAATTAATAAAATTAGGGCGGTCGCTCGAGTGTGAAAACAATGGTGGCCTTATAGTCTAGAGTTCGGCCCTAAGAGGGTGCCCATGAGTTCTGAAGATTTCATAATATTAAGTGGATTCAATTCAAGTTGTGTACTACTTACTATTTAGGAAATGGGCGGGTGCTATGGACATTGGTGGAGACTAAGAAATGCTTTTTGGGTATGATGCATTAATGAGAAAATAGTTCACGTCGAACTGGGGAGGCATGGGCAGTGGGTCACCAAAAAACTTGAAGGGGTGAAGTTGAATTGGTACACTGCAGATTGTTGCTGTGAGTTATGTGCGCCTGTTGTTGAGTCTTTGATGAAAGACTAAGATTGTTTAGTCCCTGTTTTAATATGGAAACATTTAAAGTTTCAATTTCTGAATTTTATGAGATAAATATGTTGAAGAATAATCTTAAATTCATTGTTGCCAAGTGTTTGACAAAATGCCTCAATGACTATTAATTCCATGCTTGCAAAGTGTTTGTCAGAAGGGCTCAATGAGTGTAGAGTGCATGTCTACAAAGTGTTTGTCAAAAGTCTTGAATGGCTATAGCTTTTGTGAATATAAATTGTTAGTGCAAAAGTCTTGGTTACTGTTGTTTTTATGTTACTATAAATTATAAATAAACTATTTAATGGGTGTAGCTTCCTATGTATGCAAGTTTTTGGTATGAATGTGAAAATGAATTTAATAACTTGTGGAAGTATGAATAGAGAATAATACATTTATTTCTTGTATTATCTAAATCTTTCATAAAAAAGGCCTTGTTTTTGGAAACAATTTTACAGTGACTAATTCTTTAGGATTTTATGCAAATGAGTATTAGTGATTAATGTGACCTCTACTTCTCTATATTTTTTATGGTGGGTAAGGTGGGACCTTACACAATGCGATCTTAATCAAAGCATAAACAGTAATAAATATAGATGCATAACACAGAGGGCTTCGCCAAAATTGTTCTTTCTATTATATTTCAAATCTGTCAATACATCAACTGTTTTTTCAAAACCCTTACAAACCCTTCTGCGCACACAGCCAGCGGAGTCTGCACACAGCCAGGACTAGGTCTTTGCGCACACATCCAGTAAGAGCCTTTCAACCCAACCTAAAAACCCTTACAGACACATAAACTATCACTACTTAGCTTAGACATACTCTATCTATTTATAATACGCCTAACGCACAGATACTATGGTCTCAAACCATAGTTTGAGGCCCACAGTTTACATTTAAACCCAATTACATTCAAAATTGGGGACTAAAATCCACTTGAATTCATTTGCGCAGTGCGCACATACAAACTCATACAAAAAATGTCTTTGGAGCTTGTGCCTCAAGGGACCCCGCTCCAACATCATAACATAATTAAACAACATACACAATTATATAGAAAGAACAATATCATCATCAATGCAGTGGAACATAAGGAACAATAAAAGAAAAGCATTCACACATAGAGACACCAGGATTGGTCGGAGACTAGGACAAAACCCCACAAGGGGGAAAACCCTTTCAAATTCTTCTTTTTATATTACCATTGAATGTTTGAGCAAAGAGAGAGTACAATGGTCCATATCTTCAACCACAAAACTATCCAACAAAATAAACTAAACAACATCCAAGAGCTGAACCCAACAATGCTAATAATTAAACCTTTGATTCATAAGTCTGTGGTCTACTGTCGAAATATGTGGTCAATTGCGGTCAATTGTCAAAATAAAACCCTAGATCACAACTACAGGGAGAGAGAGATGGGTGTGCAATTGAAACCCTCCAACTGCACTCATACGATTGTGTGCCTACGGTTACAAGAAAAAATATCATGTAGCATCTATAATGTTGAGAACCAAAAACCCTAATCACACGTGTCAGCTTCAGACCCTGCAATTTCGAACATGTGCGAACTAACTTTCGTGAATCGACCTTAGACCTATGCGAGCCAAAGAAAAGAAGAGAGAAGAATAAGATGCTTGATAATGATTTTCCAAATGAGGGTCAGTTGACTTGTATTTATAGCCATCCAAGGGTGTCCAATTTCCTTTTAGGTCGACTTGTCATTTTTGTGCACATGGTGGTTTCCATATTAAAATATATTTTTCCTTAACCAAATTAAATTCTTCCAAGGGATAGTAGGGGTCTTCCTTGATGAGGAAGATTGTCCAAAGGAGAGAATTTATCCCTGAGCTGCCAAAATTAACACCTAGAAAACTTCAAGGAATATTTTATACTAATTTATGGAAATAAACATCTTGCTTAGTAAGATTAGACAAATGTTTCACCAAATAACTATGTTGTTGTTTTTTATCAACTCCTTATTTGCATGACTCATTCTCACCCTTATTAGATGAATGTTTCCTTGTTAGAATCCAGAAAATGTGTTTATACAAAAGCATGCATATGAATCTTATGCCCAAGCCATAAGTATGGTAACAATATGTTGGTAGGATCCCTAAAAATACATATTATCAAGAGGGTTATAGTTCCTAAAGTTTTTTAATGACCAATAATAGTTTCTAGTTATAGGGGTGTTTTAATAACTCGTTACATAGCATTTATATAAACAATCAAATCCATGTTGATGTATTCAATGACTCAATTAATAAAACAACTCTCTCTCTATCTCATGATCATGAATATTTATATACCAATAGTGGTATCAAATCTCTAACAAAAAGAATTACACCCATGTTCAAGAAGATTATGGAGGGAGTCATTTATCGAGCAAAGTGTAAAAGTGTTCAAGAAGATAAGGAGGGAGCCACATGCCAAGGAAAGTTATTATATAAACAATAAAATCCATGTTGATGTATTCAATGACTCAATTAATAAAACAACTCTCTCTCTCATGATCATGAATATTTATATACCAATAATGGTATCAAATCTCTAACAAAAAAAATTACACCCATGTTCAAGAAGATTATGGAGGGAGTCAGTTGTCGAGAAAAGTGTAAAAGTGTTCAAGAAGATAAGGAGGGAGCCATATGCCAAGGAAAGTTATTAAAAAGTATACAAATGTAACGCCTTAGAGTATTCTTTTTGTTTTCCTTTTTTTTTTCTTTTTTCCAAAGTGACTAAAGGCTTTTTAAGGAAATGGCATCGAAGGCAAGCATGACAAAAGCACAAGGAAACCTAAAATCGTAAGACAAAATTGCAAGACAAATTGTAATCATAGGAAGCTGAAATTGCAAGGAGGAACCTAAATTGCATATAGATAATAAGACAAATAATACCAAAGACAATAGGGTAGAGAAGGGAAACCAAAAAGCCTACACAAAAAACACCCAAATCTACAAATACTTTCCATACCATATGCATGACATGAGGAGAAAAAAACAAATGTCACGAGGAATAAAGTTCAAATCTAACACCATACATATCTCCCATACCCAAACATGAAATCGCTATCATACTCGCAATTGTAGACCAAAGGAGATTGACCCCGAGAAGTAGATACTAGCCTCCCAAAAATATACAAAGAAACTCTGGCACAAAAAGAAAAGTTCCTCCAACACAAGTCTAACACACCCCAAAGAGACATACAGACAGAGCGACCAACTATGACATAAGAAAAGCATAGGGAAAATGGCCACTTACCAAAAAAATCCATATAATACCAGTGTTCCACAAGGTCGCATCCCCCAAGGTGTGGTGCGCATTCCCCTTGTTTCCCATTCACCTGGGACGAATAGACATTTGGGGAAACATTTCCTCATGTTTTGAGGAAACTTGGGGGAGACACAGGGGGGGTTTTCCCCAAAAGGGTTGTTTGTGGGTGTCCCCCCTAAAATTTGTTTGAAAACAATAATTTATAAAGTGGGGAAGCCTAATATTCAAACCTAGGGCCCTACTCATACTACGTAATTAATGGAAATGTTAAATTCTTAAAGTAAAGGTGGCATTCTCCTTTATCTTTCATTTTCATCATTTTACTTAAATTTTTAACATTCTCATTAATTGACTTGGAATGTTTGAGAGTGGTTTTGACCTCAATGGATTTCATATGGATAAAGTAGAATTTTAGATCCCACTTTAAATCCAGCAGACTTAACAGTTTTTAGGATTTTGAGATTTGGGGGATTGTAATGTTTCCTTTGGATTATATCATGTATAAGGTTATGGAACTAGAATTTAATCAAAGACACCAAGCCCTCTACGTACCTCAACATTGGTGGCATTGATTATTGAATTCCTTTGTCACGGCCCTAGTAAAATTGTACCTATCACTCAAACAAATATTGACTTAACTAACCGGATATTTCACCTTTTAAAGAAAGGATGAATGCGGAGGCTACCTGACCCTTCTACAGACTCTGCCTAAAGAAATAAAATGTAATCACTGAGATCCGATCAATGAAAGTATTTGTTTTAAGTGCAAAGTATTCATTGATCCAGCTTTAATGTGTGAATAGACAAGTATACATATTCTGCAAATGAAGTGTAGTGGTTTGAAGATAAACTAATAAGTTTTGTTCACTGTTTAAACCTGCTTGGGAAAAGTTTGCTTATAAAAATTTACTGTTTAAAGGAGCAGAATCTGAAAATATGCAGCAAAATTATACAGTATGACAGTAAATAATTGTTTAAGCGGTTCACCCCTCTCTTGGGCTACCTCCGCTAGGTCCAAAAGCCTCTAATTAGGCTTTTTCCTCTTTGATTAAATGCTCAAAATGTGAATACAACTGTATAGAAGCCTCAAATGGAAAAATACACTACAAAAATAGATTCAGAGGGCTCAAATCAGTATAAAATGACTAAACAACCACCTCCATTGGATAAAGGTAGTCCAAAATAGCTCTTCTTCCCTTAGGCCCTAGTGGCTCCACGACCAAAAACGCTGGTAAATTCTCTGTTAGAGTGCCCTGATGGCTCTGCAAACACTCCCAACAGCTCCAAAATGATCAATTACCCCAGAATCAAAAAAAAAATCGTATCAAAAGGCTTTTCCTAGCCAAAGTTATGGCTCTTTTACTCCAATTGCCAGTTTGGCCTAGAGAAACTCCACTAAATGTGGAGAACTGGAGTTAACTCCAGTTAAAAAATGGCAACTGCACCAAATTTGGCAGGTGCGCTCCAAAACTGTCGACAACATTAAATATGATTGTTTTCAACAAACCCCACGTTCACATGCCAACCCGCCACGTTTTATATAAACCAACGGTTTTGAAAACCGTGGCAAACAAACCCGCCAGAAATAGCGGTCAGTTCACATGGCAACGGTTATAATAAATGTTTTAACTCCGCTCCAATGCAACGTAACCCAACACACGTTTTAAACCCACGTTCCCTTTAATATTTAACCCAAAACTTTGGGTTTGTGGGTTTTAACAATTTTCATATTTCGATTTTTTGTTTTAATATATAGTTTGGTTTTAATATTTAGATTTTTAATAAAGTTTAATTGAAATTTGAAATTAATTAAAACATATAATTAATTAATATAATATATGATTAATTAAATCATATAAAATATTAAAAACTATATAGTTTAATTAATTTATTAAACTTTAATAAAAAAATAAAATTATTCCAACACAATATATTAAAAAAATTTCTTTCAAAATTGAAAGTTATTGGGCGATTTCAAAATGCAATATCTCCTCCATACGGTAACGGATTTGAGTGTCGTTCGCGGCGTTGGGATCGTATCGCCGAGCTCTTTCCAGTTGATCTGCTTCGGAGCAATTCTGAGCAACTTCATTTTTGAGCATTTTTCTACAAGAGACTTGATCTCCTGATCAAACCTCCCAAATGGGAAGCTTTTGGACCCTCAAAAGCTTTCTGATTACTGAAACTGATGATGTGGAGACTGATTCTCCACTCTTCCACCCTTGAGTAACTGAAATCTGCCCGATTTCATCAAATTAAGCTTTTGAGAAAATGATAATCTGTCTCTGGAATCAACTGATCGACCATTGCTTAGATTGACGGAGTCATGATGCAAATGATTAAAATTTGCAGAACAGCAATTGTAATTTGCAGAAAACAAATTTTTTCTACATTGATCAAACTTCCAGAAAGACTTAAGATGACTTTCACCTTGCAAACTGTTCCCATGGTGAATTGTACCATTCTGAAACCAAATTTTTCCCATGCTGAATTGTGTGTCTTTCTTGCTTGCACTGCTTTGCTTTGACACTTCATTTTCTGCATTGGTTGACCCAAAAGGTAATTCGTGCAACATAACATCATCTTTTTTCAAAGACAATCTGTTATCAAACTGAGACAAATCATTA
Source organism: Pinus albicaulis (assembly GCA_034641835.2). NCBI lineage: Eukaryota > Viridiplantae > Streptophyta > Pinopsida > Pinales > Pinaceae > Pinus > Pinus albicaulis. The sequence goes on from CM076581.1 coordinate 300,420,563, forward strand.
GCAACATCATAAAATGGTGAATGCTCAAAATCTGGTCGTTTCAACATCAACAAAGTTAGACTTTGACTTGCATTAACCAGTCTTTTCAATTGACTTGCATTGAGTAAAGAAGATTCCAGCTTCTTCTTGTGAGCTCTCACAATGTACTCTTTACCATCTTTGAACAAGTGATACTTGTTTTCATGGCGATGAAAGATAGCCTTCCTGTCAAATAAATAAGGACTTCCCAAAACAATACCTGAGATATCAAGCGGCACCACATCAAGTTCCACTGTGTCAATAAAGTGTGCAGTTATTACAAAGCGCAATATGCACTTCCTTGAGACTTGCAAATTGGCATCCTTGCATATCCATCCAAGTGGATAAGGCTTCGGATGTGGAATGGTCTCAAGTTTAAGCTGCTTGACCAAGTCTTCAGATATAAGATTCGCTTGTGACCCACTGTCAAATAGTGTGTCAATTTTGATAAGTTTAGAAATTACCCTCACATGGAAGAGCTCTATCCTCCTCTTTTCTTCATGAGTATCTTTGTGACAATTCAAAGAGCTAGAACTGGGAATTGTGTCTTGCACCACTTATTTCCCCTTAATGTTCTTTAAAACCATGCCTATGCTTTTTGTCTCATCTCCTGAGTTTGACCCTAAGTCTTGCTCAACTGTTGCTACAGTTTTCTCATTTTCTTTGGTCTTGTTTTTGTTCTTGTATTTTTTTGGTTTTAGTTCAGGATGAAGCTTCCAACAATGATCTTCATCATGATTTGTCTTCGAACAGTTCTTGCAAAAGAACTTTCCTTTCTCTTTTCTTGAACTTGCAATTCTCTTCTTTCCTTTGTTTTTGAAATTACTATCCTCATCAAAAATATTCTTTCCTCTAGCTTCTAAATGTGTAGCCTGCACACAGATTTCATCTAAGCTGGTAGGATTGAAAAATAGAATAGTATGTTGCAGATAATTGTGCAAACCTCCTATGTATTTCAACAAGGTGTCTTGACTTTGTAAGTCTACTCCAAGTAGAAGTTCTCTCCTTCTAAACTCTTGGGTATAATCTTGCACATTTTGACCCTTAAGTTGCCTAAAATTTTGCCAATTCATGATTGCTTTCTGAATATGAGCAAGAGGATAAAACTGTTTCTTAATAGCAGTAATAAACTCATTCCAAGTTAGAGTTATCTTACCATGCTTTTTGATTTCCTCTCTAGTCTTGGCTTCCCACCAAACCAAAGTTGCTCCATCCATTCTCAAAGAGGCTAATTGGATTTTTGTGTCATCATCATGCTAATTCTGAATTCTTAGATAGACTTCCAGCTGTCTAATCCAGTTATCCAATTTCTCTGCATTCACATCACCATTAAACATTGGCAACTCAAACTTCACATCAAGCTTTAACAAAGGATTTTTAAGAGAAGTTTTTTTTTTTGTGACTGGTTTTCAGAAGTTGAAGAAGATGATGTGGAGGATGAGGATGATGATGGAGATGGTGGATCACCATTTCCTCCATTCCCTTTCTTAGACTCATCTTTGTCTTTCTTTCCTCCTGAAGAATCTCCTTCTTCTCTTTGGTTTCTAGACCCTTCTCCAGCAATCCTATCATTTCTCTCCTGGTATAGGATCCTAACCATCTCAATCAAGTCCAAGAAAGCTTTTCTAAAGACTCTTTCTTCTTCCTTGGGATCCAGTTCCTCATGTACTTGTCCTTCTCTAGATGACATTTTTGTGGCTGATTCAAAGGCAACTGAGGATGAAATGCAAGGTGGATGTAATGGCACTCTAGCCCTCCTTGGTTGAGGATTAACTTGTTCTCTAACCAATTGACCTTTCCCTCTTTGCAATTTCAGCCTAGTAAGCATCAAATTTTGCAAAATAATACAATTTACTTGCACAAATTTCACAAACTCTTAAGAAAAACCTTGAGCTCTGATACCAACTTGATCTGAAATTGTGAGAACAAAGTATTTCTCATACAGAGATTGACTGTAGGGGCATTCACCGGATATTTCACCTTTCAAAGAAAGGATGAATGCGGAGGCTACCTGAACCTTCTACAGACTCTGCCTAAAGAAATAAAATGTAATCACTGAGATCCGATTAATGAAAGTATTTGTTTTAAGTGCAAAGTACTCATTGATCCAGCTTTAATGTGTGAATAGACAACTATACATATTCTGCAAATGAAGTGTAGTGGTTTGAAGATGTACTAATAAGTTTTGTTCACTGTTTAAACCTGCTTGGGAAAAGTTTGCTTATAAAAATTTACTCTTTAAAGGAGCAGAATCTAAAAATATGCAGCAAAATTATACAGTATGACAGCAAATAATTGTTTAAGCGGTTCGCCTCTCTCTTGGGCTACCTCCGCTGAGTCCAAAAGCCTCTAATTAGGCTTTTTCCTCTTTGATTAAATGCTCAAAATGTGAATACAACTGTATAGAAGCCTCAAATGGAAAAATACACTGCTAATTAAGATTCAGAAGGCTCAAATCAGTATAGCAAATGACAAACAACTACCTCGCATTGATAAAGGAACTCAAAATATTCTTCTTCTAGGTCTCTATGGCTCCACGACCAAAAATGCTGGTAAATTCTCTGTTAGAGTGCCCTAATGGCTCTAAAAACACTCCCAGCAGTCTTAATGATCAATTACTTCCTGACCAAAAAATTCTATCAAAAGGCCTCTCCTAGCCAAAGTTATGGCTAACTGAAGTTTGCCCTTCAAAAACTCCACTAAATGTGGAGAACTGGAGTTAACTCCAGTTAAAAAACGGAAACTGCACCAAATTTGGCGGGCGTGCTCCAAAAATTTCGGCAACATTAAATGTGAATGTTTTCAACAAACCCCGCGTTCACATGCCAACCCGCCACGTTTTATATAAACCAACAGTTTTGAAAACCGTGGCAAACAAACCCGTCGGAAATAGCATTCAGTTCACATGGCAACGGTTATAATAAATGTTTTAACTCCGCTCCAATGCAACGTAACCCAACACACGTTTTAAACCCACGTGCCCTTTAATATTTAACCCAAAACTTTGGGTTTGTGGGTTTTAACAATTTTCATATTTCGATTTTTTGTTTTAATATATAGTTTGGTTTTAATATTTAGATTTTTAATAAAGTTTAATTAAAATTTGAAATTAATTAAAACATATAATTAATTAATATAATATATGATTAATTAAATCATATAAAATATTAAAAACTATATAGTTTAATTAATTTATTAAACTTTAATAAAAAAATAAAATTATTCCAACACAATATATTAAAAAAATTTCTTTCAAAATTGAAAGTTATTGGGCGATTTCAAAATGCAATATCTCCTCCATACGGTAACGGATTTAAGTGTCGTTCGCGGCGTTGGGATCGTATCGCCGAGCTCTTTCCAGTCGATCTGCTTCAGAGCAATTCTGAGCAACTTCATTTTTGAGCATTTTTCTACAAAATACTTGATCTCCTGATCACACCTCCCAAATGGGAAGCTTTTGGACCCTCAAAAGCTTTCTGATTACTGAAACTGATAATGTGGAGACTGATTCTCCACTCTTCCACCCTTGAGTAACTGAAATCTGCCCGATTTCATCAAATTAATCTTTTGAGAAAATGATAATCTGTCTCTAGAATCAACTGATCGACCATTGCTCAGATTGACGAAGTCATGATGCAAATGATTAAAATTTGCAGAACAGCAATTGTAATTTGCAGAAAACAAATTTTTTCTACATTGATCAAACTTCCAGAAAGGCTTAAGATGACTTTCACCTTGCAAACTGTTCCCATGGCGAATTGTACCATTCTGAAACCAACTTTTTCCCATGCTGAATTGTGTGTCCTTCTTGCTTGCACTGCTTTGCTTTGACACTTCATTTTCTGCATTCGCTGACCCAAAAGGTAGTTCGTGCAACATAACATCATCTTTTTTCAAAGACAATCTGTTATCAAACTGAGACAAATCATTAGCAACGTCATAAAATGGTTAATGCTCAAAATCTGGTCGTTTCAACATCAACAAAGTTAGACTTTGACTTGCATTAACCAGTGTTTTCAACTGACTTGCATTGAGTAAAGAAGATTCTAGCTTCTTCTTGTGAGCTCTCACAATGTACTCTTTACCATCTTTGAACAAGTGATACTTGTTTTCATGGCGATGAAAGATGGTCTTCCTGTCAAATAAATAAGGACTTCCCAAAACAATACCTGAGATATCAAGCGGCACCACATCAAGTTCAACTGTGTCAATAAAGTGTGCAGTTATTGCAAAGCGCAATATGCACTTCCTTGAGACTTGCAAATTGGCATCCTTGCATATCCATCCAAGTGGATAAGGCTTCGAATGTGGAATGGTCTCATGTTTAAGCTGCTTGACCAAGTCTTCAGATATTAGATTCGCTTGTGACCCACTGTCAAATAGTGTGTCAATTTTGGTATGTTTAGAAATTACCCTCACATGGAAGAGCTCTATCCTCCTCTTTTCTTCATGAGTATCTTTGTGACAATTCAAAGAGCTAGAACTGGGAATTGTATCTTGCACCACTTCTTTCCCCTTACTGTTCTTTAAAACCATGCCTATGCTTTTTGTCTCATCTCCTGAGTCTGACCCTAAGTCTTGCTCAACTGTTGCTACAGTTTTCTCATTTTCTTTGGTCTTGTTTTTGTTCTTGTATTTTTCTGGTTTCAGTTCAGGATGAAGCTTCCAACAATGATCTTCATCATGATTTGTCTTCGAACAGTTCTTGCCAAATAACTTTCCTTTCTCTTTTCTTGAACTTGCAATTCTCTTCTTTCCTTTGTTTTTGAAATTACTATCCTCATCAAAAATATTCTTTCCTCTAGCTTCTAAATGTGTAGCCTGCACACAGATTTCATCTAAGCTGGTAGGATTGAACAATAGAATAGTATGTTGCAGATAATTGTGCAAACCTCCTATGTATTTCAACAAGGTGTCTTGACTTTGTAAGTCTACTCCAAGTAGAAGTGCTCTCCTTCTAAACTCTTGGGTATAATCTTGCACATTTTGACCCTTAAGTTGCCTAAAATTTTGCCAATTCATGATTGCTTTCTGAATATGAGCAAGAGGATAAAACTGTTTCTTAATAGAAATAATAAACTCATTCCAAGTTAGAGTTATCTTACCATGCTTTTTAATTTCCTCCCTGGTCTTGGCTTCCCACCAAACCAAAGCTGCTCCATCCATTCTCAAAGAGGCTAATTGGAATTTTGTGTCATCATCATGCAAATTCTGAATTCTTAGATAGACTTCCAGCTGTCTAATCCAGTTATCCAATTTCTCTGCATTCACATCACCATTAAACATCGGCAACTCAAACTTCACATCAAGCTTTAACAAAAGGATTTTTAAGAGATGTTTTTGTTTTTTGTTACTGATTTTCAGAAGTTGAAGAGGATGATTTGGAGGATGAGGATGATGATGGAGATGGTGGATCACCATTTCCTCCATTCCCTTTCTTAGACTCATCTTTGTCTTTCTTTCCTCCTGAAGAATATCCTTCTTCTCTTTGGTTTCTAGACCCTTCTCCGGCAATCCTATCATTTCTCTCCTGGTATAGGATCCTAACCATCTCAGTCAAGTCCAAGAAAGCTTTTTTAAAGACTCTTTCTTCTTCCTTGGGATCCATTTCCTCATGTACTTCTCCTTCTCTGGATGACATTTTTGTGGATGATTCAAAGGCTACTGAGGATGAAATGGAAGGTGGATGTAATGGCACTCTAGCCCTCCTTGGTTGAGGATTAACTTGTTCTCTAACCAATTGACCTTCCCCTCTTTGCAATTTCAGCCTAGTAAGCATCAAATTTTGCAGAATAATACAATTTACTTGCACAAATTTCACAAACTCTTAAGAAAAACCTTGAGCTCCGATACCAACCTGATCTAAAATTGTGAGAACAAAGTATTTCTCATACAGAGATTGACTGTAGGGGCATTCACCGGATATTTCACCTTTCAAAGAAAGGATGAATCCGGAGGCTACCTGGCCCTTCTACAGACTCTGCCTAAAGAAATAAGAAGTAATCACTGAGATACGATCAATGAAAGTATTTGTTTTAACTGCAAAGTATTCATTGATCCAACTTTAATGTGTGAATAGGCAAGTATACATATTCTGCAAATGAAGTATAGTGGTTTGAAGATGAACTAATAAGTTTTGTTCACTGTTTAAACCTGCTTGGGAAAAGTTTGCTTATAAAAATTTACTGTTTAAAGGAGCAGAATCTGAAAATATGCAGCAAAATTATACAGTATGACAGCAAATAATTGTTTAAGCGGTTCACCCCTCTCTTGGGCTACCTCCGCTGGGTTCAAAAGCCTATAATTAGGTTTTTTCCTCTTTGATTAAATGCTCAAAATGTGAATACAAATGTATAGAAGTCTCAAATGGAAAAATACACTGCAAAAATAGATTTATAAGGCTCAAATCAGTATAAAATGACTAAACAACCACCTCCATTGGATAAAGGTAGTCCAAAACAGCTCTTCTTCCCTTAGGCCCTGGTGGCTCCATGATCAAAAACGCTGGTAAATTCTCTGTTAGAGCGCCCTGATGGCTCTTCAAACACTCCCAACAGCTCCAGAATGATCAATTACCCCAGAATCAAAAAAAAATTCGTATCAAAAGGCTTTTCCTAGCCAAAGTTATGGCTCTTTTACTCCAACTGCCAGTTTGGCCTAGAGAAACTCCACTAAATGTGGAGAACTGGAGTTAACTCCAATTAAAAAACGGCAACTGCACCAAATTTGGCGAGCGCGCTCCAAAATTGTCGGCAACATTAAATGTGATTGTTTTCAACAAACCCCGCGTTCACATGCCAACACGCCATGTTTTATATAAACCAACGGTTTTGAAAACCGTGGCAAACAAACCCGCCGGAAATAGCGTTCAGTTCACATGGCAACGGTTATAATAAATGTTTTAACTCCGCTCCAATGCAACGTAACCCAACACACGTTTTAAACCCACTTGCCCTTTAATATTTTACCCAAAACTTTGGGTTTGTGGTTTTAACAATTTTCATATTTCGATTTTTTGTTTTAATATATAGTTTGGTTTTAATATTTAGATTTTTAATAAAGTTTAATTAAAATTTGAAATTAATTAAAATATATAATTAATTAATATAATATATGATTAATTAAATCATATAAAATATTAAAAACTATATAGTTTAATTAATTTATTAAACTTTAATAAAAAAATAAAATTATTCCAACACAATATATTAAAAAAATTTCTTTCAAAATTGAAAGTTATTGGGCTATTTCAAAATACAATATCTCCTCCATAATGTAATGGATTTGAGTGCCGTTCACGGCATTGGGATCGTATCGCCGAGCTCTTTCCAGTCGATTTGCTTCAGAGCAATTCTGAGCAACTTCATTTTTGAGCATTTTTCTACAAGAGACTTGATCTCCTGATCAGTAGTGCTTTAAGTACTTTTAAAGTCATAAAGTAAAGTACTCATAATAAATGTCATTTCACACTTTTTTGAATAAAATATTATTATTGTCATTTCATATTTTTTGAAAGAATGCATATCCCTACACAATCTTCATGTCTTTACACCATTTTCAATCAATATTATATTTGTATATTTTCATATATTTATTTTTTAATTATATATTCATCTCATTTTATTTAATATTACAATTTCAAATTAATTATAACTTAATATCTATACATATATATTATACATATGAAATCAAAATGAATAAAAATGTAACCTTGAAATTTTAGGATAAATCAAATCTATAAATAATATTATTCTAATATTAATAACAATACAAAAATATTAAAATTAAAGAAAAAAAGCATATTAGTTTTGTATGATGAAAAAATGTATATTAGTTTTATATGTTGAAAAAAGCTATATTAGATTCAACATAGTTTGGAGCAAAAAAACACTCTAAATTTCAATGTATATAAATCTTATATTATACTTATAAATATAAATTAAATCTATTTCAATACTTTTTTTTCTTTAATTTTGAATACAACTCATTTCATTTCATTTCATTATGATTATATTATTATTATAGATTATTATATATTATATTATGAAAAATAATATAAAAATTATAGAATATATATTATGTTCATTTTTATATTATATATTATTTCTTCTTATGTTATAAATCAAATCAATTTAATATGAAATATAAAATTCATACATAAAATAATATATTACATTTATTATATTATATTATATTATTTTTATAAAGTATATTAATTAGGATGAACCACATTAGATGGTTCGAAAAGTCGACCAAATCCTAATGATGTGATTAATCCGAAAGATTTCTATCTATGTTATTATACAATTTAAATAATATAGATTTTAATTAATAGCATATTATATAATTAAGAATTTATGAATTTATATTTATATTTTATTTTAAGTTATTTTAAATACAAAGGACAAATGCATTAGTTGTTCAATGATAATGACTTATTCATGAAAAGCTCATTATTATTTATAGTCACATCAATACAAATTTTTTATTAATTTATTTTGGTACAACTTTTTAATTGAATATAACTATGGTTACATGGATTGTGGTGCAAAAGTGAATTGTAAATTCATAAATATTATTTTATTAGTTTAACTATTATTTTATTATTTCCTTAGGAGGCTCATTTTAGACCTCAAAACTCCCCTAATGCAAATATCTTTTTGCACCAATTTGGACCATAATCGCTCCGAGTCTGGTAACTTCTCCCTCCCATTCACAGAGTCTTAGTAGCTATGCTAGCTCTTGGGAAGGCCTAGAAGAGCTAGGCTCACCAAATCATCCTAGGAAACTATTATCCCAACACTTCCAAGCTCATCTCAACATTGAGTGAACTTCATCAAGTATTTTTGGATCGTTTCGCCCTTCTCCATCCTGATATTTCTAAACTTGTCTTCCAGCCCCAGCTTCCTATGGTCTTTGTTATTCCGAAACGGATCTATTAAGGCCTTCCACATAGCACATGGAGTCGCCTTCCCATGGAGACTCAAGACAATATGATATCAAACTCCCTCTAACAAGATCCTTCTCGCCTTTGCTGCATTCTTCTTCCATGCATTAAGTTATTGAGCATCTACTGCTGTGTGCTGGGAATACCATTGTCTATGAATTCATTCAACTTGTTGTCCTTGAGCATTTCCTCTATCCGTTCCTTCCATGCTATGTAATTCAAATTTCCCTCAAGGGCAATTTGAGTCTCAAGCCATTGAAATACATATTGATCTGTTGTTGGGTCCTGAAGAATAAATCTGCAAATTTGATGTACATGTTCAAAAAAAACTTTGTTTCTTTTCTTTTATTGTGATTCTTGGAGCTCTGATACCATGTAGAAAATCTAACCAGGGGATTCAATCTTATCTTGCAATGTACTAAAACAAAATACTAAATCCTTCTACAATTTGCGAAAACCAAATATGATCGCACAATCACATAACAAGAGAAAGAAATAATCAATCGCACAACACAAGATGTATCTGGGGAAAACAACTGCTCAAAACCCCTCTATATGTATATTGTATAAAGTCAAGACCATGACACATTACAATGATTTTCTCTCTCTGAGAAACCTCTACACTCTGTTAACCGTTTCACACTGGTCTAGGCAAAATCAATCAAATACTTAACCAATTCTTGGCCTTTTTCTGACCAGCCTTTCTTACGCATTCTTAGAGGAATTTTCACCTTGTTAAATAGGAAATTCCCAAGAATTTATTGCGCAATTCATCCAAGACTTCCTCAAGGCTTTATACATGACCTATACAAGTTTCTAAATATACAATTGATAGTTATATTCCCTTTAACCTCGATCTCAACTGGGCCTTCCTTAGAACTAACATGCAACAGTTACTTATAGTGAATTATCAGTTAACTGGTTGATCACTACTTGTGGATTAAATCATATTTAATTCACTGGACCTATCACTAGCTCATCTCTCAGTTAAAACTAGTTAAATTGATTTTAACATAATTAATTGAGTTAACTAATTACAACTCACAAATAACTGTAACTGAGCCCCCTAAAATCATGAGAGACCTCTACATGCCTCATCTTTGTCCCTCAACTCGAATTTCCTAAGCTCACTAAGTCTTCTTAACTTAGTTAACTAATACAAGTTGTCATAAGATGAAATTACAATTTCTCTTCCAATTTAATTAAGGAAAAATTAAATCAGAAGCCCCCTTGGGTGCCATTTCAACATTAGGAAGCATATCAATGATCTGGATTGGATCATTATATTATTTTCCATCCATCTTGATGCTTTTAGAGTGGAAAAAGTGGAGGAATCATCTCTTAGGACCAATTTTACCGACAGGACCCAGTTTGGAAAATTGGGGTCTCAGACTTTTCAGGAGCGTATTGAGGCATAAAATGAAATTTTTGGGGGGTAAAACATGGCGCTTTAGTGCCGCACCTTTTTTTTTCTATTCTACACATAGAAATATTTCCAATGGCATAAGAATCACGTCAATCGGATTCCTTATGTGAAAGTTATGCCACTCATAAATTAACCTTACTGTTTTCACCACCATAATTCAAAAGGATGCCATGTCAACCCCCATTATTCATGGAAAATGAGATAGCCATGTGATTATGATGTAGAAGACTGTAGAAGAGCCTCTAATGTAATTCTGGTTAAGATTTGAGGTATTCAAACCTAACCACTAATAGGCTATCGGGTTGTGTTATAACCAAGCCACTAGGAGAAAAAGTTGTTTCATTCTTTCAAGTGCATTTGTTCCATAGCTAAGCACGAATAGTCAAGATGGATAGGATATAGAGCACACCCAGAGGATTTGTGCATATTTCTATTCAGAGAGAGACCAAAGCGACCTCACCTTCTAGCTAATTTTTTCTCCTGAAAGAGTTTCCCAGGTCATATCTTGTGTCAAATGTATGTGTAAGATTTTATTTCGTTGTTCTCTATTTTATGCATAATTTTAATTCACATGCATATGTTATTAACAAAAATCTACAAAACTATAAATATACAGATATATAGAATTTTAATAGTGTAGGTTTGGATTTTTAAGTATAATTTTATCAAATATGTTGTGAGGAACTGCCTAATGGAATATCCATGATAGATTACGGACCATATTGGTATCATAGAAGGTTTCTTTGGGTATATTATGGAGATTTGCAATAGATCTATAATGGTTGGTCCAAAATTTGTGAAACCCTAATAATGACCAAAGAATTTATGAATAACCCTCTTGATCCTGTAGAGTAGAGGTTTTCGCAACTCGAACAAGAAGTCGTGGATATAAATTGTAATGTAAATCTCCTCATAGCAGCCCTAAGAAATAAGCTTGGGATATTCAGAGAATATTGGGGCCCCAATGCGGAGGAAAAATCAAAAGGAGGATTAGGAGATAGGGGAGAAACACATAACGAGTCAAAGAAAGGACCCAAAAAAGATCAACCCAATTTGAGTGTTGTGAATCAATCACAACCCCTATTCAAAATGGAATCGAAGGTCAATATCAAGTCGTACCACGAGGAGATCGATGCTCTGAAGTTAAATCATCGTTTGCAGCAACTGGAAGTGTATTTTATTGTCCATCAAATCGAGGAAGAACAAAAGATTTCATTTGCGCAGCTTAAATTAGAAGGTCATTCCATGACTTGGTGGGAAAGTGACACGGAGACCCTAAGGTTGGAGGGAGAGCCTCCAGTGACTACGTGGGAGGAATTTAAAACCCTCATTAAGTTATAGTTTTACCCTATTGGGTATGTAGAGGACCAGTGGATCCAATGGCACTACTTCAGGCAAAAGTCAGGGGAAAGTGTGCAAGAGTACACTATTGAGTTTAGAAAGATGGCCATAACGTTGGATATCTCCCCAAAGAACCCATATCTACTCCTCAAGTATTTGGGGGGTCTACACTGCCATCTGCAGGACCAAGTGGTGTTGTTGAAGCCCAAATCTATGGATGAGGCTTGTGTACAGACACAGTACCTTGAGAACATAGGCTTGAAGAAAGCACAATCAAGTGGATAAAAGAATAAGGAGCAACATAACACTTCAAAGGAGGGGAAGAAGAAACAAAAAGGAGGAAAAGATAAAAATATGGCAGCCATAGCACATCAGTGTGAAGATCCCAGCAACCACTACAACCACTGCAACATTGATGACCAAACAGAGGAGAAGTGTTGGAATTTTCATCAAGAGCTTAACCTGAAGAACAAAAAGAAATACAATAAGAAGAATAATCGCATGGCGACTAATTCAAGCAACCAAGTTGAAAGAAACTTGGACGTGGATGAGAATATTGTTTGTACATCATTGCAAAAAGAGATTAATCTGAGTAGACTTCAACAACATGAAGATAAATAAATGACCAAACTCTTCCATATAAAAGTACAGGTCAACAAGACCAATATTGATGCTTTGTTTGACTCAAGACCATACGAAAATATCATTGGAGCAGAGTTGGTCAAGAAGTTGGGGTTGGAAATTCATGATCATCCAAGCCCATATCCATTGGGATGAATAAATAAGGATGCAAAGTTGAATGTAACAAAATAGTGCAAAATTAGATTTGTCGTTAGTGTTTATTTTATTGACTAAGTAGAACTAGATGGGGTTCCCCTTGATGTATGTGGAGTTTTGATTGGTAGTCCCTATATGTACATGTGAGATACAATATTCATGCAGAGAGCCTACTAGTATCATCTCGTCAATGATGGAAAATTGTTCACCATCAATGCACACAAAGGCAAGTAAAAAAATTTGGTTGTAAGTGCCAACCAAGACAAAATTGATCAGTTCCAACAAGAAGTGTTAAACTACACAGGAATGTAAACAGCAAATAAGATAAATCCTTGAATGCATTTTATTCACAAGGATGTACATATTAATATAGTCTTATGACCCTTTGTTTTCATATTCCAAGTGGTCTCTTGGACTCCAATGATTGTTCATATTCCACACCATAACCCTTAGCAGATTAGGTGTCCAACATTCCCCCCTTTCATCTGAAAGGGTGTATGTGAGTCCAAGAAGAGCATTGAAATACATAAAAACAAAAATCATATGGCAAAAATTGGTTTAATTTTCTCTCTGAAATGATGTTATAAGGTGGAAGAATTTGTGGTCTCAACAAGTGGTGGTTTAAGGCTAAGCACCAACACTGGAACACTTGGTGCAATTCTTGGAACAATTCCAAATATGGCTATAAGTTGAAGTCTTCTGCCAGTGGAAGTGCTCCCTAATGTTCTGAAAAGGGAAACCATCGAGGTATCAACTGGTGGTGGTTTAAGGAAGGACACCAACCAAAATCATGTTCATGGGGCATGACTCTTTCTATGGATACAACTTTGAATTTGGTTATGGCTAACTATAGGTCTAGGCTCAGGCAGTAGGGTCAAGTTGTGACTCAAGCTTGTCTGATGTATCTTTGAAGCTTGTATATGACCATCAACTCCCCCCCTATCAGATACAAGGTGACAGGATGAAGAAATATCAACTACAAGACGTTTCAATACTCTAGAACAAAATTTTTTATTGACCGAAATATATTCTTGATTGTTAAAGCCCATTTCCAAGAAGTGATCCATCCAAGGTGAATCTTCGTTCTCGCAAGAGGCTTGTTTCTGAAGCATATGTTTGAATGATGAGCATTTTTATGACAATGTTCACATGGCCCGAAGATCAAAACTGTGATCTTTCACATGGCTAACTTTGTCACTATGTTGGCATCTGGCAATTTGTAGTGAATGTGGAGGAGTAGAATTTGGAACAAGTGAAGATGAAACGTCTTGGAAAAATCCAACACTAATAAACTCGATGGGCATGGAATGTTGAAAAATGTAACTAGGTTCAGTATTCATAATGAAATGTGTAATCATGATTTTATGTATTTGATGTAAATAATGAAATAAAATTATTATGTAATACTTTAACCATGGGTTCCATGCTCAAGTAATTTTATTTTATAGTTAAGGCTCCCATTGTGAGCCTTTAGGGTTGGTCATCTAGTCATAAAGTCTAGGGAGTCAATGTCATGTATTGAAGACATGTTACATATTGTAAAAAGTAATTTTTTTTGACTCGTTAACATTCCAAGACCTCTTTGCAAATCTTAGAGAGAAGAAGATATGCAACTTTTTAATATTAGCCAAGTCAAAAAATGAAGAAGACCTCTTCGCAAATCCAAGCAACTCAATAGATACAAGTTTGTATGTTCAAATATACTTTAATTAAAACAATTTATTAGAATGGCATGCAACATAGAGCCATCGTAAACTCCAAATGTGACAACAATACTCATGTCCAAATAAAGGTAATAGCCATATGGATATGCATCTTCTTTCATGTGAATTTCGCTCAGGGGTTCGTATGTAGTAGAGAGAAGGACAAAGGCTTAGTTCGTTCTAGGTGCTTTTAGAAAACTTATTAGCAAACTTCAATAGGATCCACAACAGTGCTTATTACAACTTCAGGATGATTGCAGAAGCAAACTTCAAAAGGATCTGTGACACATACACAGTTGGTTGATTTGTCTGCAAGATGACCACTCTCCAAATCCGCTTGATCTGTTTGCTCGATGCACACATAGTGGTGCCTCCACAATGCACGTCAAGTGGTGCACCCTATGATTGCAAACTTCGGTCCATGTCAAGCCAAATGCAGATGATGTTGATTATTGTTTATGATCCTCTTATCCATGAAGGATCAAAATGGAGGGTCCACTGCATTCACAAAGGCATGATGGCAACAATGTTGGCCTTACAATCTTTTGCATACATTTAACCTCAATCTATTGGCACATAATGTTACTTCTCGAGCGCAAAAGTTACATTTACAAGCAGACCACGCACATATATGTAGTTGTCATCGCTCAGAATATTTTGCATATCATGCACAATAATGTTGCTACAACTTGTGCGTAGGACGAAGCATCTTACAACTGATAGTCAGCCTTCTTGACGCCTGGGATTATTAAAATTAGTGTCTTGACTTCACTAAATACCTCTTTGTGGATACTAAACTGGGACTGAGTGCAGGGTCTTAGCCTTTGACTAGCTTTTCATGACTGAAGAGAGTTGTTGGCTTCACTTTGTAATTTCCGCTAGGTAGAGGAGATACCTTTAGGAAAAACACATAACGAGGTAGAACATTACATAGGTTTAAGAGGTCAATATTTAGGTAGGACACGAATATGTTACAAGGATAAATCACTATGCACTAGAGGAGAGGCTTCACAAGTATTCTAAGTGTTTCTAGCATACAAAAAGGGGGACAGAGAAATGCTAGACCAGTTCTACGATTTAAATTCAGGAGTGCATTTTAAATTTCACCAAACCTGAGAATGTGGTAACACATTGTGTCATTTAATGACAAGTCATAAAAATGGAATTGAGATTTGAATAGGCCATGAGAACCTATATTGTGTTGACATGACAGGATAGCCAGACAAATTTTTTGTGCACGTGTTTGGTCAGCAAAGAAAACGGATCTGACATGGTAAAAAATAAGCAGAGATGGAAAGTCTGACTAGGCGTAGACGCACTGAAGATGTTGCATAGGCAGAGAAATTTTATTTGTAGAATGGGATGCGGATAAAAAAACGGTTTACAAAACAAGCACTTAGGTCAACGCTATTCAAGGGAAGACCAGTGTGTTTTACGAAAAATTGCAAAGCGAACGTACAGAGAAAAAATGCCAAGTATTTTGGGATTTCTCAAAATCGTAGATGTGACAAAATTAAAGAGGCAAATCTGACAGGTTTCTGAGCAAGACCCGCTATGATACCATGTTAAACTACACAAGAATGTAAACTACAGATTAACGTAAGCATGGAATGCATATTATTCACAAGGATATACATATTAATACAATCTTATGGACCTCAGTTTTCATATTCCAAGTGGTCTCTTGGACTCCAATGACAGTTCATATTCCACACCATAACCCTTAATGGCTTAGATGTCAAACATGTTTTATTGTTTTTAAGATAAAATCAGTCTATAGAAGAGTCAATAGGAGGCAAGGCATCTCTGGAGGGGTGTATTAAGAAACATAAACAACAACTGGAAGATTTGCTACAGGCATACAGGGATGTGTTTCGAGAACCTAAAGGGTTACCACCTAAGAGGGAAGTGGAGCACGAGATCCAACTATTGTCAGACTCATCGTTGCCAAACATTAGGTTGTACAGACAGTTTTCTATAGAAGTAAGTGAGGTGAAGAAACAATTGTAACAACTACTGTAACATTGAGTCATTTGACCAAGTACATCACCATGTGGGTCACCCATCATCATTGTGCCAAAGAATTATGAGACTTGGCAGATGTGTATAGATTATAGGGCATTGAAAAAAATCACACTTAATAACAAATACCCCTTACCCTGGATAGATGATCTATTGGATCAGTTGCAACAAGCAAAATACTTCACCAAGTTGGACTTAAAGCCTAGATATCACCAAGTTTGAGTCAGAGAAGAAGATACCTAGAAGATTTCCTTCAAAACCAAGAAAGGTTTGTATGAGTGGTTAGTGGTTCCATTTGGCCTACGCAATGCACCATCTACATTTATGAGATTGATGAATAATGTATTGTGCCATTTTATAGATTCATTTTTTCTTGCCTATTTGGATGATATATAGGGAAGAGCACATCTCACATTTGACGAAGGTGTTGGAGACATTAAAAAAGCCCCAACTGCTCACAAATCTCAAGAAGTGTGAGTTTTCACAATAGTCTTTGGTGTATCTATGGTATGTGATAGGTGGAGGAGAGTTGAAAATAGATCCTCCCAATATGGAGGCCATCATGAAATGGTCAGTGCCTACTAATGTTTCTGAGTTCAAGAGTTTCAATGGGGCAGCATAATACCTGAGGAAATTCGTAGCCTCATTTTCAAAGGTAGAATCATTGCTCCACACCATAACAACAAGTTGCAAGAGTTTCCAATGGGTAAAGGGTCAGCAGAAGGATTTCGATGAGCTAAGGAAGAAGATCAGTCAAGCACCAGTTCTATCATTACCAAACTTGCAAAAGCCCTTTGAAGTGGAAACAGATGTGAATGGGTATGTTATGGGGGTGGTCTTTAAGCAAGGAGGAAGGTTTGTATGCTACCATTCTGAAATATTTCATGGGGTGGTTCTTAACTACCCTACCTACGACAAGGAACTCTATGCCCTAGTGCAACTTGTGGAGAAGTGGAAGCACTATCTGGTGGGAAAGGAGATAGTAATCCACACAGATCACCAGCCACTACAGTACTTGTAAGCCCAGAGTAAGCTACAGTAAACTAGGCATTATAAGTGGATGGGATTTCTACAATAGTTTCATTTGGTGATCAAGTACAAAAAGGGCAGCATAAACAAGTTGTTCAACATGCTCTCAAAGCCACCCACATCAAATATCATATCTTTGAGGACTCTTATGCACATGGAGCCATTCACCCATGATGCATATAGAGAGGCATATTCAGAGGATGAGGAATTCAAGGATTTTTTTTTATCAATTGAAGATTCAAATTCATCTACACGATGGCGACAATGTCGTTGACTACCATCTCCAAGATGGGTTAGTCTACAGGTTGGATAAGCTATGTGTTCCTAAAGGTGAGTGATTGAAACTAATTAGAGAGGCTCACACCTCCAAGGTTGCAGGGCACTTTGGTGTAGGGAATATCGTGGCCAAATTTCAGAGGTATGTGTATTGTCCCAAGATCCAAGAGAAGGGATGCATGTTTTGTTGTACCAACAAGCCTAGAAACAGGGAACAAGGTCTATATCATCCCTTACCTGTACCCACTCGCCCTTGGGAAAACATTTCCATGGACTTTGTGGGAGGTTTACCAACAACCAAGAAGGGACATGACTACATCTTTGTGGTAGTTGACAGGTTCAGCGAGATGTGTTTTGATGCCCTCTAAAATGACCATCAGAGGGCAAGAAGCAGCAAACTTGTTCTTCACATAGGTCTAGGTGCACTTTGGGATACCATGGAGCATCGTTTCAGACAGGGACACAAGATTTCTCAATGCATTCTGGACTACAATGTGGTAGAAGATGGACACAAAGTTGAAGAGGTCTCTAGCATTCTATCCGTAGATAGATGGGAAAACAGAAGCAGTCAACAAGACTTTGGTGCATCTTCTAAGGGGATACAACAAGAAGCATCTAAAGACCTGGGACGAAAATATGGTATATATACAACATTCTTACAACTTAGCAGTACATACTTCTACAGGGAAGTCCCCATTTGAAACTTGTTTTGTATATTTGTTGCCTTCCCCTTTGGACATTGCATATGGGCAGCAAGGATTGGGGGAACATCTTACAGGATGTTGAAAATGTAACTACATTTTGTCTTCATAATTGTTGTTGTACTCATTTCAATATGTATCCTATGTAACAAACAGAAGAAGAAAAGGAAAATCTATTATTTTTAAAGCATGGGTTCCATGCTTCTTATTGATGGTCTTCTAGGTAAAAGCATGTTCTTCATGCTTCTAGGGTTTGTTAATTATTAGGATTTATTGTCATGATTTAATTAAAGGAGTCAACATCATGTTTATAAGACCCTTTCGGGAAAAATGTAATTGGAAAAAAGAATTATTTTTAGTATATAATGTCCTAGAAAATCCAAAAGTACAAGTCGTCCCTAGCAGCTTCAAGTCAACCTAAAGGATGGAATTCGATCCCTTGGAAATGCTATATAAAGGAGCAGTTCAGCCTCATGTGTGAATCACTCACCAAGAAGTTCAATATCTCAAGGAAGAATTCGATCTGTAGCTGGGAATCAGAAGAAGAAGAGAGTGAAGATCTATAATAATAAAGGAAGGGCGAAAATCTTGTTTTTGGGCTCAATCCCTCTCACATGTGCGAAGGATTAGGGTTTTTGCAGCTTCCAAGAAGGGCTGAAATTGCAAGACTATATTGCAGTAAGACAAAGTGCAATATATTGTTGTTGGGAGGAAGAATACTCTATCTTGAACTCATTGGCCTTAGGAGGAGTTTCATTGCTCTAAGAAGGTCTCAAGAGGAATTTGAACTAGGGTTTTTATAGTAGCAACAAGGATCGAAGTTGGAGTTCAAGTTGCAGTATTGAAGCTAGCAAGTCAAAATTGCAGGATGAAGCTAGTTGATGAAAAATCAAGGACTTGTTGGAAGGGTTGACTTAGTACTTGGTCTAGGACTTGGGGTTTTTTTGTCTCATTGGAAGCATATTCTATAAGAAGAGAAGAGGTTTCCAGGTTTTCCCCTTGGAGGGGTTTTTCCCTAGCTGAGTGCCTAATTTCTATGTTCTCTATTGTTACTGTTTGTTCTTGATATTTTTTTGCGGAAAATATCTAACTAAAGAACATAAGAAGATTAACTAAGTTCACAAAAAATATTAAGGTTAAGGAAAATTGATACAATAAGCTTCCACTTTGAATTTTCGAACATCGAATCAGAGCTAAGGTGAACAAGAAGGTGGCTAGAAGAATCATCTTATGCACACAAAGAAGGGTTTTCTTGTCAAGGGGAATCATTTGTGTAAGAAAAGAAGTAGATGACCTATTGACCTGGAAGGAGGGTTTCTACATTGAAAAAGATCAAGACTACATCAAGCTCTCATCAAAGGAAGGCTTGAGAGGAAGACTACAAGAAAGGTTGTTTCTTGAGATAAGTAGATCTATTTAAAGGCTCATTGAAATGAATCTTGAAGGAAGCATCAAAAGGTTCTTGGTATCATTCATCACTCTTGAAAGTTGTTGTTGGAAGAATCCAAGGAAACATCTTTCAAGAACATTATTGAAGTCCCTTCAAAGATCTTGAAGGCGTCAAGAAAGGTTGGAGACATCATCAAGGAAGAGTAGAATCTTAGTTATCAAGTAAGTATCATATTATTACTCTATGTTTGAATCTACAGGTCATATGGATTCTTTCTGCAAGGAGAGCAATAATATCATTGGAGAATCAAATCTCCTAGCATGGAAGAAAAGGATTGACTTGACACTTACAGAACAAGAGGTAATGGAATATGTAACTGGGGGAACTATTGAACCTAGCAAATACAAGCCTCAAGAACTAGAAAATTAAAAGAAAGGGGACGTAAGGCCACAAATGATCATAGTCGAATCCATTAAAGATCCTCATGTTCCATTTGTTTCAAACTTGAAAACTTCCAAGGCTATGTATGACAAGCCAGTGAATTTGTACTTTATAAGTACAACAAGGAAAAAATATGTCTTTGCAGATTAAACTATACAAGATGAAGAAATCAAAGGATGAGGACATGGCATTCTTTCTTATGAATATCTCTCAATTAAGATATCACTTGCAGGGCTTGGAGAGAAAAAATTTGATTCGGAAAATACCATCTGTGTATTGAATGCATTGCCACTGGAATGGAGCAGCTTTGCAACAAGCAACTACTCTAAGAAAGACTCAACTCATTTTGATGGCTTGTGGGCTCAATGATTTTTGGAAGAGTCTAGGATTAAGGTAAAATATGACATTGGATCAGATGAACGGTCTCGAGCCTTTCTAGCTCGAATCAAGAAGCTGAAGAAGGGAAATTTTGAGAAGTCCAAGAAGAAAGATATGTCCAAGGTTCAATGCTTTAAGTGTAATGAATAAGGACACTTTAAGAGGGATTGTCGAAGCCAATAAAACAATAAGAGAAAGGAAAGAAGTGAGGCTCGCATAGCCTGAGGAAATAGGAGAACCTGAGAAGAAGTCGAAGAAAGAATATGTGAGATATCTACTATTGAAGAAGGCACAGTGGTAGTCATGTTCTTTGTAAAGTTTGTATTTCCTTTAGTATAATATGCATTGTTGTTTATGTTGGACACCTAATCCTCTATGGGTAGGTGTGGAAGCCAAACAGTCAAAGAGGAGTCCAAGTGACCTTGGAATGTGGAATCCAAGAGTCACGCCAATGTAATATAAATACACATCTATGGTTAATAAAATCATAACTCATGCTTATCTTTCCTATGTGTGTGTGTTTGACATAGTCGATTCACATTCAGTGCCTAGTACAAGAGCATATTTGTATGCAGACGCAAAATCTCATGTTTCACCTCCCAATCCCATCATCAGACCTTGGGAAGAGCTTGTCCACAATAAGCACAAAACTGGTCTTGAATATGACAAGGAGGTGTCCTTTAATATTCCGGACTACTCCAAGCCCATCAAATTTCAGAGTGTCGGATTTCTTCATGATAGCTCACCTCCAACTGTTATACATTCTACTCCTCTTCCACAGCAACAACAACATATTGTAAAATGCCAAAATTGTGATCGAGTTGGCTATATGAAAGATCATTGTTTCGATCCTCACCCCTGCAAGCACTGTGATCAGCACACCCATTCTTCACAGAGATGCTTCAAAAACAAGCCTCCTACAAGAACAAAGATTCATCTTGGATGGATCGTTTCTTGGCAATGGGCATCAACAGCCAAGAAGATGTTTAAGTCATATGTCAGAACTTGTTCTAGAATATTGAACAATCTTGCAATTGAGTTTTCGCCATCATATCACCTTGTACCTGACAAGGGGGAAAATGGTGGTCATCTACAAGCTTCGAAGCCACATCAAGCGAGCCTAAGCCATAACTTGTTATTCTGGATTCAGAATTGTAGCCAGAGACACAGCATTTCAAGCGAGCCTGAGCCACAATCTGCCATTCCAAATTCAGAGTTGTATTCGGGGACACATATGCCCATGAGCATTCCTTTGGTTGGTGGACAGCCTTAAACCATCTATGCGAGGTTGAGCTCCTCCCTCTTCAAATAATTCGAGACACTTCCTCTAGCAGAAGACTTCAACTTCTTGCCAGTTTTGGAAGATTTCTAGGAAATGCATCAAGCATTCCAGAGTTGGTGGTCATCCTTAAACCATCACGAGTTGTAGACCTCCCTTCTTCTAGGTTGAAGGTCTCCCTCTTCAAAATATGAGGAGCACTTCGTCTAGCAGAAGACCTCAGCTTCTTGCCAGATTTGGAAGAGTTCCAGGAACTGCACTAAGCGTTCCAGTGTTGGTGGTCATCCTTAAACCACCTCTTTATGCCAACATTTCAAAGAGCTCATTCAGCCTAAGTGTTGCCATGCATACTTTGTAGATTTGTATTATAGCTTTCTTCTGGGACTCACACATACCCCTTCGGATTAAGGGGGGGAATGTTGGACACCTAATCCTCTATGGGTAGGTGTGGAAGCCAAACAGTCAAAAAAGAGTTCAACTGACCTTGGAATGCGGAATCCAAGAGTCACGCCAATGTAATATAAATACACATTTATGGTTAATAAAATCATAACTCATGCTTATATTTCCTATGTGTGTGTGTTTGACATAGCCGATTTTAACAGTTTATTATAGGAAAAACTTTTTTTTGTATGGAATCATAGAGAGAAGTATGCAATAGTAGCATACTTGGAGTTTACTTGGTTAAGTTTCTTTGCAAAAATCATCTAGTCTTTAAATATAGATAGACGATTTTGTATATTGTTCATCCAGGCATTATCTAACATTATGTTAGAGGTAGTCATATTGTTAAGGGGAATCATCATGATCCTATAAGAACCATCATTTTGGAAGTTTCTTGGAAGAAGAATTATAACAAGGTTAGTATACATTCCATATAGTATGGAAACAATACTTTTAGAGGGATGAAGGAATGAAATGGGTCTGATTGCAGACTCATTATAAGGCATATAACTAGATGATGGAATAAAAGAATAGGAATTCATATTGAAAGTAACTCTTGGATAAGATTCGTATGTACAGAGCCTTGTAATATGCTTTATATGGTCATATGATGCTTAAGAGGAAAAAGTTGACTTACTCTAGGATGGATAAAGAATTAAGACTTTCTCTAAATTATGTAGAATAATGACTAACATCCAGTGCACCCTCCGGAAGAAAATTTCTAACTTTGTAATCAAGTTCGATCCTTGGAAACTTTGATGCATGAAGGAATATTCAAATGGATATGGACCATGAGGATGTTGATGCTTGGACAAGAAAGTTATCATAATGAGATAATTCTAAGTTTAATTATTGTTGGTTATCTAGTTAACATATTGTTTTTCTACCTAGAAGGATATTGCAGGAATACATGAAGAATGTTGAGGCAAACTCAACATAGGATACCTCGCAATCAGTGTAGCATGACTCTTATAAGACCCGCGAGTACCCGCGGGTCTTTAAAAATTTTATATCAAGACAGGTCACTCGCATAGAACCTACGGTTTCTACCCATACCTGCCAAAACCCACATAAAACTCAACTACCCACATTGAACCTGTGAAGAACCATATATGACATGCATAAGACCTGTGGAGACCCTCAAAATTTGATATATATTTTTTATTGGAGATCATGTGGAGGGAAAAAAAAAATTGAGTCTTATACGAGTCATATACGGGTCTTTCCCGAGTCTTATACGCATCGTTGAGTCAATAGACAGACAAGTGTTATATGAGTACAAGTCGTGCAATGGCAATTATAAATTCAAGATATATTCATCTTGAGATTGAAAAGTAGCAGTGTGAGAAGATAACCTAAAGGTCAACAAGGGAAATGACCTTCATGCAAAAGCTTTGATC
The DNA here is from genome assembly GCA_034641835.2 of Pinus albicaulis. NCBI lineage: Eukaryota > Viridiplantae > Streptophyta > Pinopsida > Pinales > Pinaceae > Pinus > Pinus albicaulis. The sequence continues at coordinate 300,444,135 of CM076581.1, forward strand.
AGTTTAAAGCTTGGAAAGGCTCAATGTAATGCCTTCATCCTAGATGTCATGATGAAAGTGATGAACAAGAGAAATGACCTAAATCCTATCACAATATTGAATAGTGAATATGGCTCCATGATACCTCAAAATAAATCAAGCTTGATGCAAATAAGAGAGGGAACCATGTAGCTATGAAGAAAAAATAGTTGATACTCTTATAAAGAAAATGTATAAGGCTTATGGTGTTGACTTCCTAAATAGAAAGGAAGTATGGGACTTCCTCTGGTTTTGAGAGGGAGAAAAGGAGTCTCCTTGAAAAGGGAGAAAAGATCTATTCCATGAGCAAGAGGGAATAGGGATATCCTCTTTGCTTGAGGAGTGATGTTAGATAGCACATGTGCATTCTCGTCTTCATGTGTCAAGCACTTGACCAGGACTAACAATCGTAAGTCTAAGTGCAGGCCTTGGAGAAAGAATGGTGGTTTCCTTGGGTAAGCATTTTTGGTTTCCTTGAGGATATAACATCCAATAAAGGAAAGGTATCGACACTCTTTGAGGATAGGATAGGTGTCCAAGATAAGAGTAGTCGAATAGGACCAATATTCTTTGAGGATTCAAGTTTGGAAATCCAAGATAAGAATAGCCCTAAAAGGTCATACCTTGTGAACATTCGGATGGGGTATATGGCTTATAGAGGTAATGGTGTGGTATCACACAAAAATCCTCCCAACATAATTCTCTCGAATGAAGTTGAGCTTGTCAAGTTAGGCCTCAATGACAATGTTGGTTATATTTTTTATGCTTATTGTTATGCAGAATTATGAATTATGGATAAAACACATTCCCTAAATGTGGTGCTATGAATTTATAACAACAAATCAAATACTTTGCAAACACTTTCTCTAAGAGTAAATAGACACACAAAAAGATAGAGGAACCTACTTGTGATCCAAGCGCTTCATTCCGTCGCTTTTGATGTAGCTTCCAATCCAACTTAGATCGCCAGACTAGTTCCTGTAAGTATAAACACTAAACAGCAAAGAGATTGAAATATACAAATGTCTATTTATCTTAATCAGTGAACATGAAACATATATATCAGTTAAGAATCCATCATATGAAAAGTAGAAACATAAACAGATACATATATGGGAAGATGAACAACAATATTTATTAATGAGTAGAAGGGAGAGGTTACAACCAATGATCAATTTGATGTCACCAGCTCTAGCTTTATCCCAGTGTCATCACAATAAACATCTCACCAGCAACATATCAGTCCTATCACTCTCTCATTTGATAATCCAACAGCATTTATTTACAAAATTTCTTCCTTTTCTAGCAATAGGATATATGCTCAATTTATAGGGCAACTGATGGTAGTTTCTCAATCAATGACTTTCTAATAATAGGCAAGACATGTTCCCAAGCTCAGAGGTGTTAGATGGACACTTGGATTCGAAGTTTGACACATATGGACTCTTCTAGAAGGCACTGACCATGTGGAGATTCTGGAACAATGAGAATTTCACTCCCATTTTACCAACGCACTCTTGAATGTCGAGAAGTGCTTTGCAGAGCACCCTTGAATAGAGGTAACTTCATATGAAAAGCAGTTAGTCCCTTGAGAGGCAGCGTTGGTGAGCTCATAAGTGATATAACATATACTTCAAACCTTGGAAACCTTGCAATAGAAGTCATGAATGATTTGTTCTTGTCTTAGGGCATGTAACAATTGAAATGATAGGGGATGATAGACCCTATTTCATTGGTCCTGGGGATGATGTTCAGTTTGACCAGGTCATTGGAAATGATGCCCAAATTAACCTATAACAGTTGCCCCCTAAAGCATGAAGTCAGAATAATAACAATATTTTTTGAATGAGATGCTTTACGATTTGATGGGTTGGAACTAAAGCAGAGTGGCGACCGGCATCAATCTTACAATACATTACATCATGATATATCCTCTTGATCACAAATTGTTGAGGGAAGGCATTCCCATGCTCAGCACATAAACTCTCTAATAACATGTACATAGTGCAGAAAGTCATCTACATTGGAATGTTGCCCAAAATAGACATGCCTACAGATATAGGCCCGTGTTCGGATGAGATGATGTGTACAACAATCCTGAAATCGCAGCTTGGATGGTTGAAAGTAGATCTGGGGTCTTCTTATCTCGTTCACTCGATCGTTCGGGTACAAGTCTAGCCATGCGAATATATGATTTTTAGTCGAACATGGTAAGACATCATTTGATTACCAGCCAATGATGTGAGTTGTTAACAAACGCGAGAGAACCACCATTGATGTTAATGGCTCTCAAGGTACTGCAGTACATTTCGTAAGACGTGAATAGATGATTTAATGTCGAACGCCAAACAAAATATTTCGGTCAAAAGTCTGGAAGCAAGGATCATGTCGATGTTGTAACAAACCTCATCATACTAGAAGATGATGTTTCTAAGTGAACTTCCTAGATGATGATTTGATGTCGATAGGAAGCCACTTTATCGTGAAATGGGAGTTATTGATTTCAGAGACAAAATGTGACTTGATATAGAAATGTTCAGGGATGACTGTCATGAGAATGAAGATTTATGAGTATTGCAGAAGGATGAGTATTCACTGGATGACTTCTGTTGAACATATCGGCAACACTAAGATGAGTTGGCAGCATTGACCCAAAACCGAAGTGAAGATATGATGAACCATAGGTATGAATGAACCGTCAAGAATATTACCCAACCCAAACAGTCACGATGATGGAATGAAGTGTCATGTTCAAGAGCGACCTGCTACCGTAAAAGTTCTGTTCACTTTCCCAAATTTTCCCCAGTCATTTTTCGACCAGTACCTCTTTATTTTTTAACAAGCTTGAAGAGGATAACATATGCTTGATCTATAATTCAACCCTTTGGGCGAATAATGTATTGCTATTTAATAATTTAACGATTCTAGCGATTAATGAAACTCGATTATTGCAATGATCGACAAGCCCGTCACTATTTTATGTTTTAATGAGCCTAACGACAGTGATAGCGCGGTCCTCTTTCATATTTAGAGAGTTTTAAAAAAAGGACAAAATAAAACTCCATAGGTATTTTTTCATAAAGTTGTCGCTCAGATCCGAAAAAGTGTAAAATAATATCTGAGAGAACCTCCTAGCCATGTTCGACTAAGGAATTCATTTTTCATTAATAATCTACCTCAGTCCGGAAAAGGGTTAAACTTATACTAACCAGATATCAATTCATTTACTTTTACGAGATCTAAAAGACAAGTGCTCGGCAATATTTTCACATTATCGGAGTCTGAAAAGAGCTAAAAGAAGACTCTAGGGGTTCCTTTTTCGCTATAATCGAAGCTTGAAAAAGATATAAAAGTGTGCTTCAAGTCCTTTTCCATTTTTATCAAAGCTCAAAAAAAAAGGATAAAAGTATGCTTTGTGGTCAAATCATTCTTGAAATAAATGTGCACGACTAATCTTCTCGTCAGTTGCAAACTTGTTCAAAAGGATTAAAAATACATGTTTCATAATCAAAATTGAATAAAACCATAGTCACCGCAATAAATATGATTTTAAAATAATCAAATGACTAATTAAAAGATTTTTACTATTCATTTTTACCATTTTAAAGTTACCATTTGCATTTTGGAGCTCTGAACCTGTTTTTTCCCCCGAACTTTAGCTATTGATTGCGATCAATTATGTGGACGGTTTTCATCGTCGTTTGATCCAGGTTGTTGCTATAAACCCCCTCTTTCTTTCAGTATTCATTTCATTTCATTCCATTACAATTTTTTATGGATTTGGGCCCCTTAGGGTAAATTATTTTTCAAAAGAGGGCAACACACCCTTGGTCATTTAAAATTACATTGGAATGCACTCAAAATGAAGCCTAGGTGCATATGAAATGCACTGTCTATTGACCAAGACTGCATTGGGCGCAATTCACATATTTTATTCTTGTGTTGTACCCAAATTTTGCCTAATTGTTTGCATCAAAAGGAGTCTAATGAGTCTTATGGTCAGGGATTCATTGGACTAGAATGAAAATTACTTGGAGAGAAAGAGAGCATGAAGAACAAAACATGATTTCCCTTAATGATCCAGGTACTGTAAGAGCCCTAAGGGATTGTGGGTTATTAAAGTACTTCTGCTTATCAGGTATGAGGCAACAAACGAAACTTTTGGAGTTCCTTGTTCGTGCATGGGATCCGGAAATTGAGGTATTTCACATTAGGAACAAAGTGGTTCCAATTATAGTGGAGGACATATATTTTATGACAGGCTTGTCGAGGAGAGGCCTACCCATTTTTCTCTAAGGGTCTGCTCTCGAAGGAGAGACGGTGAGAGACTATATTTTGCAGCATTGTTATCCAGGGGCAGAGCCTAGCAAGGATGGGAAAATAAACATCTGTGACGTTCGTGATTTTCCTTTGAGAACCATCTTATTCACGATCGGAAAGCTTGTTGGTACTGTTACACTACATGTAGCGAACAAATATTATATGCAGTATGCGCTAAAGTGCATGGAACCAACAGTTTTCAACTGGGTTGAAGCTATACTCTCTCAAATGAAAGAAAAACTGAGCAAGGCAAAGGGAGGAAGGAATAAAAACTTCAGTTATGGTTCGATCCTTATTTCTTTTGCCTTAGAGCGAATTCCACTGATGCACCTCAACATATGACGTTGGGTGTGTCTAACCCTAGAGATCCGAGGATGCAGAGATGGTTAGAACTGATGGCTAGACATGCAGGCCAAACATCCATCATGTTCTCAACTGCATTCTTCGCCTGGTTCAGGTGATAGATTATCGCCATCGATGAGTATGCATATGCAGGTATCGATTTCCGAGGAGATCCAGACTTAGCTTTACCAAAAGGCGCTCAGTGGGGTGCAATCAGTAAGAATGTTTTGACCATGTTTTTTAATTTTTCTAAGGTTTATACATGTTTCTGTATTTTTATGTTTTCCCAAGACTAAACTAAAGTTTTAATGTAATGCAGATGTGAGTCGAATTCAACCAGTGGAGGAAACAGAGCATGGAGCGGATAAGCCAGCAGAGAGGGTTGTCGAGAGAGCATTCCTTTGAGACTTAGACGTGGTTGAGAGTCTTGCTGAGCTTCGACAGCACATAGAGGGGTTGACCTTTGGGATTTCGGATTATCGGACCGAAGATTTACCCATGTGACTGCAGCGCCATACTATTAGCATTCCTAACCGCTGGATGCGGTTACTACTTAGGATAGCTAGATCGATAGCATGTTACCATGAGCATCACTAGTTTACTTTTGACATGTTTCATACATTTTGAGGTTAGATGACCAATGTGTCTTAGGCACAATTTTTTGTAAAAACCTATTACTATCTATCTATTTGATTTCAGTGTTTTCCTACGTTTATTGTGCAATCCTATTCAATTATGTGAATGTATTTTTACATGTGTTGCAAATGTCTGTTTATAACATAATTCGCTAAAGAATCAGTCAATGTGTTCAAGTTTCTAAAAATGTGTTAATATTGAATAAAATCAAAGTGTCTTTCCAAAATTTGAACTCTTAGGAACATACGATGCAGTGTTGGATTTATAACAATATAAACACTAGTAATTTGTAATACCACGAGTTGTGAGTCTAACCTTATGATGATGTGGTTAATCCCAAATGAAATGGCATCAGAGATAATTTCGATCAACACGCTATACTCACCAATATTTTTTGTCGATCTACCGATACAAATCCCTTGAAAACTCACTAACTCGTTGTTCGAAGTGAAAATGGCCCACGCTGCAAAGGATAGGTTCTGCGTACTACGACTAGCACCATCAGCATACCCAACAAATGGTTCTAGAGATTTAGACATCTACGATGAAATGTAGAGCAGATTACTAACATCAAGAGAACTCTAAAAAACAAATTAAGACAGTGAATGCAAATCAACAGCATATATATACAATATAATACAAAAAATTACTACGCTCATGATTAAGCATAGTAACATTTCAGATACAACCCATTTTGGGGTTACGCTAATGGAATTCCATCATAATCCACCAACTCATAGGCACCTTTAGCAAGAACTCTTTTGACAATATAGAGGCTATACCATAATGGCTCAATTTTCCCTGTACTTATTACATCAGCTTCATCAACACAAAGAAGGACCAAGTCGCCCTCTGAGAAAATGTGAGGTTGTACATGCTTGTCGTATTGCGCCTTTATACGTCTCTTATGCACTTCGTTGGCCAATTAGGCTTCACAACGCTCTTCATCAAGATGGATGGAGTTAAAAAGACGTGCTTCTTCATCTGAGGTGTCAAGTAACAAGTCGATTGCGAGTTTTAATGACGGTATTTCACATTGGATTGGCAAGATAGCTTCCAGACCATACACCAATTGAAAGGGGGTAAATCCAGTTGCATTTTTCACCGAGGTTCGGTACGCCCACAAGGCCGAGTACAGGATCAAATGTTAATTTTGTTTATGAACTTCTATCATTTATTGAAGCATTCGTTTAAGAATCTTGTTAATACCCTCAACTTGTCCATTTGATTGTGGATAATAAGGAGTAGAACTATCATGAGATAGTGCTAACTTGGCAGTCAACTCAGTCATCATGTAATTACGAAAATGCTTACCATGATCTGTGACTATAGCCTATGGGACCCCAAACCGTGCAATGACATGATTAAAGAAAAACAATGCAGTTGTTTGTCCTATGTTGTTGAATGTATGCATCGCTTCGATCCACTTGGTAAAGTATTCTACTGCGAAAATAATATAACCATGCCCCCAAGACAAATGAAGGTTATAGGTCATGAATTCAATGCCCTATTTTTAAAATAGTCCCACAAAGACAACATGATGCATTGGCGCCGGTTTTCAGATTTTACGATCAAAAATCTGGCAGGCATGACAACTTCTGACTGCGAGGATGCAGTCACGAAATATGGTAGGCCAAAAATAACCAGTGTGGAGTAACTTTTGCGCGGTAATGTATCCAGACAAATTTCCACCACAAGCCCTAGCATGACAATCATTTAAAACATTTCCGGCCTCCTCATCAGTGAGGCACCTTCTTAAAATTGTATCGACACCACGACGATAAAGTGTATCGCCGACAATCAAATAATTTTTCACTTGGATTAGGGGAATTTTGAGTTCTAAAATGGGCCTCCTAAAGAAATAATAAAATAATAGCTAAACCAATAAAATAATATTTATGAATTTTCAATTTACTTTTTGCACCAAAATCCATGTAACCATGGTTAAATTCAATTCAAAAGTTGTACAAATAAAAATAAAAATAAAAATTGTATTGACTATAAATAAGAATGATATTTTCAAGAAAAATTCATTTGTCCTTTGTACTTAAATAACTTAAAATAAAATATAAATATAACTATAAACTCTTAATTATATAATATAGTATTAATTAAAATTTATATCATTTATATTATATATTAACATGTAATTAATATACTATATAAAAATAATATAATACAATATATTATTTTATGTATAAATTTTATATTACATATTGAATTGATTTGATTTATAAATAAATGTTTGAAAATATACAATATAATATTTATTGAAAAGTGTGTAAATACTTGAAAATTGCGTAGGGATATGCATTGTTTCTTTCAAAAAATATGAAATGACAATAATAATATTTTATTCAAAAAATGTGAAATGACATTTATCATGAGTGGTTTACTTTATGACTTTAAAAGTACTTAGAGCACTACCATGGTTAACCATGAGTTTTTATCCACCATTGAGAATGTGACAAGTAAGTACCTTTAACTCAAGCAATTCCACCTCAACCATTAGGGATGATCTCATCCCCTAAAATGTTATTGGTTCTCATAAAGTGAATTTTGATTGTACAATTTCCTTAGGAGGCCCATTTTAGACCTCAAAATTCCCCCTAATGGTATCAAATACGTCGTTGGTTAGAGAGAGAGGTATGAGGACAAAAAGTCTGGGTCTGGAGATAAATGATAAAATCCCCATTCCAAGGATCAAATGATTCGATCAGAAACAGAGACTCGTCAAGAATAGATGGTTCCAACGTAGTAGCATTACTATTAGAGGGAAGGTCACAGAGAAGCTCACCCAAAACTAAAGAATTCTTTGACTGGGATTTGATAAATTCCAAATCAAATTCCTACAAAATGACAATCAATTTTGAATACTTTCCCCCCAGCAATTGACGTGATAAAATGTAATTCATGGGATTGCAATATGAATTAATAATGGTCTTCCAGAACAAGATATGGTGGTCTTTGGACAGCTTGAACAGCCGCCAAGGCAAGCTTTTCTACGTACAAATACTTCACCTCAGTATCATTGAGATTACGACTCAAATAATAGATCAGATGTTCTATCCCATTTTCTACTTGGACCAATACCATAGCAATGGTTGTATCAGCCACGATGATATATAAGAAATAATCACTCTGATAATTGGCGGGATACATTAATGACGCTCGGACAAGAGTATCCTTGACAGCATCAAAATAAGCTTGTGCAACTTGGTCCCAATGGAAGGGAATCCCCTTTTTCAAGAGCCAAGTAAATCCTTTAGCCATTTTGGTGTAGTTGGGTATGAACCTCCTTAGGAAGTTAGCCTTTCCCTGAAGTTTCTGTAACTGGAGCAAATTTGATGGCGTAGGCAAATCAAGAATGGTTTGGACCTTCAATGGGTCTATTCGAATTCCTTCTTTTGAGACGATGAATCCTAGAAAATGACCAAAACCAACACAAAACACACATTTATGTGGATTGAGGCGTATTTTGTAGTGTCGGCAACGTAAAAAGATAGCTCTCAAATGCATCGGGTGATTAGTCTGATTCCATGAATGCACAGGTAAATCGTTTAGATAGGGTTGAACATTGTGCTTGATGTCATTGAAAGCATAATCCATTGCTCTCTGAAAAGTTGCCCCAGCGTTATTTAAACCAAACAGAAGTTTCCTATAAGCGAATATGCCCCAGGGACAAATGAATGTTGTCTTATATTGGTCCTCTAGGTAGATATTGATTTGATTATAGCTGGAAAATCCATCCATGAAGGAAAATATTTCGCATCCAGCACAATCGTCAATAATCTGGTCGATAAAGGGAGTAGGATAGTTGTCTTTTGGACAAGAAATATTGACATCTCGATAATCAACGCACATTCTGATGGTTCCTTGTTTTTTCATAATAGGAACGATGTTCGAAACCCACTCAGTTAACGAAACAGAGTAAATGAAACCAACACGCAAAAGTTTTTCAACTTATGTTTTAATGGCAGTGGCCTTCTTCAGATGAACAAGACAAAGGCGTTGACGTATCGGCTTGACATCAGGGTACATATTAATAGTGTGTTCAACGATACTAGTATCTATGCCTAGCATTCCTCGTAAGACCAAGCAAATACATCACGAAATTCACAAAAGAGAGAGAGATATGTTTCGAGTTCTTATGGAGAACAAAACACGCTGACATGAATTTTTTCTACAACATTGGGTTTGGTCGAAATATCGATAGAAATGGTTTCTTCAATATTTGACAAATTTCACTCAGAATTGATTGCATTAATAGGAAAAGAATTTGAAAAGAAATTTTTGATCGATGGGTGATATAGTTCAGTAAGATTATCTTCTTCATAATCTGGAAGATGGGAATGATGATGATAATCTTCCCATGGCTCTCCTTCTAACATCATGGTTTCCAAAATATTCTCATCTGTCAAGAAAGTTGAGGAAAAAGGATCAGATGGAGTACCATAATCTAATGAACCATCTATCCAAATGACCGGCGATGATGATTTCGAATTCACCACCCAAGCCAGATAGATTGATTTCTATGCCAACTCAATGGGGTTGGGCAGCAGAAACTTATCCAACATAACAATTTCAGAATCACCTGTACTCTTCCTTAAGCCAGATGGAGTGGAAGAGATCATGTAGCAAACCTCTATGTTTGCAATTTTTATCGATGTCACAGGCAGCGGTAATGCAAAGTTTCCCATGAGAGTGGAATCCTTTAAGAGTCCTACACCAATGTTCTGAAGTGCAAGTTGAGTGTGTGAACTAACGGAACACTTTCAATTACCTGGGAACTGGAGGCAAAGAAGGATAGTTGATTGATGTTTGTGATAACACCTTTATGTGGAAAGGCGATCATTCTAAAATATGTAGAAACAATCGCAGTCATAGCATATACCCATGGCCTTCCAAGTAAAATATTGTAGTCAAGGGGTCCGTCAACAACCTCAACTTCAACATTCATTGTTTTTCCCCCTAGTTCAACATGCAGGTTATTGATAATACCGCAAGGCTTATATGTACGTCCGTCGAAATCTCTCAACGTCATTGGAAATTGAGATATGCACGACGAGCCAAGTGACTTCCAACAGTTTAGAGACATAATGCACGTAGATGCTCCCTCATCAATAATAGTATGATGAACAAGGTGATTGAGAACATTTACTTGGATGGAGAATTCCAATTCTGTTGGTAATTGCAGCACATAGCCCGTATGATTAAAGACTACGAGATTAGAATCAGTCGGATCAATTCCACCAATTGCTGACAACAAAGCCTGTTTCTGGGAGGGAAATTTTGTAGCACCTCAAGCGCTGACATTGCTGAAGAGGATTGAGCCAAAACTTCAACTATATTATAATTTTGAGCAGCTCTGGCTCGAGGATTAAATGTTGATTTATGAACGACTCCCTTTGGTGGCTTGATTTTCAATTCAGGAATAACATGTGGTGGTATTGATTCCATGGACGGATTCATGGTCGAGGTAGTAGGTTGATCAGTGGCCTGACTACCATAATCTTTATTACACGTTGACAGCAAAACATCTGTCGATGGCTTCGTGAAAGATAGCATAAGCACTTGGGAACTAGAAGCCAGATCCGTAGCAACCAAATTTGTGTCTAGATTTGGAAACGGATCTGTCAACACAGCTAACGCATGTGAGATCTTAACCATTTTTTAAACTACAGCACAGTGAGGACAATCTCAAACAAAGTGTTCTTCATTACAGATTATGCAAGGGTAACGAGGTTTCCGATTTCCAGAAGTTTGATCAGATGATCTTTCCTGCGGGGTAGAAGTTTCCTTTTTCTTTTCTTTCCATTTTTTCTTACTTCCGGGTTGCTTGTCACTTTTTCCCTTGTCAGATGACATGGCATGAATTTCAGAAGAAGGCGCAGGATCAGATGCAGTAGTGAGATGTGTGCTTGCAGTGCTGATCATACCGTCTCTGGCATGAGATTCCTTTGATGGAGGAGGAACAGTGAAATTAGATCGCGACGCGTTAGGAATTTTCTCATAGAGCGTGCCAGACTGAGTATAAATCAAGTCTAAATATTGGGCACGAGCAATGACCTGCTCTTAAGTGACGACGCCACCCTTAGCCACATCCTCAGTTATAGATGGTAACAGGAACTTAATGAACCACTCAGCAAGGAGCTAATCAGGAACAAATGTTTTAACCATTCTACGACGACGACGCCACTCATGAATATGACAATAAATGTGAGTATCGTTAGTCTGTTTAAAATTAGTCAAGATTTCCGTTCCAGTTTCATATCGTATGGGTAACTAAAATTGGGTCAAAAAGACAGTAGCTAGGGAAATGAAATTATCAAAAGAAGCTCTAGGTAACTCAATGTACCATTTTGCAGCTGGACCCGTGAGTGTACGTTGAAAAAGACGTAGTTGAACAGAGTCATCATTCAAGGAGTTAGATGAACACCACAAATGATAAGTCATAACATGAGTCGACGGGTCTTCCCCGAGGTTTCCATTGAACTTAGGAATATCCGAGTGTTGAACCCTTAGTTAAACTGAGAGGGGGGGTGAATCAGTTTAACACATACATGGACTTTTAAAACTTCTCTCTTAAAACTTATTTACACCTTCTCTTAAAACTTATTTACACCTTTACTTCATGATCAACTTAATATGTGAGCAGTCTTTATTAGTGAGCAGCAAGTATCAAACAGATTTTTTAATGTAACAACAGTCTTAATATGTGAGCAACAAGTATTAAGTTGATTAGATAAATCACATCAACACATCCACAAAGACACCAGATATAAGTGGAAACCCATAAAGGGAGAAAACCACATCTTATTATTGTTGTGATGCAAAGGCAAGCTCCAACTCCCTCTCACCACTGTTTTTCTGCAGGCACCAACATACAGGAGGCTCCTACCTCAATTCTGCAAGCTACAACTTGCAAGGAAGCTCCAACTCCCATTAATTTTCTGCAGGCACCAACCTACAGGAGGCTCCAACCTCAGTCAGCTACAACTGACATTTATCAAGCTACAACTTGATAGGGAAGCTCCAACTTCCTTACTCTTTCAAAAAAGAAACACTCGCTGATTTACCTTGGATATCAGCTCTGTTCTGTTCCATCTGCTCTGCTATTCATCTATTCTCATATCTGCCCTATATCATCTCTGCATCTTTTCAGATTCTCTATCAGCTTCTCCTTCTTCTCTGCTCAGCTCCTCCTTCTTCTCTGCTTCACTGCTTCATTTCTGCATTCTCTTCACTCACTCTCTCTCCTCTTACAGCTTTCTTATTTTCTTCAACTCTCTTCAATTCTGCTGCACACTCTCTTCTTGTCTCATTATGTTTTCGTCGACCTTTTCCCTTTGGATATTATCCTATTTTATACAAACTAGCTTCATGGTTGTTTGTATTCTACTGGGAATTCAAAATGGACAGCCATGTCTCTTTACCTTTTTCCTTCTCATCTCTTTTATATGCTCATTCAGAAAACATAACTGTAGGTACCAATTTATCATTACAGTGGGATATTTGTTCTCTTCCAGAGACTTGCCAATGCATCACAAACAATAAAAATCAATTAAAACATTTACATTCAAATTACAAATGAGAACTCCAGCTCACTCATACAGCCTTTTGGATCGCTGCGCGTTTGTCTTTTCTTTGACTGTGTCTGCCTTTTCTGTGACTGTGTTTTGTTTCTTTTCAGCGTTGTTTGCTCTTCTGTCCTCTGCTGTGGTGTAACTGTGCTTTTTATATCAGTGCATTTTATATAAATATGTAGCAGTTGGCATTAAATCTGGGCAAATACCAACCCTTTACACACAGCAAGTGTCTTGTTGATGTGGCGAGTTCCGCAAGCGGAACATACGTTCATCACAATTGTTTTATATTAATAATCACCCTCCTATTAAGCCGAGGCATATATATAACCCACGGACCACGCGGCACATCGCAACAGCGTTATATATATATATATATATATATATATATATATATATATATATATATATATATGACAGCGCCCCTTATATAATTCAACTTCAGCTCTTGGCATAAGTTTAACATACAAACTGCCCTTTTTGGTATGGCTTAAATCATTTCTTGGCGTATATGATAAAACCTGTTTAAACAAATAAAAACTCCTTTCGGGCCCACATGACACGTTTTCAAATGCGATTGACCTGATGTGATACGATTAATCGCAATCGCAAACTTCTAATTGCGATAGTTGCTGTGCAGTTTCAACCAACTGCGATATTGCGATATTGCGATAGTTGTGATATTGCGATATTGCGATATTGCGATAGTTGTGATATTGCGATATTGCGATGGTTGCAATATTGCGATAATTGCGATATTGCGATGGTTGCGATATTGCGATGGTTGCGATATTGCGATATGCCCATACTGCGATGCTCCGATGCGATTAGGAAGGGTCCCACCTTATGGTACTTTGGTTATTTTTTTATAAAGCGCTCCACTTATATATATTTATGCTTTGACCTTTGTTTATATGATGCGCTGCACATATATGTAATGCACTGCATATATAATCCAGCGTGGGTAGCGATTCCCGGAATTTGTGTTTATGTTATATGTAACGTCGGGCTGGGTAGTGATTCTCGGAATAACTGCTCTGCCTCTATATGTGCTGCCTCTGCCTCTGCCTTAGTTGCTTCTGCTGCTGGACCTCTGCCTCTACTGCTGTGATAACGGTTCTGCCTCTATGTTCACGACTCTGCCTCTGCCTTAGCTGTGCTTCTTTCTCTGTCTGTGTCGTTGCTTCCGTTCTACTGTTTCACTGTTACATTTCGACATTCTCTTACGCATGTCTGCTACTTTGCTTCTCTCTTTGTTTCATCTGCTCTTTGACTGATGCTACTCCTTAATTCTCCTTTTGTTGCCTCTGCTTCTTTAAATGACCCTGTCTCTGCTGCTCGACCCTCTCTACATCTTGCTGCTATGCTGCTCTCTTTGCCTTGTTGTTGCCTCAGGTGTTCCTCCTTTGCCATCTCCTTTGCCATCAATGACAACATTTCCAACAGTCTCCCCCTTTGGCATTGATGGCAACACATCCACCAATAATCCAATGCTTCCTCCAAGTCTTCCTCTGTCTAGCTTCTTTTAGAAGACCCTTTCTTCTATTACCTGCTTTTCCTCCCCCTTTGACATCAATGGCAAAGGGTTGCACATTTCTCAGTGTTGATTCTGTCTTTGCATTTCCTCTCTCTAAGTTATGTTTAGGCCCTCTTCTACTGACTTTGTAACATGCTGCTCCAGTCTGATGTACAAGACTTGTTGAGAGAACACTTTGAGGATTATTGCTCTTGAATGTACACTACAAGTTGATACAATCCCAAAGCACTGACTCCTTTCACTTGTATAAAGCTAAAAGTGAGGATAATGACACTTCATAGAACACATTGTACCAGCTTTATCTAATCAGGGATGCATCACTGGATTACACCTGAAATACTGAGAATGCTTCAAATATACTTCAGTCTCTATCTGATGTAGTGTGCCAATACATTTCTGTTGAGGAAGATTATAGATGGAATATGTCTTCTTCTACAATACTCATCTGCAGTACCACACCTGTTCAATTATGATAATGATGTTAATATATCTTTTGTCGCTGTGGTACACCTTTCCTGCCTGTTGGTGATGATATGAGCTAGGGTGCTAATATTATTCTTAATATCTGAAGGTTCTTGTTATAGATGTGATTAATGAATTAACCAGAATTTGATCTAAGAGATCAAATTCCTTTACTGCTTGCATAATGTATTTTCAAAACAAAACCTTGAGGTAGAATGCATTCAATGTATTTGTCAATCTCACTTATCAACCATGCAATTCATTTATGACATAAGGAGGTATGTATGTCTATGATCAATCTCTCATTTAAAGGTGGATTACCAGTAAATCCTTTCTGTTGAAGTAGGATTTAGATGATTTTAAAACTTTTGGGCTTTAGATGGTAATCACTACTAGTCCTTTATCCTTCAGATACTTTGACTGTTCTATCAAAATGAAATTCCACAAAAGCATACTCAAGATGTTTAATTGAGAACTCAGCAAACAGACTTCACACTGTTTTTTAACTGATCTTAAGAAAGAGGCCTTGAAGATATACATGTACCAAATTCAGGATGGCATGCAATTATATATATAGAGGAAGATATTGCTTTAGTGCTCAATATACTACTTCAAGTGTAAACACAATACTAATCCTTTAGCTCTGCTACTGACCTTCTCATGCTGAATGCATAATCTAGATAACGCTGGGAATACTATCTTGATGTACGATTGCCATAATCCTTTTGATCCTGAGGACCTGTTTTATTCTTACTTAGCTGGTTGATCTTCCCCTGGAATGATATTTTCATTTCTGTTCTCCCCCTGAAACTGTGCTTTCTCTTTATATCAGAGATACTACCTCTGGTCTATCCATTGTAACGCTAATCATACATGTATCGGCAATAAGACTGTTATGCATCCAACCAATTCATATAACCTTCGGCAGGTACATATATTAAACGATGTCACCCTACTCGCATATAATGCTATATCACTATATGGTCACGACCTCCGTTCAAATATTAAATCATCACGATATGGTTAACCCACATATTTTCCATGGTTTATATATTTGCCTCCAAACCTTAGGACTAAGGTTATAACTCCTCGCGCTTATACTCCTTCTATCACGGGAATTCAATTTATTTGTATGTGCCAAGCTTTACAACCAATGGTTAAACCTTGAGAAATTATATTAATACGCACGCTTTTTGCATAATTAACTTTTGAATAAACCTTGGCTCTGGGCCCCGCAGGTATAAAAGACGGCCCAATCAAATGCTCGTACCACATCTGGTTAACTTCCGCGTACCTTGGTTAAACTCCGGGCAAGTCCGACGTGCGATCAATGTCCGATGGCCCTCTTCCAGATCAACGGCTCGTACACATATCGCTCGGTGTCTTGGTACGAACTATAACGTGCGATGGCGCACTTTAACCGGCGGTTTTCAATTTCGTTTAGGGACATGCATCAGCCTGTCTATGGAATCGCTCCCCAACCAGGAAATATCGCTTATCACCGAAAGGCGGTGCGATGAAAACCATAAACCGCCGTCACTGTTCATTTGGTCATGGTTCCGCCCTTTTAGCTCGGGGTTCCGTCATATAGTTCAATGCCAAATACTCTGTTGCGCTCAAGTTCCGCCTGTTCTATTCAAATTAATGTAGTTCTTCCGCATTCTACTACCGGGTTCCGTCTTCGGAGTTCCACCTTCAGAGTTCTGCTCCACATTCTGCCTCCAACAATAAGCCATTGCCGCACCATTGATGTTCTAAATGCACAGTTCTTTTCTTCTGTTGTTCCTTTCGACTCCTTTTGTTTTATAACGTTTGGTTCAGGTTCATCTCCCCTTGACACACAGTTCTGCTTTAAACCTTTTCCTAACCTCTTATATACCAGTGTTCTGTTCCTTCGACTGAGCCAGCGGGGAATCTATTGGCCCTTACTGCTTCAATTACGTTCATCTTCAATGTTTGCTGCGTTTATGAGTTACACTAACCGTGATTTCACCAAACTGCTCATAACTTGCGTCTAACGCACCTGCACACAGTAAACTAAACAGTTCCTCGATTTTCAACTGTGGAATGGAAATTTCTGGGTTTGAACTGAGTTCTCTGCTTTGAGAGCATCGATACTTCGAAACTCACACTTCCAATCAAATATTCAACCCTACTATGCACTCAAATATTTCTTATATACATGTATAGAATCTCTATTAACCCTATCGAATCCACCATACAGAATTACATCCTTTATAAATTCTATTATTGAGCTCTCCACTGTTTTCAACAACAATCATCAATATACTAGATCTTACCTTGGCATCATTAATCTTCTGCTTTTTCTATCATTTTATTCAGAGGAAGTTATAGCATTCTCCTTTCTAGGACTGCTCCAGAATCATTGCTGCTTTACATACAATTCAACTGCTCTAACATAGTGATCTTAGGGAAGACATCTTCAATTTCTTTCCTAGGACTCTTCATGGGTAGATCACTCAGAAATTTATCACTTACTTGATTGTACTCCTCCAAGGGGACTTTTCATAGATGAGTGATGTAATGATATTAATGATGACAGGGACTTTTCTTACTCATTCTTCTTAATGTGATTCATTGTCAATTCTAGCAATATGATACACAATGTGATCATCATTTAAGGTGCTGATGTTTTCTTTCTACTACCATGGCTTCTTGTTGCCTTCTCTTCTTCCATCAATCTATCAGCTAATTAAAAACATCAGATAGTCTTCTTCCTCTATAGTTCTCTGTTAAAGGAATTTCCTTTCACTTCCTGATCTCATAGCTGTTCTCATTTCAAGGAGCTCTTCTTATACTACTTTTTGTGGGCACTACATATGAACTGCTCTCCCCCTGGGATGTTGCTTCATTTTTGTCACTGGATGGATTTTTTCTTTGCTTCCTAGAGCAGCTCCCCCTGAGACTATGGAGGACTCATTATGTTATTGAGATAATAGGCTCCCCCTTTCTCTTTTCCTTCCATACTTTATTGGGGTTCTTCATAATGTCTGCACTTCTTTTAAATTCATAGTTTTGTTTGATTTGATTGGACTTCATCATTTGTCTGGAGTTCTTTAATATATATGGCAGTTTACAGTGTTTTGCTTTGTGACCACGCTTGAGACATATATAGCATCTTATTTGGGCTGATGTATAATAATTTGTTCCCCTTCTTGAATACATTTTACAATCAACAATTTTATGTCCAAAAATATTGCATGCATAACAATAGCCATGGAAATGATTTGTGTACCTGGTGAAAGATTGTCTTGTCCATTTGCTTGCTTGAGGAGTTCCTCTCTTTTGCTGCATCCTTTGTTGGTTAGACTGGATTGGCTTTGTCTTGCAATATGCTGCATTATGTCCTTGTTTGTGGCAGGAAAAACATGTGCTATTTTTCATAGGAGGAAGGAACCTCCTTTGACATCTTCCGAATTTGTTCAATTCATCCTTAGGAGCATATGAGCCTTTAGCAGTTGACTGTTTCATCCTCTCATTCTCTGTTCTTTCATGTTGCTGCTTGATTCTGTTTGTTTCTTTACAACTCATGTTCCTGTTGGCTTCTACTTCTGTAGGAGTTTGCTGAGCTGCTTCACTGTTCTTTACAGCTTTTACAAAAATGATTTTCTTGTTATCTTCAACCTTGGACTTACTGGTTTCACCTTCATATCCTATCCCAGTCTTTATTATAGGTGACCTTTGTGCATTTAGAATCTGGTCCAACTGTCCAGAGCATTTCATTAGAGGTGTATTCATTAATAGTTCTCTTTGGGATTTTTCTAAGTTCTTTCTCAGGATCACTACTTATTCTTCCAATCTTTCACATTCCTAACTTTTCTCTCTCATTTGTTGCAGCAGAGTGTCTTCTATTTTCCTTGCTTATTCAAGGTGTGTCTTCAGGTCAACAATTTCTTTCTTATCCTCATATTCTCTCTCATCACATATTTGCACCATTGTCTTAAGGTCCTTGTTTTCATTTTTCAATTTTTCTATTTCATTCAAAGCAGTGTCAAGCTTGGCTTTTTCTTTAGTTATAATTTCTTCATGGTTCTTATCTCCATTCATACTAGCAGGTACTTCATTTGATTGAATATTTTCCTGTTGACATGAATTTTTCTTCTTCTTAATTCTCTTATCCTTCTTGTCAGTGCAGTCCTTAGTGTTTACTCCATGCATGAAGTGCAATCTATCCCAGATTTCTTTTGCAGAGGTTAAATCCATTATCAACTCAAGGTCCTTGTTATGAATATTGTTATATATCACACATTTTTCCTTGGCATTCCTCTGTTGTTCTTTCACCGTGGGGGAGTCTGTGCAGTAACCATCACAAACAAGCTTCCATACCTCAGGTTCATCAGCCATTAAACCTATTTTAACCTTATCTCTACATTCATAAAAGTTTGTTGTATTTAGCACAGGTACATTTTGATAGTCCATGACTCAACCAGATCTCCTTCAAGCTATTAAGCTTACACCAAAGGAACCTGCTCTGATACCAATTGTTGAACCCTTGGTTAAACTGAGAGGGGGGGTGAATCAGTTTAACACATACATGGACTTTTAAAACTTTTCTCTTAAAACTTATTTACACCTTTACTTCATGATCAACTTAATATGTGAGCAGTCTTTATTAGTGAGCAGCAAGTATCAAACAGATTTGTTAATGTAACAACAGTCTTAATATGTGAGCAACAAGTATTAAGTTGATTAGATAAATCACATCAACACATGCACAAAGACACTAGATATAAGTGGAAACCCATAAAGGAATAAAACCACATCTTATTATTGTTGTGATGCAAAGGCAAGCTCCAACTGCCTCTCACCACTGTTTTTCTGCAGGCACCAACCTATAGGAGGCTCCTACCTCGATTCTGCAAGCTACAACTTGCAAGGAAGCTCCAACTCCCATTAATTTTCTGCAGGCACCAACCTACAGGAGGCTCCAACCTCAGTCAGCTACAACTTGATAGGGAAGCTCCAACTTCCTTACTCTTTCAAAAGAGAAACACTTGTTGATTTACCTTGGATATCAACTCTGTTCTATTCCATCTGCTCTGTTGTTCATCTATTCTCATATCTGCCCTGTATCATCTCTGCATCTTTTCAGATTCTCTATCAGCTTCTCCTTCTTCTCTGCTCAGCTCCTCCTTCTTCTCTGCTTCACTACTTCATTTTTGCATTCTCTTCACTCACTCTCTCTCCTCTTGCAGCTTTCTTATTTTCTTCAACTCTCTTCAATTCTGCTGCACACTCTCTTCTTCTCTCATTATGTTTTCGTCGACCTTTTCCCTTTGGATATTATCCTATTTTATACAAACTAGCTTCATGGCTGTGTATTCGACTGGGAATTTGAAATGGACAGCCATGTCTCTTTACCTTCTTTCTTCTCATCTCTTTTATCCGCTCATTCAGAAAACATAACTGTAGGTACCAATTTATCATTACAGTGGGATATTTGTTCTCTTTCGAAGACTTGCCAATGCATCACAAACAATAAAAATCAATTAAAACATTTACATTCAAATTACAGATGAGAACTCCAGCTCACTCATACAGCCTTTTGGATCGCTGCGCATTTGTCTTTTCTTTGACTGTGTCTACTTTTCTGTGATTGTGTTTTGTCTCTTTTCAGCTCTATTTGCTCTTCTGTCCTCTGTTGTGGTGTAACTGTGCTTTTTATATCAGTGCATTTTATATAAATATGTAACAGTTGGCGTTAAATCTGGGAAAATTCCAACCCTTTACACACAGCAAGTGTCTTGTTGATGTGGCAAGTTCCGCAAGCGGAACATACGTTCATCACAATTGTTTTATATTAATAATCACCCTCCCATTAAGCCGAGGCATATATAACCCACGGACCACGCGGCACATCGCAACAGCGTTATATATATATATATATATATATATATATATATATGACAGTGCCCCTTATATAATCCAACTTCAGCTCTTGGCATAAGTTTAACATACAAACCGCCCTTTTTGGTATGGCTTAAATCAATTCTTGGTGTATATGATAAAACCTGTTTAAACAGATAAAAACTCCTTTCGGGCCCACATGACACGTTTTCAAATGCGATTGACCTGATGCGATGCGATTAATCGCAATCGAAAACTTCTAATTGCGATAGCTGTTGTGCAGTTTCAACCAACTGCGATAATGCGATATTGGGATGGTTGCGATATTGCGATGGTTGTGATAGTTGCAATATTGCGATGGTTGCGATAGTTGCGATATTGCGATGTTGCGATGTTGCGATATGCCCATACTGCGATGCTCCGATGCGATTAAGAAGGGTCCCACCTTATGGTACTTTGGTTATTTATTTATAAAGCGCTCCACTTATATATATTTATGCTTTGACCTTTGTTTATATGATGCGCTGCATATATACTCCAGCGTGGGTAGCGATTCCCGGAATTTGTGTTTATGTTATATGTAAGGCCCGGCCGGGTAGTGATTCTCGGAATAACTGCTCTGCCTCTATATGCGCTGCCTCTGCCTCTGCCTTCGCTGCTTCTGCTGCTGGACCTCTGCCTCTACTGCTGTGATAACGGTTCTGCCTCTGCCTTAGCTGTGCTTCTTTCTCTGTCTGTGTTGTTGCTTCCGTTCTACTGTTTCACTGTTACATTTCGACATTCTCTTACGCCTATCTGCTACTTTGCTTCTCTCTTTGTTTCATCTGCTCCTTGACTGATGCTACTCCTTAATTCTCCTTTTGTTGCCTCTGCTTCTTTAAATGACCCTGTCTCTGCTACTCGACCCTCTCTACATCTTGCTGCTATGTTGCTCTCTTTTCCTTGTTGTTGCCTCAGGTGTTCCTCCTTTGCCATCTCCTTTGCCATCAATGACAACATTTCCAACACTGAGGATAATTTATGAGGTATCACTGGCCACCAAGGAGCATAGTTGATTGGATCATTGGTGAGCCAGTTTAAATCTGGTAACTCTAAAGTTGCAACAAAGGGAAACTGTCGATTGAGGTCGGGTTGAGCATAGCCAGGGTATGATGGAATTGCTTGGGCAACAGGCCTTTGAGCACCAGCATAAGGAATCTGTTGTTGGTAACCCAGATAGGGGTTCTTTTAATAAGAAAATGTTTGAGGATTTTGTTGACCAAAACCTGGCTACGATACTTATTGAAATGAAGGTTGTGGCATGCGTCTGCGGTTGCCAAGGGATCTGTCCACCAATGTTATAACCCAAATTAGGATAACTTGGATTCGGTTGAAGATATGTATACCCTGGTTGTGGCTACGACATCCCATAATATGGTAATCCAGCTTGTGAATAAATGATTCTAGACACAAGTGGTTGTTGTAAACTAGCCGAAGGAGTTGGAGTCTGAGAGCCCAATACTTGATAGTATTGAGTTGAAGAACCCGCCTGAGACGATTGAGGTACAACAGTTTGAGTCTATAACAGGGGTAAAGATGTATTAACAAGTGGAGTTGATGTGGGTGCAACAGGTTGAACCGGTTGATACGAATGTACAACCGTTTATGTTTGGATAGGCAGAGTGGGTTTCCATCAACAAACATTCATTTCGACATTGGGATGACCAAATAACGACGAAGTACTGTCAAAATGGGTGACCATAAGTTTCCCCCCAGCATGAGTATAAAAAGACAGAAAATATTGTTCTCCAAATGCAGGGAGTCCAGTTGAGATTGTACTGGATGGAATATACCCAGATGGACCAGCTTGGTATTGCCCTGATGATGGATATAAAGTATCAAGTCATTTAATTCTCACTATAGGTTTACCAATTAGAATCCCAGACGATGACATTGGTGAAGTCCATGGATTTGAAGATGCACCAGAGAAAATTCCAGATAAATATTTATAATCGAATGGGACCATAGGGTCACCATGTAAATATGACTCTGGTGAAGTTGTAAACATCGACAAGGTAACGAGAGTAGGTGTTGTCGCAATTGGAACAGATGGTCCAGCTGAATATGTTGGTTCAGGCATGGTTACTTGACCAAATGCATACCTTATCGAATCGACGAGAACTTGAATAGACACAGGATCAACAAAAGCAAAGGCAAGTGATTGAGGAAAAGACTCGTACAGGTAAAGCTCTACCCAAAAATGAGTTGGAGTTAAAGGTGTTTCATCTTGTGGTATTTCTTCGATCGAAATTAAACCAGGTGGAAGGATTTCACTGTCAGGCCCAAAGTATATTTCAGGAGGTTGACTGCGCGATATGGGAGACTCAATGGATACAATAAATTGTGGGGCAACCGATACAGGAACAACTTCTGGTCGTTTAACTTCAGAATGCAGATGTTCTGGAAAAAAAGAGACACGATCTAGATCAACTTCTAGTTGAAAAACGTCAGGTTTCAGAGGTATGGTATCACTGATTGGATGGATCGTGATCACAGGTAGTTGTGAGGACTTCGTCTCGATAACAGTAGATGAACTAGGATTTGTAGAAACAACTTGTGTCGACTCTAGTATATGTGAAGATGATGCTTCACCAGAGGTACTGATGGTACTGGGTTCAGTAGAGCGATACTGCCTTCGCCGACCAAATTTGGCTTCCGGTGGTAAAGGTGGTTTCAATGAAAGTCTACGCAAACAACGGGGAAAGGGATTTTCTTCTTTCACGATGACTGATTTATTTTATGACCAAAAACAAATAAACAAATAAGAGGGTAATGTTAGGGAAAAGGTTTACCAAGAAACTGTGAACTACAGAATACCTCATGGAGAACCAAGAAGTATGGGCAAGAAATATCCTCGAATTTTGTGTTCGGTGTATCACAATTTACAAGGTGGCCGACTCGGTTCACTATGGATGGATAGAAACCTAAATTTTTCCTCCCAAATATACCCGAAGGTATGTGGAGGCCCAAGTCCATATTAGCGTTGTCTAATGCGAAACTGCACAGTGAGAGCACCCCTTTATACTTTTCGCACTATAACACCACCCGATATACCCGAAGGTACGTGGACGAGCTATGATATACTTACGTACGTGGAGTGATGTATCACACTCGGAATGTATCGCAAACAATTAACGACAGTTGTTATGTTTTACGACGTTAGAACACGTCTCTAGCCTAGACCTTCTAAATGTTATCGTTATGGTTCCAATGATTTTTAGGTAAATTGACGTAAATTTTAAGTTGATCTTGTTTATCAATTTGCCTTTCAAGGTTTCACCGCGATGATGTAATGGAAATTCCTAAAATGCAAACTAAAATGATAAGAAAACTTTTCAATTTCAGCTTCTTCAGTGAAAATCCTAGCTACTAAAGGGAAAGAGAAATCAGTTTTGAGAGCAAACAACAAAGAGCACAAACTAATATGCAACTTTCCTAATTTGTTCCTATGCAAAACACACAATTCACTCTATGAAGATGCAGGTTTTTATTTTCAGTCCCCTTAATGTGAATGAAAAAAGGAAACTATATGTATCAAATCAAAAAAAAAACAAATGTTTTCTTCTTTGAGAAACGATGAATTTAACAACAATTTCTCTTTTAAGAAAAACGAAGAATGGAACTACAATTTTTCTTACACGAAACGAAAATTTAACGACAATTTCCTTTACGAAAACAAATGGATCTAATGCAGAAATAAAATGCTTTGAATTTGATTTGTCAATGATAAAGAAAAACACTTAAAAAGACATTGAAAAAACTTACTTTTCAAAGGAGGAAGAATCAGGCAAACTCACTGGTCTCTATGAGGTATCAGACAATTGAAAACACAGCAAACAAAAGGATGAGTCTGATGGCAATGACAAATTCAAAGGGAATTTGGTTGGCTAAGGGGGAAACGCGGTCTCTAAAGGGATACAGTGCGTTGCAAAGCACCCTTGAGTGGGAAACAGTGCTATGCAAAGCACTGTGTCTTTACCAACAGTGCGTTGGGCGTGGCAGAGATTCAAAATTCAAGCTACATAACACACTTCTAATGTAATTTTTTATTCAAAAGTCTAATAATTGACAGTAGACGCTACTGGGTGGATAAGTAGAGAAAAAACACCAGGAATGATAGGGAAAATCCTAAGTGGATTCACCAATTTGTTATGCGGAATTATAAATTACGGATAAAACACATTCCCTAAATGTGGTACTATGCATTTAGAACAATATATCAAAGACTTTGCAAACACTTTATCTAAGAGTAAATAGACACACAAAAAGATAGAGGAACCTACTTGTGATCCAAGCGCTTCCTATTATCCTTTTGTCGCTTTTGTTGCAGCTTCCAATCTAACTTAGATCGCCAAACTAATTCCTGTAAGTATAAACACTAAACAGCGAAGAGATTGCAATATACAAATGCATATTTATCTTAATTAGTTAAATCGATTGAACATGAAACATACATATCAGTTAAGAATGCATCATATGAAAAGTAGAAACATAAACAGATACATATATGGGGAAATGAATAGCAATATTTATTAATGAGTAGAAGTGGGAGATTATAACCAATGATCGATTTGATGTCACCAACTCCAGCTTCATACCAGCCTCATCACAATAAACATCTCACCAGTTGCATATCACTCCTATCACTCTCTCAAATGAGGATCCAACAGCATTTATTTACCAAATTTCTTCATTTTCTAGCACTAGGATCTGTGCTCAATTTATAGGGCAACTGATGGTAGTTTCTCAATCAATGACTTTCTAATAGTAGGAAAAACATGTTCCCGAACTCAGAGGTGTTAGATGGACACTTGGATTCGAATTTTGACACATATGGACTCTTCTAGAAGGCACTGTCCATGTGGAGATTCTGGAACAATGAGAATTTAACTCCCATTTTACCAACGCACTCTTGAATGTCAGGAAGTGTTTTGCAGAGCACCCTTGAATGGAGGTAACTGCATATGCAAAGAAGTTAGTCCCTTGAGAGGCAGCGTTGGTGAGCTCATAAGTGATATAACATATACTTCAAAACTTGGAAAGCTTGCAATATAAGTCATGAATGATTTGTTCTTGTCTTAGGGCATGTAGCAACAGAAATGATAGGGGATGATAGACCCTATTTCATTGGTCCTGAGGATGATGTCCAGTTTGAGCAGGTCACTGGGAATGATGCCCAAATTGACCTATAACACTTATAGTCTGGCTTATCAATCTGACTCTTCTTATGAGAACTCTTATGTTTGAGAATGATGTTGTACTGGTGGTACAATTATGAATACCTCCCTAGTTAAGAGCGAGTGTTGAAAATGTAACTAGTTTTGGTCTTCAAAATTATTGTTGCACTCATTTCAATATGTATCATATGTAACCAAAAAAAAAAAAATATTATTATTAAAGCATGGGTTTCATGCTTCTTATTGATGGTATTCTAAGTAAAATCATGTTCTTCGCGCTTCTAGGGTTTGTTAAGTCTTAAGATTTATTGTTATGAGTCAAAGGAGTCAACACCATGTTTATAAGAACCTTTCGGGAAAAATATATTTGGAAAAAGAATTAGTTTTTAGTCTAGAAACTCCTATAAACTCCAAAAGTACAAGTTGACCCGAGAAATTTCAAGTCATCCTAAAGGAGGGAATTCGACCCCTTAGAAAGGTTATATAAAGGAGCAGTGCAACCTCATTTGTGACTCACTCACCAAGAAATTCGGTCTCTCAAGGAAGAATTCGATCTATAGTTGGGAAGCAAAATAAGAAGAGAGCGAAGGTCTAGAAGAATAAAGGATGGACGAAAATCTTGTTTTTGGGCTCAATCTCTCTCACGCGTGTGAAGGATTAGGGTTTTTGCAGCTTCCAAGTAGGTCGAAATTGCAGGATTATATTATAGTGAGATGAAGTGTCGTATCTTGTCGTTGGGAGGAAGAATACTCTATCTTGACCTCGTTGACCTTAGAAGTTGTCTTTCTCTAGGAAGGTCTCAACAGGAAGCTGAACTAGGGTTTCTACAGCAGCAACAAAGGCCGAAGTTGCATGACGAAAAGTGCAGTTCGAGTTGCAGTATTGAAGGTGGCAGGTCAAAATTGCAAGTTGAAGTTGGTTGGTGCAGAATCAAGGACTTGCTAGAAGGGTTGACTAGGTACTCGGAGGAGGACTTGGTCTAGGACTTGAGTCTTTATTATCGCATTGGAAGCTGATTCTATAAGAAGATAATAGTTTTCTGGTTTTTCCCTTTATAAGGGTTTTGCCCTGGTTGAGAGCCTACTTTCTTTGTCATTTATTATTAATGTTTCGTTCTTGATATTTGTTTTCTTTGTCCTCTATTATTAATGTTTCATTTTTTATATTTGTTTGATGAAAAGATATAACTAAATAACATAAGAAGATTAACTAGGTTCACAAGCAAATATTGAGTTTAAAGAAAATTGATATAATATGCTGCCACTTTGAATTTTCCAACACAGGAGATGCCTTGAGAGCTGAAAATTTTATAGAGAAGATCAAGCATATCCATATATAGCTACAAGAGACACTGCATAAGTCACAAGAGAAATATAAGGCCAGAAATTATCAACATAGAACGGAGAAATCGTTCAAGGTGGGAGGGTATGGCTACAGTTAAACAAGGAGAGGCTACAAGGGCCTAGTAAGAAAATCAAAGCTCTGAGGTATGGTCCCTTCGAGATACTAGAAAAGGTGGGTGATAATGCCTATTGATTTAGTTTACCACCATATATGCGCATTTACTCAGTTGTGAATATATAAAATATGAAACTTTATGAGTCTTCCATGTTAGATCGGGAAGGGAAACAAGTCCTACCTTATGTGGAGGATTTGGTACCAAATGCTCAGGTAGAGTTGACAAAAGATACAGTGTTGCAAAAGAGGTTTAGAACTACAATACAAGGATAGCATGACCTTGGAAAATTAGGTTAAAAGGGAAACTTACAAGCAAAGCTAAATGGTACACCGGAGAAAAAGTGGAGGAAAAATTCATCACCTCATTCAGTAGAATATTTTGGGGGCCAAAAGGCTCCCAAAATGGGGAGGTGTGAACTGGAATGGATCACTATATTGTTTTTCATCCATTTCAATGCTTTTAGAGTGGAAAATGAGGAGGAATCAGCTCTCAACACCATTTTTACTTGCGAGACTGAGTTTGGAAAATTGGGGTCTGAAACCTTCCAAGAGTGTTTTGAAACATCAAACAACATTATATGGGGGTAAAACTTTGCCACTTTAGCGCCACACCTTTTTCTCCTATTCTACACATATAAACCTTTCCAACTACACAAGAATCACATCAATCAAAGTTTGTATGCATAAGTTATGCCACTCATAAATTGACCTTGTTTTCACCACCATAATTCGAGAGGATGTCACATTAGCCCCCATTATTCATTGAAAATGAGCTAGCCACATGATTATGATACAAAAAGATTTTATAAGAGTCTATACTGTAACTCTGGTTAACATTTGAGGTAGTCAAACCTAACCACTATTAGGCTATCAGGTTTTGTTATAACCAAGCCACTAATAGGAAAAGGGGTTTCATTCTTTTGAGTGCATTTGTTTCATAGCTTAGCGAGCATAGCTAAGAGGAATAGGAGATAGAGCACACTTAGAGGATTTGTGCATTGTAGTAGCCATAGGCTACAGGCCATACCTCTTTGTACTCGCAGACATTTTCTATTCAAAGAAAGAGAGCAGAAGCGGTCTCACCTTTCAGCGATTTTTTTCTCCTGAAAGGGTTTCCCAAGTGGTATCTTGTGTCAAATGTGTGTGTGAGATTTTATTTCGTTGTTCTCTAATTTTTGCATAATTTTAATTCGCATGCATACGTTATTAACAATATTCTACAAATCTATAAATCTATAGAGATATAAAACTATAATAGTGTATATTTTGGATTTTTAAATATAATTTTATCATATATGTTGTGACGAACTATTCAGTGGAATATCCACAGCAGTTTACGAATCAATGGGGACTTCGCTGGTCTAATAAAGTTCCAGTAGGCTAAGGTGGGCAAAAATTAACTAAGTGAACATGATTCACCTAGGAAAACATTATAAATGCTAAAGTGACAAAAGGGAGACATCCTACACTAATGAAGAGTCACTTTTAAATTATAAAGTGAAAAGGTCACTCAAGTGACTTTATAAAAAATAAATTGGTAAAAAGTTGGCAAAAGTGGCAGATAAGTTATAAAAAGGAGAAAATGACGAGTTTCTCCTCATTCTAGTCTTTTGTCATTTGAGGGGAAAAAATTGGAGAACTCTTGGAGAAGAGTCTAGGGTTTTGGAAACCCTACTTGCAAATTGCTAGTTTCAGCATTGAAACCATACACCCTTGTTAGTTGGAGAACAGAATCACTCATATTTCGTCATTGTGCTTAACTGGAAAATAATATTTGAAGAAGAAAGCGAGGGCAACAGTGTTATCAGTTGAGTTTATCCTCTAATCTTAAGTTTTCTATATATTTATTGGAAGAGATATTTACTAAAGATGAAGGGCCAAAAATGCACCATATTCCAGAGAACCAAAGCGTGTATCCTCTTGTGAGTCAAAGCTGCCAAGTCTGAATTTATTGTGGACCAGTTTCTCAGCTAAAGGGGACGAGTTATTGGTGTGAAGAGGGTTAGATTCATTCTCCGCTACTAGATGTGTTAGCTTGCACAAGAACCTTTGTTCTACCTCCTCTCAAAGGTCGAATTTATACTGGTACAAGGGACAAAAACTAGGCATTGAAGACGTCGAGTTATGCTATAGATAGAGGATCGTATCCTTCCCAAGATGATGGCTGAAGTTTACTATCACTAAGGGACAAGCTCAGTTGGAGTAGAGGACAAGTTTAGATAGCTTCTTGGGGGTTGTGTCACTGCTGAAAAGAAGAGGGTCGAAACAGTCACAAAAGAGGGCAGAGCAATGTAGTTGCCAACATTGTTTTTTCTTCCCACGCAATCCAAGTTGCTCAAAGTCGTACCAGTCAACAATGGGACGAGTTTTACCCATATTTTTGAATCTTAGTGGGTCAAGTGTTATTGCAGTGTTGGGTGGTTTGTTGTTGTATATATCATAGCTACAAACAAGAGAGTGCCACCATTACTGCTTGAAGAAGCCACTTCTATCCTATCATAAAAAGATAACGAGGTTCATCACTTCCATTTCATTGTAACAGCTCTCTTAACAGTCTATTAGTTAATGGTGTATCACTGTGTATATTTGAGTTAATTTTATTGGCATAAATTGTCCATTTTTTTATTATATGGTACACATTAAATGATGTATTCATTGTTCAGTTACATGTGAAGATCGTCTTGCGGCTTGGAAGAGTCGGGGAGTGTTATGTTAGCATAGTGTCCATGCATTTGAGGTTAAAATAAAGAAAGTGAACCTAATTCCATATGTTCCTAAATTGTTTGACAAAAATCGTCAAAGACAAACTCAGTAAAACTCGAATATTTTAGTGGCGAAAAATTTGGGTATTCCAAGTGGGAACCTTACAGTGGTATCAACGTATATTCCTGGATACTTGTTGGGTTTGAGGAGCATTTTTTTACAGATATTTGATGAGTCACAAAGAACAACACTTCAGTAGTGCCACTTATAGAAGGAGTTATCAAACTAGAGAGTCCACTCCTTTGTGGGAAGAACAGGAAGAAACACCTAACAAGGGAAATGAGAACTTCCCTCTAAGAAAGAGAAGATAATCATGGGAGACAAAGAAAATTAGGATTTTAACAACTTGTTGAGTGTCCTGAATGACTTGGCTAGGGGTCAAAAGGAGATGGAGTTGATGAGGAACTTAGGAAGCAAATGAGGTTTCACCAGAAATCCAATAGGGGAGCAGACCGATAGAGATCGCAACAATGGAGGATCTAACAGTGGAGAGGCTAGCCATTCACGTACAATTGTACACAAACACCCCCACATATGTAGCATATCTTCTAGACCCACCATGCCACAATTTCTCAATGAGAAGGAAGTTGAGTAAGTGGAGCTTTATTTCACCTCTCAATGAAGAAGCTTTGTTTCAATTGTGAGGAGCCTTGGGCACCAAGGCACAAGTTTTGGGGAAAGGACAAGGTGGTCAAGGCCCACTATATTGAGGTGTACTCAGAGAGTGACAACGATGATGAGGATGAGGAGTCAGTACTTGAGTAAGCATAGGGACAAAGACATCAGCCAATTGGGAGTGAGACGTCACAGGCTGGGGGAAAAACCCCTGTTATCGCATCCATGTCAAGATTCCTCAGGTATCATACTTTCAAAGTCAGAGGAGTTATGGCAAGGCACAAGGTGACAATATTAATTGATGGTGGGGCTTCCCATAATTTCATAGATGCAGCCTTGGTTGATCGGAGAAAGATTCTAACATAGGAGTTTGATGGCTTCGCAGTAGCCATACCAAGTAGCCGCCAAATGAACTACACTAGATATGTCCTCAAGTTGCAGCTAACCATGGGGAATTATACAATGACAGATGATTTCTTCATGGTGGATGTAACAGACACCAATTTGGTGCTAAGCGTTCAATGGAGCTATTACATTGGGTGATACACTACCAACCAGAGGAACATGGAGATGGAAATCACTAACCCAACATATGGCAAGAAGGTAGTTTTGAGGGCCATGCACCAGTATTCACCGAAGATATTGTCATCTAACAGCATGGAAGCAGTTTTTTGCGGTGGAGTGACATTGAGTTGCCAGTCGAGTGCTTCATTACAGACAACAAGCAGCCGGAACAGCCTCAACAACATCTAGACTACATTCAAGTATTGCTCCATAAACACCATAAATGTTTTGTTGACATTCCTCCAGGTATACCACCAAACAGAGGTTTTGAACTTGTTATAGAGTTGGAGGAAGGAGTACAAGCTATCATTACCATCCCTACCAACATCCCAATGTTTACCAAGATGAGATTGAGAAGGCCATGAAGGAGTTGTTGAGGTCGGGTCATATTCATTCTAGTTCCAGTCCTCTTGCTTCTTCATTGGTGATGGCTAAGAAGGACGGTACGGTACCTTACGAATGTGCATTAACTATCGGGCTCTTAACAAGAGGACAATCAAAATCCAATATCCCATCCCCATGATAGATGAGTTGATGGACAAGCTAAGGGAAGCTAAATATTTTTCGAAGATAGATCTTCGTTCAGGGTACCACCAAATCCGAGTTCGGAAGCAAGACATCCCGAAGATTGCCTTCAGGTACCACTATGGGCACTACTTGTTTCTAGTTATGTTGTTTGGGCTAACCAACGCACCCACAACTTTTCAATCATATATGAGTCATGTATTTAATAAGCAGTTGTGGAAGAACTTGTTGGTTTCTTTGATGACATACTTATCTACATCAAGACTTAGGATGAACACCTTGCACACTTGGACGATGTATTAGCGATTTTGGAGGAACGGGAACTCTACGCGAAAGAATCCAAGTGTGAGTTTGGGGTGACAAAGATGCTCTACTTAGGGCATGTGATCAGTGGGAACGGGGTTCATGTGCACCAAAAGAAAATCAAGGCTATTATTGAGTGGCCTACCCCGAAAAATATAACTAAGTTGAAGGGCTTCCTCAGTGTTCACACATACTATAGGAAGTTTGTTAAGGGATTCTCGTAGCTAGCAACACCTTTAACAAACCTCGCCAAAAAGGGGGCTTACAACTAGTTTGATGAAGCACATGAAACCTTTGAAAAGATGAACAAGTGATGAGTTTGTGTCATGTGCTCGCATTCCCAGATTTTGTGTTGGAATGTGACGCTTCGAGGACGAGAATAGGAGCAATTTTATGCAAAATCGCCACCCCATAGTGTTTGAGAGCCACAAACTCAAGGACTACGAGCAGCATTATTCAATTTATGACAAGGAAATGTTGGCCACTATGCATGCATTGGCCAAATTCAGGTAATATTTAGTGGGGACTTGGTCTTGGTTCTAGAGGCAATTCTAGAGACAAAGGAGCAAAAGTTGAAGAGCATGATTGTGAAGTACCTGGTGAAGTGGAAGGATTTATTAGTTGAAGATGCCACTTGGGAGCGTGAACAGTTACTTAAACATCTGGAGCAGAAGTTTCTTAAGGACTAGCAATCTTGGACGGGGAGGACTGTAATATCCCCAACCACTTAGGAGGCATATGGGGGACTTCTGCTAGCTTAATAAAGTTCCTATAGGCTAAGACGAGGAAAAAATTAACTGACCGAACATTATTTTTCTAGGAAAAACATTATAAATGTGTGAACAAAAGGAAGACACGTCCTAGGCTAATAAAGAGTCACTTTTAATTTATAAAGTGGAAAAACCACTAAAGTGACTATCTAAAAAATAAAATGGTAAAAGGTGGAAAAAGTGGCGAACAAGTTATAAAAGGGAGAAAATGAGGAGTTTCTCCTTATTTTAGTCTTTTTCCATTCAAGAAAAAGAAATTTTGGAGAACTCTTAAAGGAGAGTCTAGGGTTTTGGAAACCCTATTTGCAAATTTCTAGTTTCAGGGTTGAAACCATACACCCTAGCTAGTTATAGAGAGGAATCTCTCATATTTCGCCATGGTGCTTAACTAAAAAGGAATATTTGAGGCAGAAAATGGAGATAACAATGTTATCAGTTGATTTTAACCTTTAATCTTTAGTTTTATATATATTTATTGTATAAAGTATTTGTTGAAGATGAAGGGCCAAAAATGCACCATATTCCAATGAACCAAAGCGTTTACCCTCTCATAGGTTGAAGTTGCCAAGTCTGAGTTTATTGTGGGCCTAGTTTCTCAGCTAAAGGGGACGAGTTCCTGGTGTGAAGAGGGTCATATTCATTCTCTGTTGTTGGACGTGTTACCTTTGCCAAGAACCTGAGTTCTACCTCCTTTCGAAGGTTAAGTTTATGTTGATACAAGGGATGAATCACATAAATTGAAGAGGTCAAGTTATGTTGTAGATAGAGTGTCATATCTTCCCCAAGATGTTGGCCAGATTTTACTATCACTAAGGGACAAGTTCAACTAGAGTAGAGAAAGAGTTTAGACAGCTTGTTGGAGGTCGTGTCACTGATGGAAAGAAGAGGGTTGAAACAATGGAAAAAGAGGCCAAAGCATTGTAGTTGTTGAGGTCATTTTTCCTTCCTGCGCAGGGCAAGCTACTCACAGTCATATCAATCAACAGTAGGACAAGTTCTGCCCGTATTTTGGCATCCTAGTGGGGTAGAGATAAGTGTTGTTTCAGTGTTGCATGGTTTGTTGGTGTATATATCATAATTGCAAACAAGGGAGTGTCACCATTGTTACTTAAAGAAGCCACTATTATCCTATCATATAGAGATAACCAAGTTCATTGCTTCCATTTCATTGTAACAACCCTCTTAATAGTCTACTAGTTAATGGTGTATCATTGTGGATCTATGAGTTAATTTTATTGGAATAAATTGTCCATTTTGTTATTGTATGGTACACATTAAATGATGTATTCATCATTGAGTTACATTTGAAGTTTGGCTTGTTGTTTGGAAGAGTTGGGGAGTGTTCTATTACCATCGTGTCTCTACATTTGAGGTTAAAATGAAGAAAGTGAACCTACATCCATATGTTCCTAAATTGTTTGACAAAATTCATCATAGACAAACTCAGTAAAACTCTGAGCTTTTAGTGGTAAAAATTGTGGTATTTTAAGTGGGAATCTTACAATGTATGAATCATTGTATTTCATATTGAACTTGAAACATGTTTAAAATACACACACACACAACGACGTCCCCCATCCCCGTGAATTTACCTAAAATTTGGGGGTTCTCACACACGTTCCCCCTGTGCGTCTCCCTGTTCTCACATCCCCCTATGTGTCTCCCCGTCCTCACATCCCCCTATCCCGGAAACTTGGTGGAACATTGTATAATGCACAATTTTGAGAAGAGTGAATTTCTAAGAAAATAAAACACAGTAGATGTGTAGCAAACAAAAGAGACAACGCAAGCAAAACCCTAGCCTAAAGCGCACAGAATTTTAGAGACATGAAAGTTGATTTCTTAGCTGAACTACTAGACATACAAACAGAAATTCCTAGAGGTAATTTATTATTTTCTAACAGACATTTTTTTCTAAGTTTCTTTAGAACACAAAGGGAAAAAATATGCAATAATATTTTTTTCAGTAATTTCATATACAAGAATTTTAATTATATTTATGATTATGGAAGCCCCTTCGGAGAAATTCAATAGACATATATTGAAGGTAAAAATATAATCATAGTTGATGCACAAAAAGATTTGGAGATAATCAAGACCACAAGCCCACATAGCCAAACCAAAATCATAGATTGGCAGAAAAGGGATGACAAAGCCAAACCAATTTTAGGACTAGTCGTATCTGATTCCAAGTTGCATCACCTTGAGCTGGAAAAATCATCTAACAAAATATGGGAAGAATTGAATTGGTTGTTAAGATTGAGGGCATTAAATGCCAAATTTTCCTTCAAACGATAGTTCTTTAGGTTCAAAATGATTAGTAGAGTGACTACATCAAGCTAGAGAAATGACCTAAAAGCCCCAATATAAAAGAGTAGAGCAAAGATATGTGTAACCAATGAAGGAGATGCAAAGCCCATACTCTTAATTAAGCCACCTCCAAATTATGTTAATACAACATTCACACTTGGTCAATTACCGTCACAAACTTTGGACAATATGATATATTCTTTAATGGCTTAGGAAAAGAAATTGAGTTAAGAGGAAAATCCTTGGGAAAATACCCTTGTCAAAAATAAAACATGCAAAGAAAACAGGGCAAATCAAGATCAATGGCAAAGAACTATACTACTAATATGCTTAAAACCAAGGCAGACAACGTGGAATCATAAAGTCAAAGAGCCACAAATCTTTTAAAAAGGTTAAAGATAAGAAATTTAAAGAAAGAAACAATTGTGTTACTGCAAGCATTACTAATGGGGAGGGCTCATAATGATGGTGACAAAACTAATGAAATTACTTCCTATTTTGAGCAGTTGGATCTCCAAGACAGAGGGAACTAGGAAGGGTTTGTTAGACATGGCTAGTTGTCTAAGGAGATTCAACAATTCAACAATTTTACCTTTATGAGGGTGATGACAACCTGATGGAGCACCTAAAAGAGTTCTAGATGTAGAGGAAAGGAAGAGTTAGCAATTAAAATTTGAAACTAATTATCGTGTTTTTGTGAACATCATTTTGAATGATATTTCCAACGAAATCTTGGCTTGCAAATAGTTATGAGATGAGAATTACACTTGCTCATTTTACAAGAAGAGTGTTAGGTTAGGGTTTGAGTACTGAAGTACAAGCATGGTTTCCAGCTCAGGAGGAGGAAGACAACCATCACCCCCACTTCTTATTAATGCCTGAAATTAAACCCTTGCATAAGCATGGTTCCCAGTTCAGGAGGAAGACAACCATCACCCCACCTTCCTATTAATCTCTGAAATTGCACCCTTGCATTCAAGGTGCAATTTCAAGCGTTAAACTTTTCATTAATTTCAGAGCTTTGCATATAGTTGTTAAATTGATTATTGACTTGAAACAAACACTTTATTGAAGGTTTTCAAGGTTCTGCAAACAAGGCAGAAAAATAATACATGGATTAAAGTTCTTAATTTGTTGTTATAGTAATTGAATGAAGATGTTGTTGGAGACATGGAAGACCTTGTGGAGGATGCAGTTGGAGTTGATTTGAGGTGTGCTTCTCAACAAATATTTGCGGAAAAAATCTTCTATTGATTCCATATCAATTTGCTGAGAGGCATAGCACATCAATAAATCTTTCTTGGCCCTTGGGGATGCCATATGTGTTTTAGCTAAGCAAAGTGTTTGTGTGTGGTCTTATAAGAATAAGCATTCTCAATTTCTTCAGGATTCTTTGGGTGGGCATGCAAAGAACCTTGTGATCATACAATTTAATCTAGACGTTTGAATCTTATTCTGAAACAAAAGACACGTTGAAACACATCCTTTACTTTCAACAATATTTCACCAAGCAGGATCAAAATGCAGAGATATGATGATTAACAGTAAAATCTATTTGGGCTATATCTCTGTGTCAAACAATGATCAAGGGTATGATGGCAAGAGTCTTCAAGATCTTATTCAAGAATCGATACTTATATGAGATTTATGAAGAGATATTTGAGTGTGGATATGTAGCATTATAGTATATATCCATTGTCACTATCGTTACCCACTATCTAACAGGATCTATAACTGAAAATTCAAGGATCATCCAATCCCCTGTGCCTGGTTTGAATTAAAGGCAAGGAAGCACTGCACCAAGAACATGGTGTTGATTTTTGTAGCATCCGGAAGTGTTCCAAGTCTCAAACTTTGTAGGGAGGCTTGGACAACATCATTCCAAAGAACCCAGAAACTGTTTGTGGAAATTCCACTCGGTTCATGACTTATTAAAATAATTAATTATTTTAATGAAGATCTTAAGTCTAAACTTAGGGAAATGAAATAATTAAAGGGTATTAATAAGTCAAAGTGTGAATCTTCTAGAAAACAAGGATCAAGTCAAGTTTTAATCTTAGCCATTGATTAAACTTCTAATATGGGTTGTTGGTTCTCCAACGAGAAGATTATAAAAGAAGGCTTGAGGGTCATTTGGAAAACAAGTCAAGCATGCACTCAGTACCCGAAGGAGATCGACACTGAAACAAGAGAATTCGATTTCAGTGGGAGAGTTGCAGGGTGAGGATTTTGCATAAGCAAAAGGAGGAGGGAGTCAACTAGTGATTGAGGTCAAGGACAGAGGGAAGCAGTGGGTCACTAGAGGCAGCTATGGGCTGCAGCGTAGAGAACCCACGCAAACCATACGCAAACTTATGCAGTGCAGTGTTGGGACTGCGCAGAGGAACACGCAGACAAGCACAGGAGATAGCAGAGGTTGATCAGGGTGTCAGAGATTTCTGGGGAGGAGCCGAGAATCCTGTCTCACGTGTTTCAGATTTTATCGGCCAATATTTTTCCTTGTAAAGAAGTCAATTGTTGAAGAATTAATAAAACCCTCATCTATTGCACTGGTTTCCCGCATTGGGTTTTTCCGGGGACAATTGTCCAAAAATAACGGTGTACATGTGATTGATTCTTGTGTTTATGTCCTTTATTGTTTATTTCTTTGCATATTGTTTATTTCTCTGCATATGTATTTGTGAATGTTGCAGTAGCATTTATTTCGATATTTGCCAAAAGATTTCTGAAAATAACTTATTGAAATAATAAGTAGGAGGAATAAATCTATCACTGCAACTGTATAGTTTTCAAGTCGAAAATTTCACATGGTATCAGAGCCAGAGATGAATAACAAGAATGAAGAATCGACTAGTGAACGAAAGTTTACCATTGCAACAGCAACGCAGAAGGGTTCACGCAGTTCTCCAGGGAGGGAAAGAAGCATGATAGAACGGATGGATCACGATGTCTCTATTTAGGCATCCAGAATTGAAGAGGATTTTTCTTGTGTATCAAGCACTGCTTCTTCTGATGTCTGGTATATTGACAGTGGAGCCTTTGCTCACATGACTGAGGTACGGGAATGTTTTTCCCACTATTGAGAAGAGCAGATGAATTTTAAGATAACCATGGGTAATAAAGAAAAATGCACTCCTATTGGGAGAGGTATCGTAGTTTTTCAGACCGAGGCTGGAAATAAGGTTCAGGCCACTAATGTACTGCATGTACCTGGGTTGGGGATGAACTTTATCTCGGTGTCTCAGCGTCAAACCGAGGCTATGGTGTCTACTTTATTGGCAATAGGGTCTACGTCAAACACCCAATTGAAAGAAGAAGGCACGGATTAGGGTAAGGAGCAACAAACTTTACAAGTTGCAGCTTGAGTCTCCAATGTCACTAGTCGACAACTCATATGAGACAGATCTGAATGAGCTATGGCACAGAAGAATGGGACATTTGCATCATGGGGCGCTAAAATTCTCCATAAGATTGTCATAGGAGTTCCAGAGCTGAGCACTGAACAAGATGATGCTTGCAAGGGGTGTGTATTGAGAAAATATGCCAAGGCAGTGTATCAGAGAAGCAACAATAGGGCCAAGGGTGTATTGGACTTGATACACTCGGATATTTGTGCACCAATGTCCACTAGAGCTCTTACTGGTGTCGAGTACTTCGCCACCTTCATTGATGACCATTCCAAGAAAAATTGGATGTACCTTTTTAATACCAAGGATGAAGTCTTCAGTCGATTTAAAGAGTTTAAGGCTCTGGTTGAAAATCTGACAGGAAAGTGGATCAAGGTGTTGCGATCAAACAACAGTGGTGAATACATAGATAAGGAATTCACCAGATTCTGCGCAAGGGAAGGTATCAAAAGAGAGCGGACAGCTCCATACAATCCAGAGCATAATGGTGTAGCAGAAAGGAAAACAGGGCTATTGTTGAAGCAGCAAGGGCAATGTTGTATGACAAAGACATGCACAAATTCCTGTGGGTTGAAGCTTGTAATACAAATATCTACATTCAAAACAGGACTCCTCACGCTGCATTGGGAAAGATCACGCCGGAAAGTGTCTTCACTAGAAGTAAGCTTTTAGGATCTTCGACAGTACAGCTTACTGTCATGTGCCCAGTGAGAAGAGGAAGAAGTTGGAAATGACTGCAGAAAAAGGGTATCTGGTAGGATACAGCGAGAATGCAAAGGCATATCGCATCTACATAACTGAGAGCAAGAAAGTCGTGGTGCGGAGGGATGTGAAGTTCATGGAGAAGAAGGCCTTCAGAAGGTCCCGCGAGTTGCCTTCTGCTACGCAATCTGAGGAGGAGCCTCTAGTTCAGCCCCAACAACCAGCAGCAGAAAATTCAGTTGCCTCTCCAAGGCATAGGGATCCAAGGGACGTGTCTCCTGAGGATTTACAAGAGGGAGAGCTGGTAAATCGACCCACCACCAGTGGAAGAACGAGCGGGGAACTACGACAGATTCTAAAAGATGTAGAGGACTTTGTCGGAATCCCCCGAAATGAGAAGAGACAGCGTAAGCAACCTGAGAGGTATCAAGCCTTGGTTCCTCAAGTCAGAGAACCTTCCAGTTTTCGGGAAGCAGCGCAACACCAGGTGTGGGTTGATGCAATGGTGGAAGAGTAGAGTTCCATCATGACGAATGATATCTAGGAAGTGGCCCCAGGCCTCAGGAGGGATCAGTTGTAGGATCAAGGTGGATCTACAAGATCAAGTATGCTGTAGATGGCAGCATCAAGAAATTTAAAGCCAGGTTTGTGGCTAAGGGTTATGCTTAGAAGGAAGGGATTGACTATGAAGCAACCTTCGCCCTAGTAGCCAGATACACCTCTATCAAATTCGTGATATCCCTTGTTGCATAGATAGGATGGGAAATTCACCAAATGGACGTCAAGACGGCATTCTTGAACTAGGTGATAGAGGAAAAGGTGTATATAGAACAACCAGAGGGCTTCGAGACACGTGATCAGAAGACTCATGTGTGCAGATTGAAGAAAGTGTTGTATGGACTAAAGCAAGCACCTAGAGCCTGGTATGGTCGAATTGACAACTACCTGCAAAAGATGGGATTCGTCAAGAGTGATGCAAATCCCAATCTCTACAATCTGAAAGTAGGGAGTGAGCCATTGATACTGGTTTTGTATGTAGATGATCTATTCTTGACAGGATCATCAGGGCTCATCACAGACTGCAAGAAGAATTTGGCTGAGGAATTTGACATGAAGGATCTAGGACGGATGCACTATTTTCTGGGGTTGGAGGTTTGGCAGCAGAATGGCAAGATATTTCTTAGTCAAGGGAGATACACTACAGAGATTCTAAAGATATTTCAGATGGAGGATTGGAGACCCATGACAACTCCAATGATCACCAATTGGAAGAAAATCGACACGTCCGAAGACGATGAGGTTGATCCTACATTATATGGGCAGCTCATAGGATCGTTGATGTATCTGGTAAATAAAAGGCCAGACATTTGTTATGATGTAAATACCCTCAATCAGTTCATGGTAGAACCTAAGAGGGCTCATTGAGCAGCAGCCAAGCATGTTCTCAGGCACCTTTAAGGAATAATCGAGCTTAGATTGAAGTACACCCGTAGCAATGATGTCAGGTTGAATGGTTTCACCGACGCAGATTGGGCTGGGAGTTCAGTAGATCGGAAGAGTACCAGTGGGTATTGTTTCAGTCTAGGATCAATAATTACTTCCTGGTGCAGCAGGAAACAAAGTCCATAGCATTGAGCTCAGCAAAAGCAGAGTATATGGCACCCAACACAGCTTCGTGTGAGGCCATATGGCTTCGAAAATTATTAGTGAACCTACTCAAGGAGAAAATGGAAACGACCAGTATCTTATGTGATAATCAGAGTTGCATCAAGCTCTCTAAAAATCTTGTGTTTCATGATCGGTCAAAACATATTGATATCAGGTGTCACTTCATCAGGGATTGTGTATAATGTAGAGTTGTTCAGTTGCAGTACACTCCAACAAGAGAATAGGTGGCAGACATCCTCACAAAAGCTATAGGGAAGACTAAGTTTGTCTACTTCAGAGAAAATATGGGAATGATGAAGAATCCTTTCCAGTAGCAGGAATGGATAGGATCAGTATTCAGAGGGAGTTGTTGTACAAATGTAGCAGTGAAAGTAGGCAGTGTCAAACGCAGCAGTACAGAGGACAGCAGCGCAGCAGATGAGGGGCAGCATCCAGAGATTAGCAGCGCAGAGGATGCTTCAAAAACAAAGTAGCATGCAGCAGTCATATTGTTGGAACACCTTCCTCGCTAAGAGGGAGTGTTGATTTTTGTAGCATCTGGAAGTGTTCCAAGTCTCAAACTTTGCAGGGAGGCTTGGACAATAGCATTCCAAAGAACCTAGAAATTGTTTGTGGAAATTCCACTCGATTCATGACTTATTAAAATAATTAATTATTTTAACAAAAACCCTAAGTCTAAACTTAGGGAAATGAAATAATTAAAGGTTATTAATAAGTCAGAGTGTGAATCTTATAGAAAACAAGGATGAAGTCAAGTTTTAATCTTAGCCATTGATTAAACTTCTAATCTGGGCCTTCTCCAACGAGAAGATTATAAAAGAAATCTTGAGGGTCATTTGGAAAACAAGCCATGCATACACTCAGTACTTGAAGGAGATCGATTCTGAAGCAAGAGAATTCGATTTCAGTGGGAGAGTTGCAGGGCGAGGATTTTGCAGAAGCAGAAAGAGGAGGGAGTCAGCGAGTGATCGAGGTCAGGGACAGAGGGAAGCAATGGGTCACTGGAGGCAGCGCTGGGTTGCAGCGCAGAGAACCCACGCAGACTTACGCAGTCCAGCGCTGGGACTGCACAAAGGATCACGCAAACAAGCACAGGAGATAGGAGACGCTGAACAGGGTGTCAGATATTTGTCAGGAGGAGTCGGGAATCCTGTCTCAAGTGTGTCAAATTTTATCGACCATTATTTTTCCTTGTAAAGAAATCAATTGCTAAAGAATTAATAAACCCTCATCTGCTGCAATGGTTTTCCCGCATTGGGTTTTTCCAGAGACAATTGTCCAAAAATAACTGTGTACATGTGATTGATTCCTGTGCTTATGTCATTTACTGTTTATTTCTTTGCATATGTATTTGTGAATGTTGCAATAATATTTATTTCGATATTTGCCGGAAGATTTCTGAAAATAACTTATTAAAATAATAAGTAGGAGGAATAAATCTATCACTGCAACTGTATAGTTTTCAGATCGAAAATTTCACACATGGAAGGCTTAAGCCAGCTGGCAAAGATTAGGAATAAACAGGATGAGCTTCATTAATACCTAGAATGCTCAAGAGAGGTACCTTTTATGAGAATGGCACTGATACAAATAAGATGATGACTCAAAAAAACTAGGTTCAATCGTATGCATGTGAAGATAGACTGCAGCATGGTTAGCATGTAGTATGAGGGTTAGCATACATATATATAGACCCTTTACTCGGTGTACTGGATACTTATCTAAATACAGGAAGACGGGCCTAAGCTAGGTGCCCTGTACCTGTATGGAGATAACCCCAGCACTTGCATATGATGATCGATCCTCAAAATCAGCATTCTGCATGAGGATGAGATTGGCACCTTGCATGAAGGATTGTACATGAAGCCTAGCACCCAAATCAGATATGATACTTAAATAGAACATGGTCTCAAGTGCCTTAGAATGTGGAGAATTTATGCATGCATTGAACACCAGTATACTGCTATGTTTTGGCAGGAAGGGTGTTGGTTTTGAGGACATTACACTGTTAATATAGTTAGAGGAAGGGCAGGAAGGGTGTTGGTTTTGAGGACATTACACTGTTAATATAGTTAGAGGAAGGGCACTGCGTATGAGCTTTATCTGCTGCTGCTTTTGTGGAGATTTTCTATTGTTATTTTTAAAGGACAAA
Organism: Pinus albicaulis; assembly: GCA_034641835.2. Lineage (NCBI taxonomy): Eukaryota > Viridiplantae > Streptophyta > Pinopsida > Pinales > Pinaceae > Pinus > Pinus albicaulis. The sequence goes on from CM076581.1 coordinate 300,487,357, forward strand.
AGTGTTGATTTTGGAAAGGCTTGGTCCTGATATTTTTAAAAAATAGCTGCATTTGTTGAGGATAAACTATGATCGCTTCAAGAGAGGGTAGCATTTTTTTCATGGACTTATCTGTTGCTATTTTCAGTGAGGTCTGATACTCTTATTTGGAGAAGGGCACTACTCTGGCATAGATAAAGCTGCCCTCTGCATGAATATCTTCAACTGCTAGATGTGCAAAAGAGAGTGCTCCCTTTGGATGATAAAATTGCTGTTTTTAAAGAGGATGCTGCATTTTGAGGATAAAACTATTGATTTTAAAGTTAGCGTTGTTATTCCCGTGCATGAGAGTTGCCGATTTTTGAAGACTAAAACTGCTTTTGTGAAGATAAGTTCGATGATATTTTAGAGAAGCATGTTGCTATCTCAGGGGACAGCTGCTATTTTGTGAAGAGAACTACAAAATCATGTTCATCAATTGACGATAGATCTTTTGATCATTTTGGTAAGGAAATGGACCATAAATGGTGTTGACCCGTCTCCTTGTTCTCTATGTTAATCCATCCCCTCTTGATTTTTCTTCATCTCAGATTCTCGTTGGTAAGGCTACAATCTTGAATCTTCAGAGAGACAATTTGTTGTATCTTCGGTTGTAGATTTCATTTATCTCCATTGAAGTCAAGGAAAACGGGAAATTGAAGTTATGACTTGATAGTCACTGGAGGTTGGTGGATACATCCAGTATATGCAAGATCATGTTGTCATTTCCAAAATTCATTGGTTTTTGGCCAATGGAACAGGCACTATTAGGATGGATCAATGCCAATTGGAATGGAGCAGGCACTATTAGGATGGATCAATGCCAAATGGAAAGTTAAAGGATCAACAGATCTGAAATTATGAGTGAATGGGTTTGTCATGCAATCTTCTCCAACATAAAGGATAGGAATCGCATATTCAAAAGAGGCCCATATTTTCTCATGTCAGTCAGTCTGTCTGCATATGAACTTTGCATGAATGCTTCGATCTGGCAAAGAGAGACTTTTCAAAGGCCCCTGTGTGGATTGGGCTATATTTCTTACCTCTAGAATATGGGCAAGAGGCTGTTTTGACATTATTGGTAATACTTTAGGTATTTATGTGAAGGCATAAGAGGTCACGAGAACTAGAAGAAACACATCATATGCCCACATATGCGTGTATATCAATTTCTCTCACACATTATCAGAATCAATCATTTTTTACTTCCAAGATGTGGAATAGATGCAACAGCTGGATAATGAGTATGTCTCATTCCGACACAAACAATGTCATGAGCATAGGCATCTAATGTGAAATTGGCTGTTTTGTCTCAAATGGTGCAGCCAGCCCAAAAATAAACTAATGATGGCTTCCAGGAAGCAAAAAACAGCAAAAGGAGCAAGGCAAGGCAATTTGACTGAGAATCAATTCAAAAGGCCCCCACAATTTATTTTGAAGTTCTGTCCAATTTCAACAACGATGAAGGAACCATTGAGGATAAGGAGGTGGGTATGACTCAGGGAGGCACCCCAAACCTTAACAAGCAAAATCAAAAAAACAGTGAGCTCCTTAAACCCAATCTAAGAATCATCTGGGTGAAGTGCAGGCAGATAAATTGGATACAGAAGTGGACCAGCTCTGAACCAAGCTTTTCAAGGAGTTAGCCCTTCCAAAGGGAAATGACTCAGTTCAAAAAGCCAAACAACAAAAAGATGGAAAATTGAATGCGATAAGTAAATCAGATACTGTAGCAAAAGGGAAAAGTATAGGAAAAGGAAACAATGCGGGAGAGATACAGCTAGAGGAGCAAGGGGAGGAAGATGCTAGATATCTGAGGAAATCAAAGATAGGTAGAAGTGAAGATATGGATGGTGACACAGAAATAGCCAAGGTGGATTTACTCTTGCTCAAAGCAAAGTTTAAGTAGGACTTTTTGGACACGTTAATGGAGGATGAGCTCAAGCAACAAACAACATCAGAAAGGAGTAGTTGCTCTGGCCCAAAATGCTCTGGGAATATAACTGACTCCACTTTAACAATCTAAAAGTAATCCCAAAATAAATGAAGGCAAACCATTGCAGAGAAGCTTCAAGAGGAGGCAGAGAATCTCATAAACTGAAGTATGGCAGTCTCTTTGAAGGAATTATTCATTCAATCTTCTCAATCGTCTTATATGAAAATATTATCGTGGAACATTAGGGGGCTCAACTCCCTCCCAAAATGCAAGACTTCAAAAAGAAAAACAGCAATGGAAAAACAGATATTTGTTTTGTATAAAAAACTAAATGTTCTGGAAAGAGTTCTCCCCTCTATTTAAAGAAGGGTACACTGCTTGTAAAACAGTACATGGGGTTTTTCAAAAGGCCTGGCTATTTTATGGAATCCAAGAACAGGCAACATTAGAGAGTGGCATATGTTGGATAGCAGGGTGTTTCAAACATATGGGTAGCAATGCTGTAGGTCACTTGGTTAACCTATATGCATCTACTGATAATTGAGGGAAGCTTCTTTGCTAGGAAAGTCTTAAATCACTTTATCAGGAAAGGAAACAACGGATTGGATAATGGGGGGAATTTTAATAACATCATATGATATATCCTTAATCGATTTAAAAAAAGAGAGAGAGAACAAAGGTTGGAAGACGTAGGAACTTGTTGAGGGAAATGATTCAATACTGGATGTATTCCCAAAATTGGGCTCTTCCTTGGTATAACAAGAGAGGAAATAAAGAGTTTGCAGCAGAAAGGCTCGATGGATTCCTTTGCAACAATCAGTTGTTCAACAATAACACAATGGTGGAAATTCATACTCTTCCAGGAGCTGGTTATGTCACTGGCCAATTATCTTCCAGTTACTTTATCACAATAGTCCACAAAATGTTACCTTTCACTTTGACAAATGCGGTTCACACCCAGAGCCTATGGACAACATTAAATAATGATGAGCAGCAGCTAATACCCAGGACCAATACAAAATGTTCAACCTTCAGCTGAAACTGAAGATGCTGAAAAATAAGCTCACAGTCTGGAATAAAATAATCTTCAGAAATATATTACAACATAAACAGTGACAGAAGTGAGCATCAAAATCATACAAAAGAAGAAAATGGAAAAGGGAATTCTGTCAGATTTGGGAATACAATAGTGCCAACTCCTCTGACAGAGGGTTGAGAGGGATCAGCAAGAGAAGATTTACAGGAAGCTGGGATCTCGAGTTGGAGGGATTCCGAAGGGGATAAAACACAGTTTTTCATCAAATCACCATAACAAACTGCAGGATAAATCAAATGACTAGTCTTCATGGGGAAGCATGTCAAGAGCTAGGATTTGCTAAAGAAATCGAAGAGGAATTAACTAATTACCCTAAGGACCTGCTCTTCAAACCAAAAAAGGACGACCAAGAAGCTACTAGGAAAATCCATGTAAGAAATCTCAAATTGATTATGAAAAACCTGTTGCCAGAAAATCTAGCACCTTAGTGCTAGGCCGCACTAGATCCCCAACAACAATGGGATCCACCACCACTGTCACCTTAGCAGCAAATTCCCCTGTTGCTCTATGGGTGGGATCTTATCCCACAATGGAGGATTCCCCGGCAGGCTTTAGAGATTAACCCAGGGGTCCCCAAGATTAAATACTCTCCAAGCATCCTGCTATATATAGACGCCCCAAAATGATCTTCAATAAAATATAACAAGGTCAAAGAACTGATGGCTAGGCCGCACTAGATCCCGGGCAACAATGGGATCCACCACCACTGTCATCTTATCAGCAAATTCCCCTATTGCTCTATGGGCGGGATGTTATCCCACAATGGAGGATTCCCTGGCAGGCTTTAGAGGTTAAGCCAGGGGTCCCCAAGATTAAATACCCTCCAAGGATCCTGCTATATATAGACGCCCCAAAATGATCTTCAGTAAACTATGGCTCCAAGTGAAATGAAATAACAAGGTAAAAGAACTGATGGCTCAGTATAGGCTTTGGAGCACGCTCAAACAGATTCCCAAACACATGCTACTTGGGATTTAATGATTTACAAAAATATAGAGTGATAGAGACTAGAGTATGAGGGATCAGTGACTTGACTTATTAATGAATTTCTGGGCATATAGTGTCAGGCAAGGAGCAGGCCAATAGTTGAATACCTTGAATGAAGTGAGAAAAGGAGAAGGATAACTTCTCGATCTAACACTAGCGACTTTCCAAAGTAGGAGACTTAAATTCAAGGAAGACAAATCTAGATTCCTTCACGGATATTTGATGACAATTTTTGCATATGATGAAAATAGAGTTCATAAGAGATGTTGCAACTTTTAGTATGCCACATGACAAATAGCAAAATGGAAGACAATCCTCACAATAAAATAGCACTATTCATCCAAGAATCGCTTTGTCAATCCATAGAAAAATCCTCCATCCAAAACCCAGCTTCTCCAAGACAATTCGCCTCACTTGAAATATCCAAAGCCAAAATTTACAAGGAAAAATCACAGAAATTTCAGATTCCTATGGGATTTCTCCCCCAAAACTCCATAAGAAAATGAGGTAAGAGCTCTCTATATTTATAGGAGAGAACCTCAACTCATTATTACAGTAAAATAATATTTTACAAGCTAAAATCTCCTAAATTAGCCTAAGGAGGGGCAAAAGAACCTCTCTACAAATTAGTTATTCTAAATTAATGTAAACATGCGGCTTCTAATGCCACATGTACAAAAAACTAGGGGCACAAGGCCCTCACAAGAGACCCCTTCCTCAAAAGAAGGATTGTTGTTGAAGCGTCCAGCCTCCAAAGTCCCTTCAACCACAAAACTTCTTCCAAAATTCTTCCAATCCGCTACCCAAAAACCTCTAAATCTTGGGCACACAGCCCCAAATAGTTTCCAACGTGGGTACAAGGGTTCCCCAACTTCCATACTCAGGACCAAAAAATGGACACTCCACCAAATCAGATAGTAGTGCTCCAAAAGTAACCCCCCCCCTCCAAGAGTGGGTGCAGAACACCACTTCCAATGATCCTTCAATGTTCGGCCATGCAACCTTCCTAAGTGGCCACATAAGCGCACAAGGGGGGATGACTTCCCCTTTAAGAGAGGAAAATTTACATCAAACTGTGCAAAAGCTGGCCTTCGCTCCCTTTCACAAAAGGTTACACAAACACCTCCACTCCAACAATGGATCAACAAGAAGCTACATGCTCAACAAAGGTATATACTATGGAGCTTCAACTGAGCAGCCACAAACCAATCAGCACACTCCACTAAAAGTCTTCCTTGTATGTGAGCATGCAGCTCCATAATGACCCAAACCTCAAGAAGATATGGGTAAAGACCCTACAAAAGTGATCATATTGATATAACCATTAAGAAGAAAGAGGCAGCCTTTCCCCACAGCAGTTGATCCGTAAATTGTCGTGGATATTCCACTAGACAGTTTGTCACGACAAATCTTATAAAACTATATTTAAAAATCCAAAGTCTACACTATTAGGGCTTTATTTCTCTTTAGATTTAGATTATTGTTAATTGCATATGGATGCAAATTAAAATTACGCAAAAAATAGAGAACAGAGAAATAAAAACTCACAAACCACGATTTGACTCAAAACCTCATATTTCTTGTTAATGATAGTTATGTTAAAACTTAAAAGGCATTCCCTTCTCAATAGGTTTTGCATATTTTTATATGTGTTGAAAATCACTACAAAACAATGTAGTTTTATAAGATTAAATTCATATTCCAAATTAAGAAGGTGATTGAATAAGATTTCTTTTAAATATTTAGTACCCAATCCACATCATTACTATTTGATTGTTTTCATAATGCTTGAGGTTGGGATGGTGGAAGAACTAGACTTGAATGACTCCTGGAAATTTACAATATGTAAAAGACGAGGGGACCCCAAAAAAAAACCACAAAACCAATAACCACAAGGATCAGCCCTTTGAAATGTTTCATTTCCTGGTTTGTTGACAAGCTTTGCTTGCTATAATATTGTTGCTGAGAAGACAATCATTAAATCACAAGAAACCGAAATCAAAACCCATTATACAAAACCCATGTTTGCACTATAACTTGTACAGCAGATTTAGAGTCAGCATAATACAAAAAAAAAATGGATAGGGAAAATGATCATATTGCCAAAACTGAAGATCCATGCCCAGAATATCCCTAAATTCTGCTCAAAACATCCTGAAATCTACCCAGAATATCCCCAAAATCTATCCGGGACATCCCTTATATCTGTCCAAAACGCCTTGGGGACAGCAAACATGTCCCCAAGTCCCCAGCAGTTGAGAGACATCTCTTAGGGTTCTCCAAGTCCCCAAAATGCCAGAATGGTGGGTAGAGGGAATTTTTGGGGGAGATCTAAACTAATCAATGTAAAATGCAAGAATGTACATGAAGATGGGGTGAAATTAAAGAATTAGAATTAGAATATCACTCATACAAGTGAGGCTTCCTCAGAAACATTCTCAACCAAATGCAGAGATATGATGATTAACGGTAAAATCTATTTGGGCTATATGTCTGTGTCAAACAATGATCAAGGGTATGATGGCACGAGTCTTCAAGATCTTATTCAAGAATCGATACTTATATGAGATTTATGAAGAGATATTTGAGTGTGGATATGCAGCATTATAGTATATATCCATTGTCACTATCATTACCCACTATCTAACAGGATCTATAACTGAAAATTCAAGGATCATCCAATCCCCTGCCCATATATATATGGAAGTTTGGTTTGAATTAAAGGCAAAGAAGCACTGCACCAAGAACATGGTGTTGATTTTTGAAGCATCCGGAAGTGTTCCAAGTCTCAAACTTTGCAGGGAGGCTTGGACAACATCATTCCAAAGAACCCAGAAACTGTTTGTGGAAATTCCACTCGGTTCATGACTTATTAAAATAATTAATTATTTTAATGAAGATCCCAAGTCTAAACTTAGGGAAATGAAATAATTAAAGGATATTAATAATTCAAAGTGTGAATCTTCTAGAAAACAAGGATCAAGTCAAGTTTTAATCTTAGCCATTGATTAAACTTCTAAGCTAGGTTGTTGGTTCTCCAACGAGAAGATTATAAAAAAAGGCTTGAGGGTCATTTGGAAAACAAGTCGGGCATGCACTCAGTACCCGAAGGAGATCGATTCTGAAGCAAGAGAATTCGATTTCAGTGGGAGAGTTGCAGGGTGAGGATTTTGCATAAGCAGAAGGAGGAGGGAGTCAACTAGTGATCGAGGTCAAGGACAGAGGGAAGCAGTGGGTCACTGGAAGCAGCTATGGGCTGCAGTGTAGAGAACCCACGCAGACCATACGCAAACTTACGCAGTCCAACGTTGGGACTGCGCAGAGGAACACGCAGACAAGCACAGGAGATAGCAGAGGTTGATCAGGGTGTCAGAGATTTCTGGGGGGGTGTCGAGAATCCTGTCTCAGGTGTTTCAGATTTTATCGGCCAGTATTTTTCCTTGTAAAGAAATCAACTGTTGAAGAATTAATAAAACCCTCATCTGTTGCACCGATTTCCCGCATTGGGTTTTTCGGGCGACAATTGTCCAAAAATAACTGTGTACATGTGATTGATTCTTGTGCTTATGTCCTTTATTGTTTATTTCTTTGCATATTGTTTATTTCTCTGCATATGTATTTGTGAATGTTGCAGTAGTATTTATTTCGATATTTGCCAAAAGATTTCTGAAAATAAGTAGGAGGAATAAATCTATCACTGCAACTGTATAGTTTTCAGGTCGAAAATTTCACATGGTATCAGAGCCAAAGATGAATAACAGGAACGAAGAATCGACTAGTGAACAGAAATTTACCATTGCAACAACAATGCAGAAGGGTTCACGCAATTCTCCAGGGAGAGAAAGAAGCATGATAGAACGGATGGATCACGATGTCTCTGTTTTGGCATCCAGACTTGAAGAGGAATTTTCTTGTGTATCAAGCACTGCTTCTTCTGATGTCTGGTATACTGACAGTGGAGCCTCTGCTCACATGACTGGAGTATGGGAATGTTTTTCCGACTATCGAGAAGAGCAGATGAATTTTAAGATAACCATGGGTAATAAAGAAAAATGCACTCCTATTGGGAGAGGTATCGTAGTTTTTCAGATCGAGGCTGGAAATAAGGTTCAGGCCACTAATGTACTGCATGTACCTGGGTTGGGGATGAACTTTATCTCAGTGTCTCAGCTTCAAACTGAGGCTATGGTGTCTACTTTATTGGCAATAGGGTCTATGTCAAACACCCAGTTGGAAGAAGAAGCCACGGATCAGCGTAAGGAGCAACAAGCTTTACAAGTTGCAGCTTGAGTCTCCAATGTCACTAGTCGGCAGCTCATATGAGACAGATCTGAATGAGCTATGGCACAGAAGAATGGGACATTTGCATCATGGGGCGCTAAAATTCTCCAGAAGACTGTCATAGGAGTTCCAGCGCTGACCACTAAACGAGATGATGCCTGCAAGGGGTGCATATTGGGAAAATATGCCAAGGCAGTGTATCAGAGAAGCAGCAATAGGGCCAAGGGTGTATTGGACTTGATACACTTGGATATCTGTGGACCAATGTCCACTAGAGCTCTTACTGGTGTCGGGTACTTCGTCACCTTCATTGATGACCATTCCAAGAAAAATTGGATGTACTTTTTGAATACCAAGGATGAAGTCTTCAATCAATTTAAAGAGTTTAAGGCTCTAGTTGAAAATCTGATAGGAAAGCGGATCAAGGTGTTGCAATCAAACAACGGTGGTGAATACATAGATAAGGAATTCACTAGATTCTGCGCAAGGGAAGGTATCAAAAGAGAGTGGACAGCTCCATACAATCCAGAGCATAATGGTGTGGCAGAAAGGAAAACGGGACTATTGTCGAAGCAACAAGGGCAATGTTGTATGACCAAGACATGCGCAAATTCCTGTGGGTTGAAGCTTGTAATACAGATATCTACATTCAAAACAGGACTCCTCACGCTGCATTAGGAAAGATCACGCTGGAACGTGTCTTCACTGGAAGTAAGCCTTTAGGATCTTCGGCAATACAGCTTACTGTCATGTGCCCAGTGAGAAGAGGAAGTTGCTGGAAATGACTACAGAAAAAGGGGATCTAGTAGGATACAGCGAGAATGCAAAGGCATATCACATCTACATTCCTGAGAGCAGGAAAGTCGTAGTGCGGAGGGATGTGAAGTTCATGGAGAAGAAGGCCTTCAGAAGGTCCCACAAGTTGCCTTCTGCTACGCAATCTGAGGAGGAGCCTCTGGTTCAGCCCCAACAACCAGCAGCAGAAAATTCAGTTGCCTCTCCAAGGCATAGGGATCCAAGGGACGTGTCTCTCGAGGATTTGCAAGAGGGAGAGCTAGTAAATCGACCCACCACTAGTGGAAGAACGAGCGGGGAACTACGACAGATTCTGAAAGATGCAGAGGACTTTGTCGGAATCCCCCGAAATGAGAAGAGACAGCGTAAGCAGCCTGAGAGGTATCAAGCCTTGGTTGCTCAAGTCAGAGAACCTTCCAGTTTTCGGGAAGCAGCTAAGCACCAGGTGTGGGTTGATGCAATGGTGGAAGAGTACAGTTCCATCATGACGAATGATATCTATGAAGTGGCCCCAGACCTCAAGAGGGATCAGTTGTAGGATCAAGGTGGATCTACAAGATCAAGTATGCTGCAGATGGCAGCATCGAGAAATTTAAAGCCAGGTTTGTGGCTAAGGGTTAGGCTTAGAAGGAAGGGATTGACTATGAAGCAACCTTCACCCTAGTAGCCAGATACACCTCAATCAAATTCGTGATATCCCTTGTTGCGTAGATGGGATGGGAAATTCACCAGATGGACGTCAAGACGGCATTCTTGAACTAGGTGATAGAGGAAGAGGTGTATATAGAACAACCAAAGGGCTTCGAGACACATGATCAGAAGACTCGTGTGCAGATTGAACAAAGCTTTGTATGGACTAAAGCAAGAACCTAAAGCCTGGTATGGTCGAATTGACAGCTACCTGAAGAAGATGGGATTCGTCAAGAGTGACGCAAATCCCAATCTCTACAATCTGAAAGTAGGGAGTGAGTCATTGATACTGGTTTTGTATGTAGATGATCTATTCTTGACAGGATCATCAGGGCTCATCACAGACTGCAAGAAGAATTTGGCTGAGGAATTTGACATGAAGGATCTAGGATGGATGCACTATTTTCTGGGGTTGGAGATTTAGCAGCAGAATGGAAAGATATTTCTTGGTCAAGAGAGATACACTACAGAGATTCTAAAGATATTTCAGATGGAGGATTGGAGACCCATGACAACTCCAACGATCACCAACTGGAAGAAAATCGACATGTCCGAAGACGATGAGGTTGATCCTACATTATATGGGCAGCTCATAGGATCGTTGATGTATCTGGTAAAAAAAGGCCAGACATTTGTTATGATGTAAATACCCTCAATCAGTTCATGGTAGAACCTAAGAGGGCTCATTGAGCAGCAGCCAAGCATGTTCTCAGGCACCTTTAAGGAATAGTCGAGGTTGGATTGAAGTACACCTGTAGCAATGATGTCAGGTTGAACGGTTTCACCGACGTAGATTGGGCTGGGAGTTCAATAGATCGGAAGAGTACCAGTGGGTATTGTTTCAGTCTAGGATCAACAATTACTTCCTGGTGCAGCAAGAAACAGAAGTCCATAGCACTGAGCTCAGAAGAAGCAAAGTATATGGCAGCCAACACAGCTTCGTGTGAGGCCATATGGCTTCGAAAATTATTAGTGAACCTACTCAAGGAGAAAATGGAAACGACCAGTATCTTATGCGATAATCGGAGTTGCATCAAGCTCTCTGAAAATCCTGTGTTTCATGATCGGTCGAAACATATTGATATCAGGTGTCACTTCATCAGGGACTGTGTACAATGTGGAGTTGTTCAGTTGCAGTACACTCCAAGAGAACAGGTGTCAGACATTCTCACAAAAGCTCTAGGGAAGACTAAGTTTGTCTACTTTAGAGAAAATATGGGAATGATGAAGAATCCTTTCCAGTAGCAGGAATGGATAGGATCAGTGTTCAGAGGGAGTTGTTGTACAAATGTAGCAGTGACAGTGGCAGTGTCAAAGGAAACAGTACAGAGGACAGCAGCACAGCAGATGAGGGGCAGCATCCAGAGATCAGCAGCGCAGAGGGTGCTTCAAAAACAAAGTAGCATGCAGTAGGCATATTGTTGGAACACTTTCTTCGCTAAGAGGGAGTGTTGATTTTTGTAGCATCTGGAAGTGTTCCAAATTTCAAACTTTGCAGGGAGGCTTGGACAGCAGCATTCCAAAGAACCCAGAAATCGTTTGTGGAAATTCCATTCGGTTCATGACTTATTAAAATAATTAATTATTTCAACGAAAACCCTAAGTCTAAACTTAGGAAAATGAAATAATTAAAGGGTATTAATAAGTCAGAGTGTGAATCTTATAGAAAACAAGGATAAAGTCAAGTTTTAATCTTAGCCATTGATTAAACTTCTAATCTGGGCCGTTGGTTCTCCAACGACAAGATTATAAAAGAAGGCCTAAGGGTCATTTGGAAAACAAGCCATGCATACACTTAGTACTCGAAGGAGATCGATTCTGAAGCAAGAGAATTCGATTTCAGTGGGAGAGTTGCGGGGCGAGGATTTTGCAGAAGCAGGAGGAGGGAATCAGCTAGTGATCGAAGTCAGGGACAGAGGGAAGCAATGGGTCACTGGAGGCAGCTCTGGGTTGCAGCGCAGAGAACCCACATTGACTTACACAGTCCAGCGCTGGGACTGCACAGAGGATCACGCAGACAAGCACAGGAGATAGGAGAGGTTGATCAGGGTGTCAGAGATTTGTCGGGAGGAGTCGGGAATCCTGTCTCAGGTGTTTCAAATTTTATCTGCCAGTATTTTTCCTTGTAAAGAAATAAATTGCTAAAGAATTAATAAACCCTCATCTACTGCACCGGTTTTCCCACATTGGGTTTTTCCAGAGACAACTGTCCAAAAATAATTGTGTACATGTGATTGATTCTTGTGCTTATGTCATTTACTGTTTATTTCTCTGCGTATGTATTTGTGAATGTTGCAGTAGTATTTATTTCCATGTGTGAAATAACTTATTAAAATAATAAGTAGGAGAAATAAATCTATCACTGCAACTGTATAGTTTTCAAATCGAAAATTTCACACATGGAAGGCATAAGCCAGCTGGCAAAGATTAGGAATAAACAGGATGAGCTTCATTAATACCTAGAACGCTCAAGACAGGTAACTTTTATGAGAATGGCACTGATACAAATAAGATGATGACTCAAAAAAACTAAGTTCAATCGTATGCATGTGAAGATAGACTGCAGCATGGTTAGCAAGTAGTATGAGGGTTAGCATACATATATATAGACCCTTTACTCAGTGTACTGGATACTTATCTAAATACAGGAAGACAGGCCTAAGCTAGGTGCCCTGTACCTGTATGGAGATAACCCCAGCACTTGCATATGATGATCGATCCTCAAAATCAGCATTCTGCATGAGGATGAGATTGGCACCTTGCATGAAGGATTGTACATGAAGCCTAGCACCCAAATCAGATATGATAGACTTAAATAGAACATGGTCTCAAGTGCCTTAGAATGTGGAGAATTTATGCATGCATTGAACATCAGTATACTGCTATGTTTTGGCAGGAAGGGTGTTGGTTTTGAGGACATTACACTGTTAATATAGTTAGAGGAAGGGCACTGCGTATGAGCTTTATCTGCTGCTGCTTTTGTGGAGATTTTCTATTGTTATTTTTAAAGGACAAAAGTGTTGATTTTGGAAAGGCTTGGTCCTGATATTTTTAAGAAATAGCTGCATTTGTTGAGGATAAACTATGATCGCTTCAAGAGAGGGTAGCATTTTTTTCATGGACTTATCTGTTGCTATTTTCAGTGAGGTCTGATGCTCTTATTTGGAGAAGGGCACTACTCTGGCATAGATAAAGCTGCCCTCTGCATGAATATCTTCAACTGCTAGATGTGCAAAAGAGGGTGCTCCCTTTGGAGGATAAAATTGCTGTTTTTAAAGAGGGTACTGCATTTTGGGGATAAAACTATTGATTTTAAAGTGAGCGTTGTTATTCCCGTGCATGAGAGTTGCCGATTTTTGAAGACTAAAACTGCTTTTGTGAAGATAAGTTTGATGATATTTTAGAAAAGCATGTTGCTATCTCAGGGGACAGCTGCTATTTTGAGAAGAGAACTACAAAATCATGTTCATCAATTGACGATAGATCTTTTGATCATTTTGGTAAGGAAATGGACCATAAATGGTGTTGACCCGTCTCCTTGTTCTCTATGTTAATCCATCCCCTCTTGATTTTTCTTCATCTCAGATTCTCATTGGTAAGGCTACAATCTTGAATCTTCGGAGAGACAATTTGTTGTATCTTCGGTTGTAGATTTCATTTATCTCCATTGAAGTCAAGGCAAACGGGAAATTGAAGTTATGACTTGATAGTCACTGGAGGTTGGTGGATACATCCAGCATATGCAAGATCATGTTGTCATTTGCAAAATTCATTGGTTTTTGGCCAATGGAACAGGCACTATTAGGATGGATCAATGCCAATTGGAATGAAGCAGGCACTATTAGGATGGATCAATGCCAAATGGAAAGTTAAAGGATCAATAGATCTGAAATTATGAGTGAATGGGTTTGTCATGCAATCTTCTCCAACATAAAGGATAGGAATCGCATATTCAAAAGAGGCCCATATTTTTTCATGTCAGTCAATCTGTCTGCATATGAACTTTGCATGAATGCTTCGATCTGGCAAAGGAAGACTTTTCAAAGGCCCCTGTGTGGATTGGGCTATATTTCTTACTTCTAGAATATGGGCAAGAGGCTGTTTTGAGGTTATTGGTAATACTTTAGGTATTTATGTGAAGGCATAAGAGGTCACAAGAACTAGAAGAAACACATCATATGCCCACATATGCATGTCTATCAATTTCTCTCACACATTATCAGAATCAATCATTTTTTACTTCCAAGATGTGGAATAGATGCAACAGCTGGATAATGAGTATGTCTCATTCCAACACAAACAATGTCATGAGCATAGGCATCTAATGTGAAATTGGCTGTTTTGTCTCAAATGATGTAGCCAGCCCAAAAATAAACTAATGATGGCTTCCAGGAAGCAAAAAAACAGCAAAAGGAGCAAGGCAAAGCAATTTGACTGAGAATCAATTCAAAAGGCCCCCACAATTTATTTTGAAGTTCTGTCCAATTTGGACAACGATGAAGGAACCATTGAGGATAAGGAGGTGGATATGAATCAGGGAGGCACCCCAAACCTTAACAAGCAAAATCAAAAAAACAGTGAGCTCATTAAACCCAATCTGAGAATCATCTGGGTGAAGTGCAGGCAGATAAATTGGATACAGAAGTGGACCAGCTCTGAACCAAGCTTTTCAAGGAGTTAGCCCTTCCAAAGGGAAATGACTCAGTTCAAAAAGCCAAAGAACAAAAAGATGGAAAATTGAATGCGATAAGTAAATCAGATACTGTAGCAAAAGGGAAAAGTATAGGAAAAGGAGACAATGCAGGAGAGATACAGCTAGAGGGGCAAGGGGAGGAAGATGCTAGATATCTAAGGAAATCAAAGATAGGTAGAAGTGAAGATATGGATGGTGACACAGAAATAGCCAAGGTGGATTTACTCTTGCTCAAAGCAAAGTCTAAGTAGGACTTTTTGGACACGTTAATGGAGGATGAGCTCAAGCATTTTCAGGAGTTTAATCGCCAATGAAACAAACAACATCAGAAAGGAGTAGTTGCCCTGGCCCAAAATGCTCTGGGAATATAACTGACTCCACTTTAACAATCTAAAAGTAATCCCCAAAATAAATGAAGGAAAACCATTGCAGAGAAGCTTCAGGAGGAGGCAGAGAATCTCATAAACTGAAGTATGTCAGTCTCCTTGAAGGAATTGTTCATTCAATCTTCTCAATCATCTTATATGAAAATATCGTGGAACATTAGGGGGCTCAACTCCCTCCCAAAATGCAAGACTTCAAAAAGAAAAACAGCAATGGAAAAACAGATATTTGTTTTGTATAAAAAAACTAAATGTTCTGGAAAGAGTTCTCCCCTCTATTTAAAGAAGGGTACACTGCTTGTAAAACAGTACATGGGGTTTTTCAAAAGGCCTGGCTATTTTATGGAATCCAAGAACAGGCAACATTAGAGAGTGGCATATGTTGGATAGCAGGGTGTTTCAAACATATGGGTAGCAATGTTGCAGGTCACTTGGTTAACCTATATGCATCTACTGATAATTGAGGGAAGCTTCTTTGCTAGGAAAGTCTTAAATCACTTTATCAGCAAAGGAAACAACGGATTGGATAATGGGGGGAATTTTAATAACATCATATGATATATCCTTAATCGATTTAAAAAAAGAGAGAGAACAAAGGTTGGAAGACGTAGGAACTTGTTGAGGGATATTATTCAAGATTTGCACCTACTGGATGTATTCCCAAAATTGGGCTCTTCCTTGGTATAACAAGAGAGGAAATAAAGAGTTTGCAGCAGAAAGGCTCGATGGATTCCTTTGCAACAATCAGTTGTTCAACAATAACACAATGGTGGAAATTCATACTCTTCCAGGAGCTGGTTATGTCACTGGCCAATTATCTTCCAGTTACTTTATCACAATAGTCCACAAAATGTTCCCTTTCACTTTGACAAATGCGGTTCACACAAATGCAGTTCACACCCAGAGCCTATGGACAACATTAAATAATGATGAGCAGCAGCTAATACCCAGGACCAATACAAAATGTTTAACCTTCAGCTGAAACTGAAGATGCTGAAAAATAAGCTCACAGTCTGGAATAAAAGAATCTTCAGAAATATATTGCAACATAAACAGTGACAGAAGTGAGCATGAAAATCATACAAAAGAAGAAAATGGAAAAGGGAATTCTGTCAGATTTGGGAATACAATAGTGCCAACTCCTCTGACAGAGGGTTGAGAGAAATCAGCAAGAGAAGATTTACAGGAAGCTGGGATCTCGAGTTGGAGGGATTCTGAAGGGGATAAAACACAGTTTTTCATCAAATCACCATAACAAACTGCAGGATAAATCAAATGACTAGTCTTCATGGGGAAGCACGTCAAGAGCTAGGATTTGCTAAAGAAATCGAAGAGAAATTAACTAATTACCCTAAGGACCTGCGCTTCAAACCAAAAAAGGACGACCAAGAAGCTACTAGGAAAATCCATGTAAACAATCTCAAGTTGATTACGAAAGACCTGTTGCCAGAAAATCTAGCACCTTAGTGCTAGGCCACACTAGATCCCCAACAACAATGGGATCCACCACCACTGTCACCTTAGCAGCAAATTCCCCTGTTGCTCTATGGGTGGGATCTTATCCCACAATGGAGGATTCCCCGGCAGGCTTTAGAGATTAACCCAGGGGTCCCCAAGATTAAATACTCTCCAAGCATCCTGCTATATATAGACGCCCCAAAATGATCTTCAATAAAATATGGCTCCAGGTGAAATGAAATAACAAGGTCAAAGAACTGATGGCTAGGCCGCACTAGATCCCAGGCAACAATGGGATCCGCCACCACTGTCATCTTATCAGCAAATTCCCCTGTTGCTCTATGGGCGGGATGTTATCCCACAATGGAGGATTCCCTGGCAGGCTTTAGAGGTTAACCCAGGGGTCCCCAAGATTAAATACCCTCCAAGGATCCTGCTATATATAGACGCCCCAAAATGATCTTCAATAAACTATGGCTCCAAGTGAAATGAAATAACAAGGTAAAAGAACTGATGGCTCAGGATAGGCTTTGGAGCACGCTCAAACAGATTCCCAAACACATGCTACTTGGGATTTAATGATTTACAAAAATATAGAGTGATAGAGACTAGAGTATGAGGGATCAGTGGCTTGACTTATTAATGAATTTCTGGGCATATAGTGTCAGGCAAGGAGCAGGCCAATAGTTGAATACCTTGAATGAAGTGAGAAAAGGAGAAGGATAACTTCTTGATCTAACCCTAGCGACTTTCCAAAGTAGGAGACTTAAATTCAAGGAAGGCAAATCTAGATTCCTTCACGGATATTTGATAACAATTTTTGCATATGATGAAAATAGAGTTCATAAGAGATGTTGCAACTTTTAGTATGCCACATGACAAACAGCAAAATGGAAGACAATACTCACAATAAAATAGCACTATTCATCCAAGAATCGCTTTGTCAATCCATAGAAAATTCCTCCATCCAAAACCCAGCTTCTCCAAGACAATTCGCCTCACTTGAAATATCCAAAGCCAAAATTTACAAGGAAAAATCACAGAAATTTCAGATTCCTATGGGATTTCCGATTTCTCCCCCAAAACTCCATGAGAAAATGAGGTAAGAGCTCTCTATATTTATAGGAGAGAACCTCAACTCATTATTACAGTAAAATAATATTTTACAAGCTAAAATCTCCTAAATTAGCCTAAGGAGGGGCAAAAGAACCTCTCTACAAATTAGTTATTCTAAATTAATGTAAAAATGCAGCTTCTAATGCCACGTGTACAAAAAACTAGGGGCACAAGGCCCTCACAAGAGACCCCTTCCTCAAAAGAAGGGTTGTTGTTGAAGCGTCCAGCTTCCAAAGTCCCTTCAACCACAAAACTTCCTCCAAATATCTTCCAATCCGCTACCCAAAAACCTCTAAATCTTGGGCACACGGCCCCAAATAGTTTCCAACGTGGGTACAAGGGTTCCCCAACTTCCATACTCAGGACCAAAAAATGGACACTCCACCAAATCAACTAGTAGTGCTCCAAAAGTAACCCCCCCTCCCCCTCCAAGAGTGGGTGCAGAACACCACTTCCAATGATCCTGTAATATTCCTAATTAGCACCGCTAATTGGAATATTTCATTTTTGTTTAGTTTTGCCGCCTATAGTTAAATTAATAAATAAAGTGAGAAAGAGGGGGTCAACTCACTTTAATAAAATAAAGTGCTTCCTAGTAGATGAACGTTGTAACTTAAAGGGGAAAGCCTTGGGGGTCCACACGTTACATGAGAGAGGCCTCACGTAGGCTCCAAAGGCAACTGCGCAGGCATAGGAGGAGCTCAAGGACGCAGTTAGGGTTTTGAGGGAGCTAGCACTATAAAAGGCGGGGGTTTCACTCCATTTGGCATTATTGATATGTTGATGATATTGTGAACTAGACTTCTGTCTACTTGAGCACGCCGGTTGTTTAGTCGGTCTGCAGCACTGTTTAGTGCGAACTGAGTGTCTCCGGTCGGAGATCTCGCCCTTGGCCCCGGGGGACTTCGAGTGCCTGCTCGAGCAAGGTATTCCTTCAGTTTCAGCAGTTGATTTGCAGGAGATTTTGGTGGACGTTTTGCAGAGGAGCTGGTCTCATAGAGTGACTGCGCAGTCCAGGAGGGAGGGCGCAGTTCAGGAGGGAGGACGCAGTTGGTGTTGGTGCAGCGCTGTGGTGGGGGATTTTCGTGGAGTCCTCAACGTATTTCAGCTTGGAGGGATTGTTGATTCAGTTGGAGAGTTTGCAGGGGGATTTGTGGCCCTTTTCCAGCACTTATCTTGAGCCTCTGCGCTGTGCTTGGGAGAGACGGCGTTTTTCTTGAGGAGGGCTTCAGTGGTGGCTTTTCGGAGGTGGTGCATTTGCTTCATGGTTTCTGGGTTTTGTCCGGAGCAGTGAGTACAGGCAGCTTACCGATTTTTAGCTCATTCCGGTGATGGGATCAGCCCCTAGTTCCAGTTCATTGCAGCAGCAGCTTTCTACGGCAGATTTCTCCAGCAGCTAGGACGCAGTCTCTATTGTAGCCATTTCCTATTCTGAGAGGGTTCTTCACTTGCCTTGTGCAAGGATAGGTGCACTTATTCTTATTATCTCTTGTACCCATATATGTATTCTCAGATTAATAAAATGGCTTAGCGTTCTGGTATTTTATGTGTACTTGCTCTATATTCTAGTTCCGGCATTTTTCCTATATAGTTGCATGTTTGTATTTCTGTGTATTACTGTCTATTTCCCGTTGGGGATATTACAGATCCTTCAATGTTCGGCCATGCAACCTTCCTAAGTGGCCACATAAGCGCACAAGGGGGGATGACTTCTCCTTTAAGAGAGGAAAATTTACATCAAACTGTGCAAAAGCTGGCCTTCGCTCCCTTTCACAAAAGGTTACACAAACACCTCCACTCCAACAATGGATCAACAAGAAGCTACATGCTCAACAAAGGTATATACTATGGAGCTTCAACTGAGCAGCCACAAACCAATCAGCACACTCCACTAAAAGTCTTCCTTGTATGTGAGCATGCAGCTCCATAATGACCCAAACCTCAAGAAGATATGGGTAAAGACCCTACAAAAGTGATCATATTGATATAACCATTAAGAAGAAAGAGGCAGCCTTTCCCCACAGCAGTTGATCCGTAAATTGTCGTGGATATTCCACTAGACAGTTTGTCACGACAAATCTTATAAAACTATATTTAAAAATCCAAAGTCTACACTATTAGGGCTTTATTTCTCTTTAGATTTAGATTATTGTTAATTGCATATGGATGCAAATTAAAATTATGCAAAAAATAGAGAACAGAGAAATAAAAATTCACAAACCACGATTTGACTCAAAACCTCATATTTTTTGTTAATGATAGTTATGTTAAAACTTAAAAGGCATTCCCTTCTCAATAGGTTTTGCATATTTTTATATGTGTTGAAAATCACTACAAAACACTATGGTTTTATAAGATTAGATTCATATTCCAAATTAAGGTGGTGATTGAATAGGATTTCTTTTAAATATTTAGTACCCAATCCACATCATTACTATTTGATTGTTTTCATAATGCTTGAGGTTGGGATGGTGGAAGAACTAGACTTGAATGACTCCTGGAAATTTACAGTATGTAAAAGACGAGGGGAACCCAAAAAAAACCACAAAACCAATAACCACAAGGATCAGCCCTTTGAAATGTTTCATTTCCTGGTTTGTTGACAAGCTTTGCTTGCTATAATATTGTTGCTGAGAAGACAATCATTAAATCACAAGAAACCGAAATCAAAACCCATTATACAAAACCCATGTTTGCACTATAACTTGTACAGCAGATTTAGAGTCAGCATAATACAAAAAAAATGGATAGGGAAAATGATCATATTGCCAAAACTGAAGATCCATGCCCAGAATATCCCTAAATTCTGCTCAAAACATCCTGAAATCTACCCAGAATATCCCCAAAATCTATCCGGGACATCCCTTATATCTGTCCAAAACGCCTTGGGGACAGCCAACATGTCCCCAAGTCCCCAGCAGTTGAGAGACATCTCCTAGGGTTCTCCAAGTCCCCGAAATGCCAGAATGGTGGGTAGAGGGATTTTTTGGGGGAGATCTAAACTAATCAATGTAAAATGCAAGAATGTACATGAAGATGGGGTGAAATTAAAGAATTAGAATTAGAATACCACTCATACAAGTGAGGCTTCCTCAGAGACATTCTCAACCAAATGACATACACTCTTATCATTTGAATATCCATTTTTCACTCTTGTTTGAATACTCCCAAAACTTTGATTCTTAATCCTACCTTGGATTACATTTGGCTGGAAATTGCATTGTCGCCGTGTTCATTGCTCAACTGGGAATATGGTTTGCCACCCTCATCCATGCATTCCTCTTCAAGCATGGAGCTTGCTTGGCAAATCGATTTTCTTTTGTGTCTACTAAAGGCACTTTGCATCCCTCTTGATTGCTTTGGTTTGGGAACTCCCTGTTGCTCCTTGCATTTGAGTGAAGTTACCTTGGTTTTTCCCTCTCGCATCAACTCTTCCTTACCCCCACTTGTGATCCTCTTCTTCATTCATTTTTTTGAACATGAAATCCTTCTAAGTAAATGACATAAGATCATGCCCAGACAACAAAATGCTTATAAGATAGAGGATATATACTACCTCAACAACCCTAACAATTCACTAAACAAATTATAACAACAACAATAACATAACTAGTTTAACAATTAAAATGCAGCCTTCATTAATGGCAAAGGATTAAAATGACCTAGACAAAACTGATGAATAAGAATACTGTGAGATTGTTTTCCCTCCTACAAATGCACAATGTCATCCTAGCAACTTTCAATCACTTGCAACAGGAGAAATCATAATTAATTCATTATTTGAAAATTCCCAACAATTGTGTTATTTAAAAAAGCTCATCAGCAAGGTAAGAACCAAGGCCACCATAGAGTATGAGGTATGTAACCAATCGATATGGGGGTAAAAAAGTATGAAGAATGTGATTTTAAACTCAGCTTCGATTCTCAGGAAATGTACAATGGTTTCAGGGCCTGACACCTACCTTATTCGAAAACTTGTTATTTAATTAAAAATCCTTCCAACTTTAATAAGACACAGTTGCTACAAATTAGTAGCCGAGCATACCTTGCAACTAGTTGATTTATAAGCAATTGGGCACTAGGAACATTAATCCATGTGCACATTTTTCCCACTATCACTTAATGCTCTGTGTTGGCCCCAAATAGTTATCTTTGCCTAAAACACTCAATAAAACATTGTCAAGAAATAAAAAGAAACTTATAATTGTCATGTACAACAATAAAGGATTGTGTTAACCATGGAGAAGCCTATTTAAGCCCAGGCATCAGTGATTTAAGATCTATGGGGGGAATTTTCACTCCAATGCTCACCTAGGAAGGGAAATGCTACAGTAGCCACTTTGAAGAGGGAAACACATCCCATCTTTGTCCCATGTCCTCAATATGTCTTTTATCTACTAGTTTGTTTTTATTTACATGGGGATCTAGCAAAGGCTTAAAGGCTAAAATGTATTGCTTCACTCTCCAAGCAACAACCTCAACCCATCCAACAATGACTTTAACTTCTAATGCATTTTTCAACTTGTTGTGCGATCCAACAAAGCTGTAAGGCAAAAAAAAAAACAAATTACTCTGCCATCTAACTCAATTCCTCAAATGCCTACATTGCTGTGTTTTTCCTTGCATGAATTTTTACCCTTAAGTGCGGGGCTAGACAATGCCCCAAAGAACAAAGCACACCCTTAAATTTGTTGGCTTGCTTTCTTAGCTCCTCTACTAATGCATTTTTCCCTATGCATTTTTTAGCTCATGGTCAAGTACAATAAAGTTGCAAAGGACAAAACGCACCTGCTATTGTTTTGGTTCACTTCTTGCCACCTAACTATTATGCTTTGTATTTTCCTCTTCGTGAGTTTTTTTGCTCATGGTAGGGTATGACAATGCCTCAAAGGAAAAAAAACACCCTCATAACCCTCTTATTTCGTTGTTGTAACTTCCAAACCACTGCATTTTGGCGTTGCACACATTTTTTTACTCTTGGCAGGGTCTAGCAAAGCCCCCACAACTAAAACACATCATTCTCTCCTCTAGGTAGCAACAGCAACTCTCTATCTCATGCATTTGGCCTTCTTGTGTGTTTTTCAACATTTGATGAGATCCAACAAAGCCCCAAAGAGAACAATGCATCACTCCCCATCTTTCTCCACTATTGCAACCTCCCCAAAACTATGTTTTTACCTTCCTCGCATTTTTTTACATGTGGCAAGGTCTAGCATAACATCCATGAGCAAAACGCACTCAACAATGCTCTCAATTGATATTACAACTCCCTTACCCGAGCATTTTGCCTCTTAATGCATTTTCAATTGCAATGGGTATTTAGAAGCCAAAAGAATCATCAGGAGAGCTAATGGTACATTTGTATGTTCGTTGAAATAAAACATTGGGTAAAAATGTTTTCCAAGGCAACACGCCTTCCTTCAAAGTTTGCAAAAGCAATGTTCTATTTGGAGGATCTCGAAGTATCTCGTTACCCCAAATGGTCTCAGATCAACCAATGTTATCAAGATTCAAAACCAAAACAATGACCAAATTGGTCAACCCCAAAAACCAAAACCGGATCAAAACTAAAAACAAAAACCAATCAACCAAAAAATACAAAAAATACTCAAATTTAAAAATATATTCATGTACATAGATGTGAATCCAAACCACTCGATACAAATATGCATTTTTTTCTCATGTATATAGAAAGTAAAGGTGCATATAACCAAAATAGCAAAAAGTGTAATCCATTTATGAGATTTTGTATCAAATTACATAACAAGAGGCTCCAAATGGCCTCCAAAATCCAAAAAAAAAGCATAGTATTGAACTTTTAAGTCATGACCACTAGACCTTAATTCTACAATCTTATCATCAAAAAAAATCATTTGAAGATTCCTAATCCGCTTAGCTTTGTCTGCTTGGAAAGCATCAAGATAACCTTTCATATAGGTTCTTAGTTCATGGAAGGTTTCTTTGCAAGGTTTTGTATTCCCTCCTACATGCACTATGTTTTGTTTCAACCGATGGATACCCCCCCACCCCAACCCAAAAAAAACACAAATTTCCTTCTAACGATGGTCACATACCATGTTACTCCCAACCAATTAATAATGCTCCCATGCCAGATCCTTCTACTCTTGAGCCATGGCAATTTTTTACGAACAACAACAAATTTTCCAATAAAACCCTTAAATTTCTTGATTGCTAGGAGAAAAACAATAATGTTATTTAGCCTCGAGGGTTAGCTCAACTGGTCGAGTCCTCACCGTTAAAGCACCTTTGCTATTAAGAGGTCACAAGTTCAACTCTCTTGACACCCTCAAGGTCAGGCTCTGTGGTTGAGCCAGCAAGAAGTGATCCCTTCGGGTGGATCTACCTGGCACAAGTATTCCGTGGACGTAGCAGTCACCAATCTCAAGGGTCTGTGAACACATATGAAATAAAAAACAATGTTATTCAATTGAAAAGAAAATTAGGGTTAAAGAAATTGTATTAAACTTTTATATGCCTTCACAACTTCTCCAAATTAGCCAAGAAAGTCTTTAATTCAAAATGCCAAATCATCCCAAGAAGCACTCCAAACCAACAACATGAACAATGAACGAAGATGAACGCTCACTCAAAAATTCACAAGTTCAATAATTCCAAATCGATCAAGTGAAAGATGTGAGACAAATGGAGGGGGGCTCATTAAGTAGAAAGGGGAAGGATTTAAAATTAGGTTTTTATATTTTATTAAATTTTTCAATTTTTTAAGTGGTTTAAGTGGGCCTAATGCACCTTCTTACCACATCATACAAAACCGGCTATTTTTTCCTAAAACCACGAATTCCAACTAGAAATGATCAAGAACTGGTCCAGCTGATAGGTTTAACCAGCTTCAAGCTTGTTACCCACCAAAATGGGTAACCCCATAGGAGAAAATTTTTCCCTTAGGTTTGACATTACGTCAGCAACCCCTGCCAACAACCATTCGATAATGATATGCCATGTGCCTCTGCCATTTGCATTAGCCATGTGCCTCTCACCATCAAGCGTTAACACTTGGATATTCAAAAGGTACTTTGATCATTTTGCAATCGGGTGCTTATACTTGTTTATTTTGGGCATTTAGTATGGATGATGGGGTGATCTAAAATATTGACAAATCTTGACCCTAATCTTGTTCTCTCACCTTACTAGGGGGGTTAACCTTTGAACCCTAGTCTAGTGGGACCTCCCTTAAGGCCCTTTGGGTTATAGGAGGGGCACTACTTGGAAAGCCATAATTGAGATAATGTGTTCCATTCTCCCTATACCATACTTAACACTTTCCATGCCACGTTACAAGCCCTATATCTCACCTCCATTCTTTGGGTACAACTTGTCATTAGTTCTTGGGGATTTGGCATTCAAGTTCACATACCTTGAGTAGGGCCCAGAAACTTTTCCCTAGGGGATTGATGCAGCGAAAAAGAAAAGAAAAAGCATATCATGGCCACAATGAATAAAAGAAAGAAAATCAAAATGCAAAATATAATCGAGACATAAAAATTAGCAGGTGGGAAAAAGCCTACCATGAGCTCTACCTCCCTCATATGGCCATCACCTAGTTCCTGAGCACATCAAAAAGGAACCCTTGCATGTCCCAACCCAATGAGCAATAAATTGACTCATCTTAAAGGTGTAATAAAAGTGCTACATCATACAAAGCAAGCTCTAACCCTTGAGCTATAAGCGGTAATACAAGGAATAATCAAGAAGAAGTAAAAGGCGCACAAGAGGGGTGAAAAAATCAAGACGAGCTGGTAACTCAGGCATCCATGAATGCTCCCTCCTCACATATATACACTCGGGATGTGAACACCCCCATCAGTCGGTCCCTTTGAACATGGCACTTGACCATGAAGTCTTCTCCACCCCATTACCACATTATTATACACTTACAACTAATAGGCTTGACCATTAGCCACCCCTACCAAGGGAGAAAACACCTTTGTGAGATCTCGGTCCTGATTTTGAAAGGGGATCTTTGTTTGAAGAAGTAACATGCCCTAAACATTCAAGTTTGGTTCACTTAGATGCATTATTGATCTTAGTCTCTGACAAATGGTTGCTTTCACTAGAATCCAGGCCTTGGACACCCACTCCACAGGTACCCAAGCCCTTCAGAGGAGTATATTGGCTTGAGAAGGTGCAACATCGAGAGACTAGAGCCTCCTAACAACACTAGCAAATGAAACATGTCCCACAAACAATACCTCCAAGATCCAGGATGTTGGTCAACTTTGACCTGGTTTTGAGGATTCTTCAAGATGACAACACTGGACCCAGTACGTCCCCTTAACAATACTATGATAGGGAAGAGTTAATTCAAAGCCCATATGAGGATGGTCTCCCATTGAGAGACTAGGGAGGGCTTGTTGCACCAGAAGAAGCCCTAACGTTAGAAAGGAGGCGTTATTTGAAAATTGGAGGCCCATGGAGACCACTTTATGGGCCCCAGCTGGATCTTAGGACCCCACAAGAGATATTGACGTGGATTTGAGGGCCATCCCTCAAAAAAATTTGGATCAATCAGGCATCTACACAGTTTGACACCTCATCACTCATTTGCATGAAATTTGGAGCCTAAATTGGGCATGACACTAGCAATTAATGAGACTATGGTTCACACTTGTGGGAAAATTAGGCCTATTTTGTTGTTAGCTAATGGGTTTGCTTGTAACCAAAGTACATTTAAGGGTCAAACATGTTTTTAGGGGCTTTATAGGCAAAATTAGGACACCTAATCCTCATATAAATAGAGGATAGGCTCATTTCATCTCTCATCATCCACTTGTGACAAATTCAGCTTTCTTAGAGAAAGCGATCAAGCAAAATTTGTGACTTGTATCTTGTGGAGATGTGATCTATGAAGGATTGTTGTTTATGGAGCTATTCTTTGGTATTGAAGATGTCATTTTGGAGCAATAAAGGATTGATTCATGCATTTTATCTTGTAAGTGTACCTTGTATTTGATAAACCTTTATATTTTTGTGGCTATTGTATGGAATTGTTAATTATCTAGGGTTTTTATTGTCCAAGTTACTGTTGAAAATTATTCTATAGAATCTTGGTAATAGCATTGCATGCATTACCCACTTATAGAATGTGAATGAAAATCCCATGGGTGAATCTTTATACTAGCTCTCCCCATTGACTTTTCTCCCTCACAAAAGTGATAGATCGGGTTTGAAACCTAGGGTTTCATAATTCCCTTACTCCTTGATGGGGTTTAGTATTTCTCCTAAGTTAGGAATCCCATAGACTCCACCAAGGTCAAGGCACTGACCTTGGTCACATTGTTCATCACCTTGAAAACTCACATAAAACTTCACTTCTCTCCCACTAACCTAATTTTGGCCTCTTAAGAAAAGTTGCTAGCTAGGGTTAGGGCATAAATTTCATAAATTTCAGCTAAAGTAGAGGTGTTGCCTTGCGGAGGGATTCAACACTTGGTTGTGAGGTATTTGCCTCAAAATAAACCTTTTTCTGTGGCTAATTTCTTCATTTTAGGGCTGACATCCTTTTCCCTTGGTAAATTGTGCCCTAGAAATACCCTAGTTTGCCCTAGGCATCAACTTGAGGCTTATTGAAGGCTTCTTGTGCCATAGATTGGAAGCATGCATCTATTGAAAACATTTTCTTAGCCTTGTGACTCTAGATGATCCTGTTAACCATAGTTTTAAAAATCAGACAACCTGAACCGAAAATCGGTCAAACCGACCGATTCACTGGCTAAACCAACCAGACCGAGCAAAAAACCTGGTCAGAGGGGCAACTTCGCCCATTTTTCACAAAAACTAGGCCTAACCGGCCAATTTCGTCATAAATCGGTCGGTTCATTGCCACATCGGTCGTGGACCCACCGAGAGGCTTTTTTGCAGCTTCTAAGGTGGTTTGGAGGGAAAATAAGGGTTGCTTCCCTCCAAGCCAATAAAAGGAGGGAAACTAAGGGTTGTTTCCCTCTCATTTGTCTCACACATCTCATTTGGAATTTTCGTGAGTTTCATTAAAAGCTTGGAGAGTGTTGAGTTTTTGCTAGAGTAGTCATCTTGGAGGCTTGGAGTTGAACTTGGAGCTATTTTGGAGATAGTTTGGAGCTTAGTAGACATGGCATCTTCAAGAGGAGGCTAAGGAAGCTAATTTGCATTTCCAGGTAAGGATTTTCACTTGAAAAAATCCATATTTCACTGTTGTCCATGTATTTAATTTTTTTATGTGTTCTATGCTACATTGTTATCAAATCTCTAATTCTTTGCTATCAAATTTTGTAGGCAAAATATGCCCATTTTTTTCCCAAATTTATCTTAGGTTTTCCATTTTTCTTAGCTGCAATTTTTTTTTAATGGCAGATTTCTTTGCAAATTTCAAATATTTCTAACCACCGTGCTTCCAAAAGCCAAGGACAGTGCATGGGGTCATTGTGATGTGATTGATGGAAAAATGATATGCAAATTTTGCAATAAATCTATTGGAGGTGGGTGTATTCTCAGGTTGAAACAACACTTGGCCGGGATAAGAGGCAAAGTAAAGTCATGTGATACACCAAAGGAAGTGATAGGTCTTGTTAGGGCATAATACATTGCCAAGTTTGAGAAGTTTAAGGAGAATAAGGTTGGGGGGAGGCTATCCAAGGAGAAATAGCAAGGACGAAGGAAATTTTACAGGCCATGAAAGAGAGTGGATATGATGATTTTGAGATTCAAGACTCCTCTTCTATCCATTCCACCAATGACCACTTTCACTATGTTCCTCCTGCTCTTGGGTCTTATCATCAAGGCCAACAATCTAAAGGAACAAAGAGGTCGAATATCCAGAGTTATTTCTCATCCTCTGCCACCACTGCCTCTGCTAATCCCACTTCCTCCCAGCCAAGTCGTTAACCCACTTTGGATGAACATTGGAAAAAACAATGAAAAGAATCTTCTTTTTAGTACATTGCTAGATGGTGGTACAATGCAGATATCCCATTTAATGTTACTAGCTCACCTTATTATCAAGCTATGTGGGACTCTGTTATAGCTAAAGGAAAGGGCTTCAAAGGCCCTACTATGCATGACTTGAGGGGAGCTCTTTTGCAAAAGGAGATTTCTTCCATTGATGAGTATTTGGTTGAGTATAAAGAGTCATGGCCCAAAACAGGTTTGTTCAATCATGTTAAATGGATGGACCGATGGAAGGAACCGCACTAACATTAATTTCCTTGTTTCTTTCCCTCAAGGAACCGCACTAACATTAATTTCCTTGTTTTTTAGATCAGTTGATGCATCTAATAAGGTGAAGGACGCAACCCTTCTATTTGAGCTTTTGGATGACATTATTAAGGAAATGGGGGAGAAGAATGTTGGGCAGGTCATCATAGATAATGCCTCAAACTATGTTCTTCCTGGAAATATGCTTGAGTCCAAAAATAAGAACATATTTTATACTCCATGTGCTACACATTGCATAGACCTCATGCTTGAGGACATCGGCAAAGCGAAGTGGGTAAAAAACACTATAGAGCATGCCAAGTGCATTACAAAATACATCTACAACCACTCATGGGTATTGAGCCTAATGAGGAAAAACTTTAGGGCCACAGAGCTTGTTAGGCCTGCAATTACGAGATTTGCAACTCACTTCCTCGCGTTGCAATGTCTCAATTCTCAACAACAAAAACTTGCAAAAATGTTTTCTTATGATGATTGGACTTCATCTTGGTGGGCTCGTAGACAAGATGGCAAAGACACCAAAATGAAAGTTTTTGATAATTGTTTTTGGAAAAGGTCTGCAGAGCTTGTGAAAATTACCGAGCCCCTTGTTAAGGTGCTACGGATGGTGGATGGGGAAAAATTGGCCATGGGCTACATTTATGAGGCTATGGATTAGGAAAAGGAGCAGATACAGGCAACTTACAAGGATAAGTTAGCTAAATATGGGCGTATATGGGAGATCATTAATAACAGATGGAACAATCAACTCAATTGTCCTATACATGCAGCTGGGTATTTTTTGAACACAAAGTATCATTATAAAGCTAGGCTAGGAGATTTGCAAGTTAGGGAGGTCAGAGATGGATTGTATGATTGCTTGGAGTGCATGGTCCCTAACCATGCAGACTAGTTGGAAATACATAGACAACTTACTCTTTTCAGTATGGCATTAGGTACCTTTGGCAAAAACTTGGCAAAGATGGCAAGAGATGTGGATCATCCAGGTAAGTAATTCCAATTTGTTTTTCTTTTAAAGTTTAATTGTTTACAAATTTACAATTCAAATTGTCTGCAAATACTTGTAAATAAGTAATGAAATGAACTAAGTTACTAATTAATGTCTTTTTCTTTGCAGCACATTGGTCGGAGTCATTTGGTGGCCAATGTCCTCAATTGCAAAAGTTTGCATTTAGAGTCCTCAACCAAACTTGTAGTGCTTCAGGTTGTGAGCACAATTGGTCTGTCCTTTAGCGCATACACACGAAGAAGAGAAATCATTCGGAACAAAAACGGTTAAATGATCTTGTCTTCGTGCAATACAACCTTCAACTAAGGCGAAACCAAATGATGAACAGAAGACCTTATCTAGATCCCATTGTGTTGAACGATATTGATCCAACATTAGAATGGGTGGAGATTGAAGATCTTGAGTTTGATGTCGATTTGATATTGACATGGCATTAGGGGGGGATGAAGCAGATTTGGTGGTGGCAGCGCCACCGTAACCGGAATTAGTAGTTGCATCAAGCAAAGGCAAACAACCAATGGAAGGCACTAGTCGTGCTTCCATTAGGTCCACTTCTATTATTATTGGAGGTAGTGCTACTACTGAGGTTGCAGATGAGGTTGGGGCATCTTCAGACTTTGATCTAGATGATGTTTATGTAGCACCTGTTGATGATCCTATGTCTAGTAGTGATGATGAATTTGATCGTGATGAGGAATGATCATGTTGATCACTGATATGTACCAGTAGACTTATAGTCTTGTAGTAGGCCAATGGCCCCATAGCTTGTAGCATTGTTTTTGGACTTGATAGGCCATTTAGAGCCTCATTACTTATGTATTTTGTCGATAATATGTATTGAACTCGTGCCATTTTGATATATTCACCTTTACATGGTATATAGATGAGCAAACTTTGCTTATTTTATCTCTATTGGTTTGGAATCATGGTTTTAAATCTTAAAAATAGTTTTTTTTTCATTAAAATTAATTATTTCATGTATTTTTTTTAAATCGATTCTTTGAGATCTAACGAGTCCCAGTTTGATTGGTTCCAATTTGAAACCCGGTTTATTAGGTGGACCAGTCCAGTCACCGGTTCCAATTTTTAAAACTATGTTGTTAACATTGATTATTCATTAACCCTAAATCACGTTGTGCCCTAACTAGGCCACTTGGAGAATTCATGTTGCCCTAATTGAGCTAGTTGAGCCTTGTTCCTAAGAGGAGCATCCCTCCTTGCCCTATCTTCTCACCTCTATGTGAAAATTCCAAGATCTAAACAGATCTAATGAATCCTACTACAACAACTGAGGGTACTTCTCCTATTAAGTAAATTACATTACATAATTAATTCATATCTGAATTATTGAAGCGACTATTAAAGCAGCCTACACTAAAATTGATTCAGAAACAAGAAAACTAGACAAGGAAATCATTCACACATATGACACAGTTATTTTTGGACTAATGTCCCCAGAAAAACCCAATGCGGGAAAACCGGTGCAGCAGATCTGAGGGTTTTATTATTATGTAGTAGCAATGTCTGAATACATCTCTGAATACCCTCAAGGGTTATTCAGTTACAAAGAGAAATATTGGCAAAAGAATTTGTGAGAAATACCTCACTCAATCACTGAGTTTTCGGTTGATCCGGATGAAGAAAAAACTGCCTTGGAGAGGCTCTACGCAATCCCAGCACTACAACTTGTAGCCTCTGCGTCACCCCCTTCCAAGCTCAGTGTTCAGCGCCATCCAAGTTGTTTTACCTCTATGGATGCTAAGGAACAGCCTCCCGGTGCCACTTTCTGGATCCCGGCCTCCAAAACTGATCCACCAGCAAATTCTGAAAACCCTTCTTTCTGCCTATGTGCTGCTTCTACGTGAGCTTACGCAGTCACTGCGTCTGCCCCTTTCCTTC
The DNA here is from genome assembly GCA_034641835.2 of Pinus albicaulis. NCBI lineage: Eukaryota > Viridiplantae > Streptophyta > Pinopsida > Pinales > Pinaceae > Pinus > Pinus albicaulis. The sequence goes on from CM076581.1 coordinate 300,518,944, forward strand.
TGCGTTGCCTAGGCTAGATCACCTCTGCCTCTCTCTGACTGATGCTCCACCAGACTGAGAAAATCTCTCTCTGAATGCTATCTCTGCCCCTCACTACTCAGATCTCTAGTTCGAATTTCTCAGCAAACCACACCCCAGAAATTTCGATCTTAGATCAATTCAGTGTCTCTGTGTGTTTTCAAATGACCCTTAAGCCTTCCTTTTATAATCTTCTCGTTGACAAATCAACGGCCCAAATTAGATGTCTAATCGATGGCTAAGATTAAAACATGACTTGATCTTCGTTCTCTAGAAGATTCACACTCTGTTTTATTAATACCCTTTAATTATTTAATTTCCCTATGTTTAGACTTAGGGTCCCCATTAAAATAATTAATTAGTTTGATAAAACATGAACCGAGTGGAATTTCCACAAACAGTTTCTGGGTTCTTTGAAATACAAGTGTCTAAGCCTCCACACCAAATTTGAGACTTAAAGCACTTTCTGATGCTACAAAAATCAACACTCTATTCCTAGTACTTGATAAATCCTTTAGGTGACCTAACATAGGGAAGCCTCCCTTGTGGTGAAAGTCCACTAAAGAACAAGAGGTAGTGGCTATGGTGACACTAGGCCATGTTGAATTTCCATGGCACATGAGAATCTAGGTTAGGTCTTAAAATCCATGACACAAACCTACTTATATACCTCAACCATCCTACTTTGCACAGCATAAAAATTACATATCAGTGAATCAACTAGCGCACATGACAATTTTTAAATGTTTCAACCCTACTTCATTATATTAACAACTTTAAACTATGTAGGGCTCGCATATCAGGGATAATGGCCCTGATACATCCAATGATACAAGTACATACAACTAGGGCTTGATGTCTGTCATGTTGACCACCAATCTACCCTAAACAAGACATCCTTGACCTACTTGCTGATGTGGCGCCCCACAACCCTTTCAGTCCACGTGTCCTGAACACCTTTGTTGGTCCATCTACTCCCAATCTGCAGTTGTTGCCTCTATCAATGGTTCCTTTAGGTCACTGAACTTTGCTTATGAATCTTCCCTCTAGCTGATCATCTGTCCTTCAATTCATCAACACTTAGAGTCTTCTTTCGAGTTGTTCACAACTCCATTTGTGAACAACTCTCAACTGCCCATTGTTGCTCCTCAGCTCCTTTGGGACTTCTTCCCTCTAATGCCTTCCTGCGCTGCTCCAAGGAAGACAAACTTTGGGCCAAAGGTCTACCACCTATCACTATCAAATGTCCTCCTTCAACAATGAACTTGGGTTGATGTAATTTGCTCCCTTGACCTCCTTCCTTTGTCATTCAAGGATCAGTCCTAAGCTTATACATCTACCTCTCCTAGCAGTCCAAGTGTCCTTCCTTGTCCTGCAGTTAGGGCTCCATGGCTAACCATCTAACAGTCCTCCAATTTGTACTTTGTTTGCCATCCATTTGTCCAATCTGGACTCCTTCCTGCATTGTTGTTCCTGCACTACCCATCTTCATTCAACTCCTTGACTGATCTTGGCTTCCTCATACCTCTGCTCCAACCATGGAACAGTCCCATCATACTTCTTCAGATCTTTCCGCTTCTAGGGATTCTTTGTACTGCATACACACCTATAACTGCCCAAATCTAGATCTCTAGGTCTGCCCTCACCTAGGGCTTCTAGATATGCATCCTAACAGTGTTTTGACTCCTCAAAATCATTGTTCTTGTGCTCTGGTCTTTCTATTGTTTCACTCCTTGAACAGACCTATGAATTTTGCCTCTTCTAGGAATTCATTTCATCTGTTCTTCCTCCATGAAACAGATCTCCATGCTTCACATTTCTCTCCTAGAAGACGTCCTTCCATCCCTCTAGAATACTTCAAATTTGAGCATTCTCCTATCTGTGGAACTCAGCCCTATTAGGGCATCCTGCACCTACATAAACACATATCTCTCACACCTATAGTCCTCCTCATTATACGCTTGTCCTATAGAAGAAAATGGCTAGCCTTAGAAGGTCTACAAGGTTGCTCGGCCTTCCACGAACTGATCCATTCGTCCATCTGCAACCACAGAATTCTCGGCCTAATATAGTGAGAAATTATCACTGTGTTTATGCCTGATCTAATCCTTATACTTTAGCCTATTCTCATTCTCAGATCCACGTTTTCTTGGTTGCCTATACATGCCCAAACATGGCACTAAACAATCACAAGAAGGCTTAACCAATAACTAGTCTCCTTCTCTTTTTGTTAGGCTTCTTTAGGGTTGTGACAACATTAGAGTAACCCTAACCTAGGGTCTGCAGTTGTTATCCTGAATTCTTCAAGACCTTCCTCCATCACTTGCCATCAAATCCCATGGAAGTCATGCCCATGTGGATGTCAAGGCGAAGTGCATATGGTGTTGTAATAAACATACAACAACTTAGGTCGCTTGGCTTACCTAAAAAAAAAGGAAATCCTTGTTTTTCTCGTCTACTTTACGAAGTTGAGTGTCCTATTCCACAAACCATTATTACATTAAAAAGGAAATCAATCGATAATTAAAACTCATCCATTGTTGTGCACTTTTATCACTAAATGTCCATATTTATGACTTTCCATACTATTCATTTCCTTTATCAACTACATTTGCATATGTAAGTGTTTGTCATAAATTTGATCCATCTTTGGATCTAAGGGGTTCACTCCATAGTTTTAAAAACCGGAACCGGTGACCGGACCGGTGGACCTAATGAACCGGGTTTCTAACCGGAACCGGTCTAACCAGGAGCGGTCAGATCTCAATGAACCGGTTTTTAAAAAAATACATTAAATAATTATTTTTTAATAAAAAAAAACTATTTTTAAGATTTGCAACCATGATTCCAAGCCAATAGAGACAAAATATGCAAAGTTTTCTCATTTATATACCATGGAAAGATGAATATATCAAAATGGCACCAAGTGCAATACATATCATCGAACAATACATAAGCAATGAGGTTCCAAATGGCCCATAATGTCCAAAAACAATGCTACAAGCTATGAGCATAGTACATACTACAGACTACAATGACAGTCTACTACAAATCTACATATATGATATATCATATTACTAAATTCTAATCATAATCAAAGTTCAAACTCAGTTGGTTGAACTTGAGTCTCCCGACTCTCGACTGCCAAACTTTGCAATTGCAGTCTCTATTGGTTCAGTGACTCGAGTCTCAAACTTCTGAAGGTATTCTGCCCTAATATGCCCTATTACTTCATTTGGTGCTCCACATGGCTTTACATGGCCTCCTATCCCAGCCAAGTGTTGCTTGAACCTGTTAATACCCCCTCCTGCAATAGATTTTTGGCAATATCTACAAATCATTTTTCCATCAATCATATCACAATGAGCCCATGCAGTGTCCTGGCCTTTTGGAGGCATGATGGCTACTACAATATACTTAGCTCAAGCGGCAAGCCTCCAAGATAGCTCCAACTCCAACTCCAAGCCTCCAAGATCACTGCTCCGACAAACACTCAACACTCTCCAAGCTCTCAATCAAACTCACAAACAGCAAATGAGTTGGTGTGAGACAAAGGAGAGGCTGCTCCTCCTTATAAAAGATTGGGGAGGGTGGTTTTGAAGGGAAACAACCCTCCCCTTGGCTCCAAATCAGCCCTAAAACTTAACTGCCGCCGATAATGTGGGTCCGCGTAGAGGTTAGCACCTAACCGGCCGGTTCCATTCCTAACCGGCCGATTAGGTCTGGTTTTTTCCAAAAACAGGCGAAATGCCCTAATTAGCCGGGTTGCTTGGCCGGTTTATGCCGCCGGGCTATCTGACCGGCCGGTTTGACCGGTTACCGGTTCAAACCGGCCGGTTTTTAAAACTATGGTTCACTCACTTCACTAAAGGCCTCCCCGATAAAAATATCCATGTCTAAGCTTCTTCCAATCAATATAGCTAATCTGCAAACCCACAAGATATCAAGCTATGTAATATTCCTAAAGGAAAATTAGCAGTGATAAACAGCCATAATAGCACATGCACACAAAAATTGTACACACATAAGTAAACACCCATAAATTTATCCAAAAATTGAGCCAAGTTGAGCCATTTTATTACAATTCAATGGGGGTATAGCAAAAGTATGGAGTGAGTTCACCTGGTCTTGCCAAAGGCAAGCTAAACAAGTCTCAGGTGAAGTAGATATGTTGTTTGGACCTCCTCTAGTGCTCAGAAAATTCCGGGAAATTAAGCCCGACCTCCTCTCAAATTACCCACCAAAACCCAGAAAGGGTTTCGCCTGGTTCAAACCCCCGAAATTACCCCCAATTTCCACGTAATCCTCCAACTACTGGGTAATTCGGCCCACCTGGTAATACCCTTCTTTTTTTCCTACAATATGAGAGTAAATGTTGGCAAAATTCCTCTTCGGATGCCCCACCAAATCTTCAACCCAATCTAGCCCAATTGCCTGTTCCCCTAAGCTCCCACGTGTGGCCCAGAAACTCCCTTTGCGTAGGCCCACGTAGTCCGTGAAATCGTGTCACTGCTGCAGCAAAATACCCTCAGGAGAGTACCCGCCCAACACTCCAAATCTCCCGCAAAAAATGGTCCAAGGCTCTCTCGAAAAACTTGGCATGTTTATAGCTCCACAACCCTTTCTCTCAAGTGATGTGTGTCCCCTTTTCTGCCCCAAGCTAGTTGAGTAAATCCCACGAAATACATTGATGCCAAGTCTAGAACAGATCCCAAATGATGTAGATTTTCCTCCTTGGGCTGGCACTCAAAGTCCACCAAAGGTAGGGTGAGAATCTCACCTGAGAATCTCGTGTGTTGAACATCAATTGCAGACCTGGCTCAACAACTCAAGCATGCTAGTTAGGTTCTATATGGAAAGGTTCAAAAGCCCCAAAAATGACGCATCTCTCACTACTTATCCTTGAGCTGCCCCTCCTCCATGTGGACCCCATGCATCGACTCCACCTTGGTCTTTCTCCCTCCAAAAGTGTGTGTATTCCTCTTTTGGGGTGGCCCCCACCATCCACTGCAACTTCAATTTCGCTTTTTCTCCTATGTTGGGACCCTCCTTAGCAGATTTAATTAAGTGGGGTCCTCCTAACCCCTTTCCCCTAAGTTAGGCACTCCAAAACATTAAAATTGCCATGTCTTAGCCAAATTTGCAAAATTGGTGTAGTTGTTGGGTGAAACTAATTAGAGAGGACATCACAGTCGTCCACTCCCAAATGTTGCTTGTCCCCAAGCAATTGTAATGTGGGGTGTTGCAGAATGTGCTCCCCCTCCCATGTGGCATCCTCATCTGGTAGATTCCTCCATCGCACCAAATACTCCCTAATAGTCCTAATTTGCAAATTCCTTTCCCTGGTCTCCAAAATAGCCTCGGGTTCAAGAACCAAGTGACCCTTATCATCCAGTGCGGGTAGCTTTGTGGGTGTTGTCACATGTTGTCCCAATACCTTCTTGAGGCATGAAACATGAAAGACACTGTGCACCTTGGTTCCGGGCGAAAGCTCCAACTCATATGCCACCTCTCCAATCCGCCTGACCACCCTATAGGGCCCATAAAAATGTGGTTGTAAGTTGTAACTTCTCGGCCCCCTTCTGCTTCAGCGCTGACTGCTTATACGGTTGGAGGCGCAAAAAGACTAAGTCTCACACCTCAAAGTGCCTCTCAATCTGATGCTTGTATGCATATATTTTCTGTTGATTTTGGGTAGTCTGTAGGTTGTCCTTGAGAGCCTTGAAGATATCTTGGCTCTCCTGAATCCAATCCTTGGCCCTTGGGGCCCTGCTGTCTCCAAAACAATGTCAGCAAAAGATAAAGCATCATACACATACAAAGCACAGAAAGGGGACATACCGATGGACATATGGTAGGTAGTATTGTAGCAATACTCCCTCACGTGCAACCACTTCATCCATGCTCGTTGCTTCCCTATCACATAGTTCCTCAAATATCCCTCCAGCCACTTGTTGCCTATCTCGGTTTGTCCATCTGTCTGAGGGTGGTAGCTAGTACTAGGAGTGAGCTCAATGCCCACCAGTCTAAAGAGCTCCTGCCAAAATGCCCCCATGAAGTGGTTGTCACTGTCACTGACTATGGTCTTGGGAAGACCATGTAACTGGAAAATCTCTCTAAAGAACAGCTCTGCAACTTGCAGAACAAAGTACCTGGTGGGGATAGCAAAGAAATGGGCATACTTCGTCAACCTGTCCACCCCTACGTATATGCAATCATGTCCCTGCACCATGGGAAGTCTCGTGATGAAGTCCATTGAGATGCTTTCCCATTTCCCCTCCGGAATGGGAAGCGGTTGTAGTAGCCCAGCAAGATGGGTCAACGCCCCTTTATTCCTCTGTCTGGCCTCACACTCCTGCACATGTCTCAACACATCACCCCTTCCAAGTGAAGCGTTCCTTGACTGTCCTATAAGTATTTAGGAACCCCTCGTGTCCTGACAGTGGTGAATCATGTGTTGCATGGAGAATCCTCTGCGTCAACTGTGAACCAAAAACCAAATAAATGCACCCCTTGTAGTAAATGAAATCTGCCATCACACGGTAGCACTTGTCCCGATGGGTACCCTCTAAGATTTCACACGCATGTCAATCCTTGGAGTACTCCACCAACAACTATGCCTTCCAATCACAGCAAATGCTCATGAGTGAAAGTGTTGTGGGTCTCCTGGATAGGGCATCTGCCACCACATTATGCTTGCCCTTGACATATTCTATGTCAAAATCATAGGCCTGAATTCTGCTGACCCACTTTTGTTGTCGATCGTTGAGGCCCTTCTGCCCTAGAAAGTGGCGAAGGCTGTTATGATCAGTCTTCACTCTGAACCTGTTACCCACCAAGTACTATTGGAACTTGGCCAATGCATGCATGATGGCTAGCATCTCTTGGCATAAATTGAGTACAGCGTCTTGTGACTAAGGAGCTTCCAACTCTCAAAAGCTATAGGGTGGCCTCCCTGTGACAATACAGCGCCAATGCCCTCACCTAATGCATCGCATTCCAAGGTGAACGACTGTGTAAAATCGAGTAGATCCAACACTGGGCAACTGCTCATCACCTCCTTGAGGTGCTTGAATGTTGTTCGTGCCCTGTCAAACCATGTGAATGCCCATCTGTGATGGGTGTTGCCAGTTGTGAGAACCCCTTTACGAACTTCCTGTAGTATGTGCAAATGCCCACAAATCCCCTCAACTCGGTCACATTCCAAGGAACTAACAAATCCCAGATGGCTCTAATATTCTCCTCATGCACCGCACTACATACTCTCCAATGATATGCACTAAGTAGAGCATATCGGTCAGCCCAAACTCACACTTGGACAGCTTCGCATAAAACTGTTGTCCCTCCAAAATATGAAGCACCTCCTTGAGATGTTGCAGGTTCTCCTCCCACGTCTTGCTATAGATCAAGATATCGTCAAAGAACATCAGTACAAATTTGCGTAGTTGCTTGCGGAACACATGGTTCATGCAAAACTGAAAGGTAGCAGGAGCATTGATCAGCCCAAAGGTCATAACCAAGAACTCAAATGGCCATAGTGACACCTGAACATTGTCTTAGGGATATCCTGATCCCTCACCCGAATATGATGGTACCTAGAACGTAGATCTATCTTAGAGAAGTACTTGGCTCCTTTAAGCTCATCCATAAGCTCATCTATGTGAGGGATGGGGTATCAGTTCTTCAGCGTCTTCTTGTTGAGGGCTCTCTATAGTCGATGCACATCCTCGGCGTGTCATCCTTCTTCCTCACTAGGAAAACTGATGAAGTGAAGGGACTAGAGTTGGGCCTAATGTGCCCTAATGCCAACAACTCGTGAATAGGTCGCTCAATCTCATCCCAATAGGCCTTGGGATGTCTGTATGGGGTTGCGATAACTGCTTGCAACCCTGGCTCTAGCTTAATAGTGTGCTCAAACACCCTGTAAGGTGGTCGTCCTGGTGGAATGTCTCCAAACACTGTTGGGTACCTGTCTAGAATAGCCTGGATGTCCGGGTGTGGTGGTTGGGGCTTTCCCCCTGCATCAAATATCCTGAGCTCCATAGCCCACTCTATATCCCCATGCCTCAAGTCTGCCTCCATCCTATGCGTTGATATTGTCTGTGGGGGGTATGAGAGCATGCCTCTCAACAAAACCATCTTTCCATCGAGTCCCACAATCTCCATCTCCAATTTCTGCTAGTCAGTGGTAACGCGCCCAAGAGAATACAACCACTGCATACCAACCACCATGTTGGTGTCTGGAACATCAACCACAAAGAAATGTTCTGTCATAGAATAGTTCCCCATCACCATTGTCATCCCGAGAATGTATCTAGTAAACTGCATGGTACTGTCTCTTGGCACTAAGACTAAGAATCCCTCAAAGGACTTTGTGTGTATTCCCCTCCTCTCCACCATCTGGGCATCTACGAAATTGTGTATGGCCCCACTGTCTACCAACATCGAAACACGTTGCCCCTGAACCGTGCCCCTAATCCTCAAAGTAAGGTACTTCGGCACTCCCTGAAGTGAAGCAATAACCCCTGCTGCAGGAAAGAAGGGTGCTCCTCCCAGTGGGGATGGTGGTCCACCACCTCCTACTCCTGTCACCTGTGGCTCATCATCACCAACGCCTATCTCCTGCTCTACATCATCCTCTGGCTCACTGTTAGAAAATACCTCTATGAAGTGTGCCTTGCCCTTGTTACATCGGTGCCCATGGCTCCTAGCAAGTGAAGCACAACTTCCTCCTGCAGAGGTCCCTCTTAACCTCATCATCCAGTTGCCCACGACCCTGAGTATCTCGTTGTGGTGGGGGTATAGTGTCTCTTCCCCTCTGATGGAAGACAGGTCAGGTGGGTACTTGTGCTTTGGTCTTGGGAAGAGCATCCTACAAATCCCATGCTCTACCTACTGCATCCTGTAAAGTGGTGGACCTGTTGGACCTCACCAAGCCCCTTAGTGGCTCTGCTAACCCCTCCAAAAACAAAAAGACCCTCATGGACTCCGATAAATCCAGCACCATCACGGATACCCTTAGAAACTCAGAGATATGTCTATGCACTGTCGGTCTGCTTAAGCCGCGTCAACTCTCCAAAATGCTCCTTCGGGTCTCTCCTCTCAAAGCGTTCCAGCACCCTCCATGTGAAAGCCTCAAAGGTTGTAACTCCTACATGCCGCATAGTGGTCAACCCATGGAGCCACCAATCAAGGGCCTCTCCCTCCAAGTGCAGAGTGGCAATCTTAATTGCCTCCACCTCTGTCATCTAGTTAAGCTGGAAATAGATATCCAAATTCTCAACCCACGCCCTGGGTAAGCTCTTAGGCAAGCCATCAAAAATTGGAAGGAATAGCCTTCCCACCGTGCGCTGCAAATCAGTGCCATGCATGTAGCCTTCTCCACTCTGCCCTTTGCTCCTATTGTTGCCTTTAAGTTGGCAGAATTCTTTGAAGGTAATGGCTTCTCTGAAATCAGCCCCATAGGACCGATATTCCACAAAATAGTCTCTCATGGGCATGTCCTCTTGCCATTGCATACCTTCAGCACTCGATGCTAAAAATGTAGGGATAGTCGACCTAGGTGGTGTGCTAGAGTCATGAGGTACGTTGGGTGGGTTTGTTGACAAGTGGTGTGAGGTACCCGAACCCTCACCCAAATGGATGTCTCCCTGAATGCCATTGCCCTTATTGTTACTATTGTTTTGTTGCCTCAACTCATCAATACCCCTAGACAAGTCATGGATAGTCTTCAAGAGGCTTTGGGAAAACTCCTCTTTGCTCACTTCGTCATTCTGATTGTCCCCCATATTTGGCTCCTCAACCTCCAACTCAAGGGTTTTTGGATCAGGGGTAATTTGTAGTTGTCTTTCCTTGCTTCTATACCTTTGCCTCTTGTACGTAATATTATGCCTGTCCTCTGGTGTCATAGACTGAAGGCTTCTCCCACAGGCTGAGCCAAGACTATAAGCTCTGATACCACTATAATATTCCTAAGGGGAAACTAACAATGATAAATAGCCATAATAGCACATGCACACAAAAATTGTACACACATAAGTAACCACCCAGAAATTTATCCAAAAACTGAGCCAAGCTGAGCCATTTTATTATAATTCAATGGGGGTACAGCAAAAGTATGGAGTGAGTGCACCTAGGCTTGCCAAAGGCAAGCTAAACAAGTCCCAGGTGAGGAAGACAATGGCCCAGATGATGAGACAATTCTGCTCCAAACTCTACGCTCGCTCTGGAAAACTAAACTGTTGGTTGAAGTAGATATATTGTTTGGACCTCCTCTAGTGCTTAGAAAATTCCGAGAAATTAACCATGGCCTCCTCTCAAATAACCCACCAAAACCCAGAAAGGGTTTTGCCTAGTTCAGACCCCCAAAATTACCCCCAATTTCCACATACTCCTCCAGTTGTTGGGTGATTCGGCACCTGGTAATACCCTTTGTTTTGTGCCTACAAAATGAGTAAATGTTGGCAAAATTCCTCTCCGAATGCCCCACCAAATCTCTAGCCCAATCCAACCCAATTTCCTCTTCCACTAAGCTCACACGTGTGGCCTAGAAAATCCCTCTGCACAGGCCCACGTAGTCCCTGAAATGGTGTCACTGCTACGGCAAAATCCCCTCAGGAATGTGCTTGCCCAACACTCCAAATCTCTAGCAAAAAATGGTCCAAGGCTCTCCTGGAAAACTCAGCAAATTTGTTGATCCACAAACCTTTCTCTCAGGTGATGTGTATCCCCTTTTCTACACCCAGGTTGCTAAGTAAATCCCACAAAATACATTGATGCCAAGTCTGGAATAGCTCCCAAATGATGTAGATTTTCCTCCTTGGGTTGGCACTCGAAATCCACCTAAGGTAGGGTGAGAATCTTGCCTGAGAATCTCGTGTGTTGAACAGCAATTGCAGACTTGGCTCAACAACTCAAGCGTGCTAGTTAGGTTCGATATGCAAAGGTTCAAAAGACCAAAATGATGCATCTCTCACTGCTTATCCTTGAGTTCCCCCTCCACCATGTGGGCCCCATGCATCGACCCCACCTTAGTCTTTCTCCCTCCAAAAGTGCGAGTTTGCTCAAGGGGTGTGTATTCCTCTTTTGGGGTGGCCCCCACCATCCACTACAACTTCAATTTCCCTTTTTCTCCTATGTTGGGACCCTCCTTAGCCGATTTAATTATGTGGGGTCCTCCTAACCCCTTTCCCCATAGTTAGGCACAACAAAACATCAAAATTGCCATGTCTTAGCCAAAATTGCAAAATTGGTGTAGCTGTTGGGTGAAACTAATTAGAGGGGACATCACAAGTTATGAGTTGGACCCTTTGCATGAATCTTAGATGCCCTCCCTTCTCTTCTAGATTATTCAACTATCATGTAGCAATTGAATTTAGTCCTTGACAATCTAGTTAATCTCTACTCGTTTAAAGATGCTTTGTTGTGCTAACCAAAGACTCCTACAAGCTTAGTGTCTTTACCAAGAGCACATGGTTGCCCAAGGTAATCCATTATTTTATACATTGCTTGCAAGCTTCCTGAACAAAATTCAACTATCTAAATGTGTGATTGGCATTATGCTTAGTTTATAATCATCAATGGAGTCACTCAATTAAACCAATCCCCTATTTAACCTTTGAAAGTATTCTTTCCTTTCCCAAACCATTTGCGTATAAATGCATTAATAAAGCCTATAAGAAGAGGTGGTAAGTAAAACAAATGATATCCTCTTCTTGCAATCTAAATTTATCTAAATTATATATAGATCACCCTAGAGAGGTTGTGTTTCTGCAAATGCAACATAACAATCCAAGTAACCTTGCTTTCTTGAGAAATAAGAATCCTTTTACTTCTCTATTTGCTTTGCGTAAATGGATGTTTTGTTCCAAGAACCAACACTACATTTTGCAAGGTGTGTAGTCAATAGTCAAAACAAAACTAATGCCATGCATCTTTACTACTTGGATCTCCTTATTTCTGAGTTGTTTCCTATTTGTCATTCCCTCTAATATCATGTTAAATGAGCATTTCTCTTAATAATATATTTATAGTATGCATTAATGGTTATGCACAAGCGATAATCCTAGTTTAACAATACATACGTCAACAATCAATGTTGGAAGCACTTAGTAGTAATTGGCTTAGCAAATACTTATGTAATATAACCATAGAAATCCATTGTTTGCATTGCATGTTTATATATGCTTTGGTTACTATGCATTTAAGTATGGATACTTTTACTACTCCATGCACGTAATTTATATGCCACTAAAAAAACCATGCACAACTCATCCATAAAAGAAAACACCATGATCAAGATATCCCCATAAGAAAATGAACTTTAGTAAGGTCATTGCAAGATAGAATGTTTTAAAATCATCACACCATCAAGGCAAAAAGCAATCGAAGGAGACTTGAAGATTATCAAACAAAGCTAACCATTATATTAAACTCAAAGTGGAGATAAAGCAACCATATGATCATAACCATTGAAGCACAATTCAAGACATTGATGATCAAAACCTGTGCACTCAATAATTGGGCAAGTTTTATTAAGAATTAAAAAGGTGAGATGCATTGTCATTGTTTACCTTTGTATACGTTGAGAGTGAGTGTAGACAACATACATCCATGCACATAAAGTAACACTACACAGAGAAACTTTGAGCACTCGCAATACTCTTCTACATCTCATTGTCATTCAATCACAAACAATCGATGACTAAAGGCAAGAAATGATGCAATCATTGATCATTCAACCATCAGTGGCAATTTTCATGAAAGAGGCAAGATCAATTAAGCAAACAAGTGTTGGCCTAACTAATATTATGGTCGAAACCAATCACTTCAAGGAACATGCACCCAAACCCAAGGAGCAACTAAAGAAGATCAACACAATTAAAACTTATACAACTTGCTCATAACCAAGGCAAGTTCAACAAGGATACATATCAAACACCAATGAAATAATGTAAGAACCCAAAGACATGCTTATCAAACATGGTGGCAAAACATTATTCAACTACATAACCAACCTCACCTAAAAAAACCGAGATGATATGGAGCAACAACAAGGATCATTCCAATCGTCAACTAAAAGAGTTTAGTGAATCAATAAGACCCAAGGAGCAAGCAACACCCACAAAGAACCATCCATGCAAAGTAAAATAATCAAAAGTTCATTCACCATCAATCAGAAAATGGTGAGCCAAAGACATCAAGATCATAGTAAGTACCATCAATTAATCATTCAAGAAGGCACCCCTAACACTTCAAGTGATAGAGTCAATCAAGCAAACCAATTTAAGAAATTGAAATGCTCTGAGCGCACTAATCACCTCAAAAGCTTAAGTGAAAAGGATAATATAATGTGATCGATGAGGCTTGGAGGGATCGCAAGCCATAGGGCCTAGGATCTATTGAGGCATCAACACATAGGTATAGATTTGTTTTTCCTTCAACGGTTGCTAGAGCAGGTCAAGCTTGAGCAGCCACAATTTCCATGGTTCCAAGTGACATTCAAACTACAATAATCCCTACTTATTTTCTTTTGGCAGTCAAATACTTCCCACACTTCATCTTAGTAGTCAATAGCTACAAGAATCTATAAGCTATGGGACCACAAATTACTCTTCACAACTACAACTCATAAAACGTACTTAGTAGCTACAATCTAGAAGCCCCACTATAAGCGTGTGGGATGAGCACATATGAGAAAGGGAATGTTAATGGAGAAAACTTATGTGGAAGAGACATAGGGTTAGCTAATAAGGGCAAATGGCTGTCTCACTCAACTCTTCCATTTCAAAAGCCAAGTAAAAGTAGGGCACATCATAGGGTAAATGAGGAATGACAAGGCTGTAACTCTATAGCTAAAAGAAAATGCTACACAGCTTGAAAGCAGTAATTTTTCATATCTTTTACAGTAATAGACCATAGTAAACTGTAAAATAGACAATCTCGACCAACTCTATACCAAATTTCAATGTAGCAGCAAAGATTCTTATAAAGATAGAATAAGCATAATTTACTGGGAGTACGCACATTAGTGAGAAGCATGTATGTTGCTGATGTGCAGGCCATCGTATAAAAGTGGCTTACCCCGGGTGACATATGTTATTTGGTCAGGGAGACAGATAAATTAAGGAAATATTATTATATCATCCATAAGAGAGGACCTTTTATCAAAGGGTTTTTACATCCCCTTTCACTACTTTGGTTGTGATGTTCTAACTAAGATAACTTTACCGAAGTTTGATGAGAACCATCCGGAATCGACATTTCTCTTATGCCCAATGAAGGACTCTGCTAGTATGGAATCCGGATCCAGCTACTGCATGCCCTTGATCATACAAACATGATATTAATTTGGATAAGTCATCAACTAATAGCGCCCATGCCAATGAACACTTTAGAACACGGTGTAGTTTGATTACCCTCTATACTGAGATTTCAGTATATCCATATTCTATGTTTGGTGGTACAAATTTATTATGCTTCTGAGATGGTATGCAGCTTTCAAGATTGTGAACTGTTCTTGTTAGAACAGGTGCTCAATAAGCAGTATTTCTTGTTGAATCTACCAAATAGCTATAATATTATTAGATAATTGCAAGCAACAAAGAAGCGAAAGTGTATAAATGCATCCAATAACAGCTATTGAAAAGGGGACAATTAATATATATATAATTTCCTGAGCTGGCTATCCAAACAGGTTTAACCCACAATCAACAGATTAATTTTCAGTATGCTTCACATGCAACTTAAATTTTCACAGAGGAAATCTAACAGCGATCCCACCCTTATTTTCACTAAAAACTGTTATGAACAGATCTAGAAAGCTTTGGCTTATTAACATAGCATTGCTTCCCCACGTAAAGGGACTGACACAGATCTCATCAATATTTTTAACAAACTAGCAGCTCTAACCTTTGAGCGACGTTATAAACAAGTGATCTACAATTCGTACGTAAAGCCTATCGGTAACATCAATGAAAACTCCCCAAAAGACAAAATCCCATTTCTGCAACATCAGTCAGAATGGGAATCACTGTGGTAAGACTCTGAATCCGATTCTGAATAGTCATCATCAGAATCCATAAAGAACTCCTGATGCCAAACGCAGAAAAAGGACCACACACAAACAATAAGTCTTCCGAGCTGTCTGTACGGAAGACAGCAGAGAAGCCTTAATACACGATCACTGCTAAGACGCTCTGGATTACATGATAGCGTCTGGCATGCGCTTGCAGACCACGTTGCGACCGATACTATTATAGGGGTGTTGAAAACCATTTTACCTCCAGCACAGCAGTTTCACCAAACAATAAAATTGAAGAAACCCTTCACACAGTAATGTTTTTCAATATCCCATGCAATTGAAGCAGAATTCCTTTCCGATAGAACTCGCTATAGTGAAGTCAACCTTTCTGCAAATTTCGATTGGACTAGTTATAGAAATTACAGTAAATCTGGATCCGATCGAACCCACTTCATGAAATCAATGTGTCAGTTTCCCAAAATCAAACTTTTCTTAATGGAAGTGACCTCATTAAATTAAACCTACCTACCTCCTTAGATTAAACCGACCTATTTATGCCAAAGATCTATTTCATTCATTGTCCCCAAAGGCAAAGCAACATACTCTCACCTGAAACGATTTGCTTGTAGAGGCAGTGTTCCTTTTGGTGAAAGTCGGATTTAATCCATTCAGAGTCATGATGCCAAATAGGCCGGACCCCTTCTGTGCTATAAATTCTTGTTGGAATTTGGCACGACTCAATCTACCTATGCCATCCTTGAACAATTTCCACATAATGGTGCCTCGGCCTGAGCCAAAGCGAAAAACCTGGCAAGTACCCTGGGTTGAGCACGTGTTCGTTGGTCAATTCACATCGAATTCTCCAAAAGATGCACCAAAGCATCTGACCTATTCAATATCTGTTGCCTAAGCTGGAAGTTAGGTTACGGATGCGTAGTAAGTATGAGTGTCTGTTGGGGATGGAAAGTCTTTCTTCTTAGTACAATGGTTATTGAGTACCTCGTTTTCAAATTAAGGTAAAAATTGGCTCATAAAAGTTAATAATAAGCATTAAAATACTTTTACCAAGTAAACTTTGGAAGAAAACATAAAAATATTAGTTGAAGTATAAATTCTGGATAAAATTACTAATCAAAGTTAATATACAAGTTTATGTATATATTTTAAAATATAGTATTCTCATTTTATTTTATTAAAGAGATTATTAATTTATAAATAGTCTTTGTTACAATATTTATATATCACGATTTATTAATATTATATGTCTAAAAATATAACTCATTTTATATGATATATTTTTTAAATTAGTTAAAAGTACAAAAAGAAAAATAATAAATTAACTTATTTTAATATTTTAGAATATTGTGTGGAGGTTAAACTATTGATTTACTTAGCATGAATTAAATAAAATTCTATTCCAAAATAAATATGTTTATATATTAATATATTAAATATTTTAAAACATGTTTGGTCCACATTCAATATTTTAAAAAATTATCATGTTCTATCCAAATAATAAAATATTTATTTAAATATTTAAATGAATAAAATATATATATTTTCTTTAATATTTTTAATATTTAAAAAATAATATATAATAAATAAGACCGTATTTGAAGAGAAAATGATAAAATGAGGTATATATAGTTATTTATGCTATTCCTTTTAAATATTTTAGAGAAATATAAAAAGTTGGCATAGAATAAGGGTATATGTACATATGTTTATTAAAAATATAAATTAATTTTTAAATACTGTGGTATATAGAAGATAGATACACCTGCTGTTTAAATAAAAGTTTATATATATATAAGAGTTTACACATTTGTGTTTTTAAGGAAATAAGAATATATGTGAGAGAAAAAAGATTAAATAGATAAAAATAAAATAAATAAAAATATATGTATATTTTCAATTTCGTTGTGTAAGACACATATATACATCATTCTCTTACTATTTATTCTTTTAAAAATTTGAGGGTACTCTATCACCCCCTACCTTTTTCAAAGAATTAAGGGTGCTCTTTACCACCTAATCTTAGGTGAGGGCATGCATATGTGTCCCTAGACGGGAAAAGGGAGGTTGGGACACATAAATTGAGGATGTGTGTGGCTTTTTGTTGGATATATGGAAGGGGGAGATTTACATGCATACCCTCACTCAATTTTATGAGTGACATACATATATACATTCACTCCATGTTTTATGGGTACACATGCACATCTTCATTCATCCCCTACCTTTTTCAAAGAATTAAGGGTGCTCTTTACCACCTATTCTTAGGTGAGGGCATGCATATGTGTCCCTAGATGAAAAAAGGGAGGTTGGGACACATAAATTGAGGATGTGTGTGGCTTTTTGTTGGATATATGGAAGGGGGAGATTTACATGCATACCCTCACTCAATTTTATGAGCAACATACATATATACATTCACTCCATGTTTTATGGGTACACATGCACATCTTCATTTTATTATGCATATATGTATTTAGATGAATAAAAATGATAAAAACACATATGCACATGTTTACCCTATATTAATATTATATATTTAAATAAGAGAAAGATGAGTAAAGGTATATATGCACAACTTACTATCTAAAATAGCATGTTTTAATGAATGAAAGTTGATTTTATAAACAGTGGGAAAATCTATCATAATTCAGTTGTCAAACTAGCAATGAGGATAGCCATCACTAGTTGTTATCAACGAATGCAGGTTGGCTCATCATTGTTATTCAAGGAAAACCACGCCACCCGGAATTACCCATTGGTGGTCCATAAGGGGGCGGACTTTCACTCCTGCAAGATGCCTCTAGGTCTTGGGTTGTTAACATGTTTCCTTACATCCAAGGAAAACATGCTCTTAGCCAAACAAAAACATTTTTAGGGCATACTCCAGACCCATAATGAATGAAAGATTTATTTTTTTTACACAGTGGGAAAACCTATCATAATTCAGTTATCAAACCAAAAGTGAGGACATCCATCATTGGTTGTTATCTGCAAATGCAACTTGACTCATAATTGTTATTCAAGGAAAACCACACAACCTGTAATTACTCATTGGTGGTCCATATGGGAGCAGGCTTTCACTCCTTCCAGATGCCTCTAGGTCATGGGTTGTTAACTTATTTCCTTATGTACTAGGAAGAAAATCTCTTAGCCAAGCAAAAGCAATTTTACTGTAGAAGATCTCTAACACAACTCTCATACCATGTAGAAATTATATAAAAACTTTATACAAATGGATTCAATCCTATCATGTAATGTACTAAAACAAGATATTGAATCCTTCTACTATATTTGCAGAATATAAAACACGATCGCTCAATCACATGCAAGTAAGAGAAAGGAAATTATCAATCACACAACACAAGATGTATCTACGGAAAGCACCTACTCAAAACCCCTCTATCATATATTGTACATAGTCAAAGAATCATGAAACAATACAATGCTTTCTCACACCGAGAAAATCTTGCACTTTACCGATCATCCCACCCTGATTCTGCTCAAAACCGACTAGCAATTCTCAGGCAAAATTGACAAACACTTAGCCAATTCTCAGCCCCTGCTTAGCCTAGCCTTGCTCACGCAATCCCTAGGCAATTAATCCCTATTAAATAGGATAATCAACCTTCCTTGACTACGGAATCCCTATGGAGCCTTCCTCTGACTTTATAATTGCGCCCAGGCAATTCGCTAATAATACAACTTATAGTTAACTTCCCTTTAACCTCTGTCTCAATTGGGTCATCACCAGAATTCATGCATGCAACTATTAATAGTGAATCATCATTTACTTGATAGATCACTATTTGTGAATTAAATCTAATTTAATTCACTTGACCTCTCACTAGCTCATCACTTAATTACAACTAGTTAAATTGATTTTAACTCAATTAATTTGATTTAACTGATTACAATCACACCACACTAGTGCTACAACTACAACTGGACCCTGTAAATAATATAATCACTCTACATGCCTCACCTTTGACCCTCAACTCGAAATTCTTGAGCTAACTAAGTCTATCTCACTTTGTTAACTAATACAAGTTGTTATGAGATGAAATTACAATTTTTACTTTCAATATAATTAAGGGATAATTAAATAAAAAGCCTCACATGGAAGCCATTTTTTAGTGCCATTTTCTGGATTTTGTTTCTGGATGCCAATTTCACCGTTTATTGTTGCAAATTTCAACACTCCCTCTCAACAAGAAAGGAATCAATCTTTCTCAATCCGGTACCTTTGGAATGTTCTTGCATGCAACACTTCTCTAGTGTTGTTTGCACATGAAACTATCCTGAAAGTGAATAGCCTCCAAACAACTGAATGTGTATTATGCATGTGTCATCAGATTCTTTCAACTGCTTGTTCCTACTGCACATGTCTATTGGACTCTTTGCGTTGATGCTGACATCTGCATCTATGCCCTCTACACTGCTGCCAACTCTAATCTGCGCTCCAATATCCGACATATGTCACTCTGATTTCTGTCTTCTTGGCATCTAACTGCATCAATCTAACTAATCCTTCATGCTATTGTTGTATTGTGGGATCCTTGTAGCCATATTTGATCCATGAGACGCACCATCTCAATGGACCCTACCCAAATTTCTTCTTGGGATCATATCTTCATATTGCCCCGCCTCACACCTGGAAATATAGTTGCATGTAATCCCTCTGCCCATCTAGCTCGAAATTTCCCCCTCCTGGAGGTATCTGCTTGAATGGACTCTTCCACTCAAACTCCTCTCTGCTTCTCCAATTGTGGCTGCTCCACAACCTTCTAAGACTGCTTCTGAGGCTGCATGTTGAGAGATAATTGCTCCCTCTCAACCACCAAGTCATTAACCATTGCTTTGCTCCTCAAATCTTTGCATGCATCCTCAACCTCAAGAGCATACAAGTTCTTGACTCTTGAACCGATCTACTTCACTTGTCCCATGGCTATGTGTTTAAGGGAAACTTTTCATTTTCTAAACATCACCTCATAACCACGATCTTCCAATACCGCTACAGAGACAAGATTCTTCCTTGGGCCTAGAACATACAAAATATCTGTTAGTTTGAGAGGGGAGTCAAACTCCCTCTAAAAGGTAATTGTACCTAAGTCATTCACTCTATACCTCCCGTCATCTCCAAACTCGATGTTATGTTCGAGGTCCTTCTCCTCCAAGTCACTGAAGAGATCTCTATTCCTTGTCATGTGGAACGAGTCAACACTGTCTATATACCACATGCATCCCATTACAGTGCTAGCCATGCATGCAATGTGAGTACAGTCAAGATCGAACTGTGAATCCAATGCTTCACCCATTGCAACTGCAGGCTCCTTCTAGCTTGCCTTCTTCTGTGGATAATTTGAAGCATACTGCCCATGCTCGTGACAGTGAAAATATTTGATCTTGGACAAGTCTTTCTTGCATCTTCGCCTTGGTATTTCTTTCCCTTGGCCTTATTTTGTTTTCCCACTAATGCACAATCTTCTTCTTTTTTGGTGTTGGAGGTCCCATCTCTGGTGGTCCGCCTTATCTCTTCTATTACCAAGTCTAATCACAAACACTCCTAGTCTGGTAACTTCTCCCTCCCATTCACAGAGTACTAGTAACTATGCCAGCTCTTGGAAAGGCCTAAAAGTGCTAGGCTCACAAATTCATCAATGGTTATGGTCACTCCAACAATTCCAAGCTCATCTCCTCATTGAGTGAACTTCGCCAAGTCTGTTGGAATAGTCTTTCCCTCCTCCTTTTTGATCTTTTTGAGCTTGTCCTTCAGTGCCAACTTCCTTTGGTCGTCATTGTTCTAAAACAGATCTGTCAAGGCCTTCCACATAGCATATGGAGTCGCCTTCCCATGGAGACTCAAGACAATATGATCTCGAACTCCCTATAATGAGATCCTTCTCGCCTTTGCTACCTTCTTCTTCCATGCATCAAGAAGTCGAGCATCTACTGTTGCGGGCTTGGGAATATCAGTATCTATGAATTCCTTCAACACGTCATCCTCCAACCCTGCCTCCATCATGTCCTTCCATGCAATATAATTTGAACTACCCTCAAGTGCATATTCGAGTCTCAAGCCATTGAAATACATCTTGATCTGCTTATAGCTCCAAAGAAAGTATCTGCAAATTTGAATATTGTTCAACACAAACTAAATTTATTCTCCACTATTGTGATTCCTGGCTCTTTGATACCATGTATAAAATCTCTAACACAGCTCCGATACCATGTATAAATTATATAGAAATTCTATACCAATGGATTCAATCTGATCATGTAATGTACTAAAACAAGATACTAAATCCTTCTACTATATTTGCGGAATATAAAACATGATAGCTCAATCACATGCAAGTAATAGAAAGGAAATTATCAATCACACAGCACAAAATGTATCTGGGGAAAGCACCTGCTCAAACCTACAGTGCCAATTGTGGTGGTGAAAATAGGAAGGTCAAATTCTAAGTGGCATAACTTTCACATACAAACTCTAGTTGACGTGATTCTTGCACCATTGGAATTGTCTTTATGTGTAGAATAGGAAAGAAGGGTCATTTTACCCTAAAAAAATAATCATTTGATGCTTCAAAATGCTCCTGGAATGTTTGAAACCATGTTTTTCCAAGCTAGGTCCCGACGGTAAAAATGGTCTTATGATCTGATTCCTCCATGTGATTATGATGAAGAAGACTCTAGAATAATTTATATTATAACTTTGGTTAAGAGTTGAGGTAGTCAAACCTAACCACTAGTAGGCTATCGGATTGTGTTATGACTAGTCCACCAGGAGGAAAAGGGGTTCCATTCTTTTGAATGCATTTGTTTCATAGCTAAGAAAAAATAGTCGAGAGGCATATGAGATAGAGTGGACAAAGAGGATTTGTGCATTGTAGTGGCCCACAGGGCATAGGTTATACTTCTTTGTATTTGCATAAATTTTATATTTAGAGAAAGAGAGTAGAGCGACCTCACCTTCCAGGTGGGTTTTTCACTCAAAATGGTTTCCATGGTATATAGGGAAAGCACCTTGTTATACGGAATTTTAATCTACGGATAAAATGAATTCCTTGAGTGTGGTGTTCCTTCACTCAGAACAACAGAAGAAAGATTACTATTATTTTCTCTAAGACAAATAGATATACAGAAAGGGAAAGAAGCTTACATGTGATACTTTCACTCTCCTTCTCATTTTGTCGTTGTTGTTGTCGCTCTCAATCCAACTCAAGCCGCTACATTGATTCCTACAATCAAATACAAAGAACAACAAAC
Organism: Pinus albicaulis; assembly: GCA_034641835.2. Classification (NCBI taxonomy): domain Eukaryota; kingdom Viridiplantae; phylum Streptophyta; class Pinopsida; order Pinales; family Pinaceae; genus Pinus; species Pinus albicaulis. Next base: position 300,541,271 of record CM076581.1, read on the forward strand.
AACATACAAATATACAAATATCTACTTATCTTAATCAAATCAAACCAATTAGATCTGAAATACATACATCATCAAGAATACATTTCACAAGATATAGACACATGTATGGAAAAATGAACATATATCTTTATTAAGAGAGTAGGAGGAGAATATTACAACCAATAGATCAATTTGTCGTCAACCTGCTCCAATTTCATTCCAGCCTCATCACATCCAGCATCATCTCAGTAGCATATCAATAATTCCAATCTCTTATCAATTGAGAATCCAACAGCATAACTTTGCAAAAAATTCTTCCTCCCTAGCACTTAAATGAGTGCTCAATTCATAGGGAAATTGAGGTAGTTTCTCATTGAATGGAATTGAATGGCTTTCAAATAATAGGTGATACATGTTCCCAAGTTCAAAGGTGGTGGATGGACTCTTGGATTCGAAGGATGATACCTATGGACTCTTCTAGAAGGCACTGGCCGTGTGGAGATTCCCGAAACAATGATGATTTCCCTCTCAAGTGACCAACGCACCCTTGAGTGTTGGGAAGTGTACTACAATGCACCCTTGCGTGGAGGTATTGGCACTGCAACACAGTCAGTCCCTTTCAGAGGAGTGTTGGTAGTCTATGGGTCACATAATATATACTTCAAACCTTGGAAATCTCACAATTGAAGCCATAAAACGAATGTATTCACTTAAGGCATATAGAAACTGAATTTAAGGGGATGATAGACCCTAGTCATTGGTCCTGGGGGATGATGCCCAATTTGACCAGGTCTTGGGGGTGATGCGTAAATTGACCTATAACACACCTACTCAAAACCCCTCTATCATATATTGTACATATTCAAAGAATCATGAAACAATACAATGCTTTCTAACACCGAGAAAATCCTGCACTCTATCGATCGTCTCACCCTGATCCTGCTCAAAACTCACTAGCAATTCTCAGGAAAAATTGACCAACACTTATCCAATTCTTAGCCCCTGCTTAGCCTAGCCTTTCTCACACAATCCCTAGGCAATTAATCCCAATTAAATAGGATAATCAATCTTCCTTTACTGTGCAATCCCTATGGATCCTTCCTCTAACTTTATAATTGTGCCCAGGCAATTCACTAATAATACAATTGATAGTTAAATTCCCTTTAACCTCTGTCTCAACTGGATCGTCATCATAATTGACATGCATGCAACTATTAATAGTGAATCAACTACTTGATAGATCACTACTTGTGAATAAAATCTAATTTAATTCACTTGACCTCTCACTAGGTCATCACATAACTATTTAAACTGATTTTAACTCAATTAATTTGATTAGATATCATTTTTGGGATTCAATTAATTTGAGTTAATTGATTACACTCACACCACACTAGTGCTACAACTGCAACTAGACCCTGTAAATAATAGAATCACTATACATGCCTGACCTTTGACGCTCAACTCGAAATTCTTGAGCTAACTAAGTCTATCTCACTTAGTTAACTTATACAAGTTGTTATGAGATGAAATTACAATTTACTTTCAATTTAATTAAGGGATAATTAAATCAAAATCCTCACATGGTAGCTATTTCTAGGTGCCATTTTTTGGATTTTGTTTCTAGATGCCAATTTCACTGTTTCTTGTTGCAAAGCTCAACACTCCCCCTCAACAAGAAAGGAATCAATCTTTCTCGATCCAATACCATTGGAATGTTCTTGCGTGCAACACTTCTCTAATATTGTTTGCACATGCAACTCTCTTGAAAGTGAATAGCCTCCAAACAAATGAATCTGTATAATGCATCTGTCATTAGAGTATTTTGATTGATGGAACCTACTGCACATGTTTACTGGGCTCTCTGCATTGCTGCTGACATCTGCATATGTGCCCTCTACACTGCTGCCAACTCTGATCTGCGCTCCAGTATTCGATATATGTCACTCTGGCATCTGACTGCATCAATCTAACTAATCCTTCATTCTATTGTTGTATTTTGGGCTCCTCGTAGCCATATTTGATCCATGATACATGCCATCTCAATGGACACTACCCAAATGTCTTCTTGGGATCATGTCTTCACATCGCCCCACCTCATACCTGGAGGTATAGCTGCATGTAACTCCTCTACCCTTCTGGCTCGAAATTTCCCCCTCCTGGAGGTCTCTACTTGAGTGGACTCTTCCACTTAGACTCCTCTCTTCTTCTCCAATTGTGGTTGCTCCACAACCTTTTGAGACTTCTTCTAAGGTTGCATGTTGAGAGATAATTGCTCCCTCTCAACCACCAAGTCATTAACCACTAATTTTCTCCTCAAAGCTTTGCATGCATCCTCAACCTCGAGTGCATATAGGTTCTTGACTCTTGAACTGATCTGCTTCACCTATCCCGTGGCTATATGTTTAAGGAAAATTTTCCTTTTCTAAACATCACCTCATAACCACGGTCTTCCAACACCGCTACGGAGACAAGATTCTTCCTTAGGCCTTGAACATACAAAATATCTGTTATTCTAAGAGGGGAGCCAGACTCCCTCTGAAAGGTAACTGTACCTATGTCGGTCACGCTATACCTCCATTAATCTCCAAACTCTATGTTATGTTAGAGGTCCTTCTCCTCCAAGTCACTAAAGAGATCTCTATTTCCCGTCACATGGAACAAGGCACCACTATCTAGATACCACATGCATCCCATTATAGCACTGGCCATGCATGCAATGAGAGTAAAATGAAGCTCAAACTGTGAATCCAATGCTTCCTCTTCTATGGACAATTTGAAGCATAGTGCCCATGCTCGTGACAGTGAAAACATATGATCTTGGACAAGTCTCTCTTTCCCTCTTCGCCTTAGGATTTCTTTCCTTTGGCCTTCTTTTGTTTTCCCACTAATACACAATATTCTTCTTTTTTGGTGTTGGAGGTCCCGTCTCTGGTGCTCCGCCTTGTCTCTTCTATTACCAAGCCGGACCACAAACTCTCCTAGTCTAGTAACTTCTCCCTCCCATTCATAGAGTCCTAGTAACTATGCCAGCTCTTGGGAAGGCCTAAAAGTGCTACGCTCACCAAGTCATCATCGACTACGGTCACACTAACACTTCCAAGCTCATCTCATCATTAAGTGAACTTCACCAAGTATGTTGGTACCGTCTCGCCCTCCTCCTCCTTAATCCTTTTGAGCTTGTCCTTCAGCACCAACTTCCTTTGGTTGTTGTTGTTCTAGAACAGATCTGTCAAGGCCTTCCACATAACATATGGAGTGACCTTCATATGAAGACTTAAGACAATATGATCTTGAACTCCCTCTAACAAGATCCTTCTCACCTTTGCTACCTTCTTCTGCCATGCATCAAGAATTTGGGCATATGCTGCTATGGACTTGGGAATATCAATATCTATGAATTCCTTCAACCCGCTGTCCTCCAACATTGCCTCCATCCTGTCCTTCCATGAAATATAATTCGAACTGCCCTCGAGTGCATATTTGAGTCTAAATCCATTGAAATACATCTTGATCCACTTCTTGCTCCAAAGAAAGTATCTGCAAATTTGAATAATGTTCAACACAAACTCAATTTCTTCTCCACTATTGTGATTCCTCGCGCTCTGATACCACATAAAAAATCTCTAACACAGCTCTGATACCATGTATAAATTATATAGAAACTCTATACCAATGGATTCAATCCAATAATGTAATGTACTAAAACAAGATATTGAATCCTTCTACTATATTTGTGGAATATAAAACATGATCGCTCAATCACATGCAAGTAAGAGAAAGGAAAATATCAATCACACAACACAAGATGTATCTGGACAAAGCACCTGCTCAAAACCCCTCTATCATTTATTGTACATAGTCAAAGAATCATGAAACAATGCAATGCCTTCTCACACCAAGAAAATCCTACACTCTATCAATCGTCTCACCCTGATCCTGCTCAAACCTGACTAGCAATTCTTAGGAAAAATCGACCAACACTTAGCCAATTCTCAGCCCCTGCTTAGCCTAGCCTTGCTCACGCAATCCCTAGGCAATTAATCCCTATTAAATAGGATAATCAACCTTCCTTGACTGTGCAATCCCTATGAAGCCTTTCTTTAGACTTTATAATTGCGCCCAGGTAATTCGCTAATAATACAACAGATAGTTAACTTCCCTTTAACATCTGTCTCAACTCGGCTGTCATCAGAATTGACATGCATGAAACTATTAATAGTGAATCATCAGTTACTTGATATATCACTACTTATGAATTAAATCTAATTTAATCCACTTGACCTCTCACTAGCTCATCACTTAGTTAGAACTAGTTAAACTCATTTTAACTCAATTAATTTGAGTTAACTCATTACACTCACACCACACTAGCGTTACAACTGTAACTCGATCGTGTAAACAATAGAATCACTCTACATGCCTCACCTTTGACCCTCGACTCAAAATTCTTGAGCTAACTAAGTCTATCTCACTTAGTTAACTGATACAAGTTGTTATGAGATGAAATCACAATTTACTTTCCATTTAATTAAGGGATAATTAAATCAAAAGCCTCACATGGTAGCCATTTCTGGGTGCCATTTTCTGGATTTTTTCTAGATGGCAATTTCACTATTTCTTGTTGCAAATTTCAACATTTACAGCAAACTCGAGACCCAAAAAAATGATAAAAATACATATACACACTTTTACCCTTTATTAAAATTAAATATTTAAATAAGATAAAGAAGAGTAAAAATACCGATACACAACTTACCATCTAAAAAAACACTTTTTAAAATATGAATATTTACTGAATAAGAAAATTCAAACATCTTTTCTCCATGTTTTTAATGATAATGCATGAAGTTGTAGTGCAATCAAGGACATTCGTTAATTGCTAATTATTTTCAATGAATGATACTATTTATTTTAATGTTTAAGTTATATATATATATTAAGGTCACGACCAAGCTAGACACCAAATTGGTGTATGAGACCCTCTTGTTTGTGGGACAAGTGACCCACTTCCATGCAGTGATTTGACCGCTAAGTCTACGAAGGCATACATGCTCTACCCCCCTATGATTTTGAACTTGTGGCCTCTTAGGAGAAAACACATGCTCTTAGCCATTTAAGATGTTAGTAATCAATTAAATATAAGTAAAAAAGCATATTATTTTAATAATAAATTTTGATGGATCGGATCATTATGTTGTTTTCCATCCATCTCAATGCTTTTAGAGTGGAAAAAGTGCGGGACCCAGTTTGGAAAAACAGGGTTTCAAACCTTCTAGGAGCATTTTGAAGCATCAAATGACTTTTTTTGAGGGTAAAACAACTCTTCTTTCCTGTTCTATGCATAAAGACAATTCTAATGGTGCAAGAATCACGCCAATCAGAGTTTGTATGCAAAAGTTATGCCACTTAGAAGCTGACCTTCCTATTTTCACCACCATAATTCAAGAGGATGCCACGCCAACCCCATTATTCATGAAAAAGGGGCTAGCCACGTGATTATAATGAAGAAGACTCTAGGTTAATTTATATTATAACTTTGGTTAAGAGTTGAGGTAGTCAAACCTAACCACTAGTAGGCTATCATATTGTGTTATGACTGGGCCACTAGGAGGAAAAGGGGTTCCATTATTTTGAAGCATTTGTTCCATACCTAAGAAAAAATAGTCAAAAGGCATATGAGATAGAGTGCACAAGAAGGTTTGTTCATTGTTGTGGCCCACAAGGCACAGATCATACTTCTTTGTACTTGCAAATATTTTCTATTCAGAGAAAGAGAGTAGAGCGATTTCCAAGTGGGTTTTTCTCCCGAAAGGGTTTCCATGGTATCTGGGGAAATAACCTACTCAAAACCCCTCTATAATATATTTTACATAGTCAAAGAATCATGAAACAATACAATGATTTCTCACACCGAGAAAATTTTGCACTCTATCGATTGTTTAACCCTGATCCTGCTCAAAACTGACTAGCAACTCTCAGGCAAAATTGACCAACACTCAGACAATTTTCAGCCCTTGCTAAGCCTAGCCTTGGTCACACAATCCCTAGGAAATTAATCCCGATTAAATAGTATAATCAACCTTCCTTGACTGTGCAATCCCTATGGAGCCTTCCTTTGACTTTATAATTGCGCCCGGGCAATTCGCTAATAATACAACTGATAGTTAACTTTCCTTTAACCTCTGTCTCAACTGGGTCATCATCAGAAATGACATGCATGCAACTATTAATAGTGAATAATAAGTTACCTGATAGATCACTACGTGTGAATTAAATCTAATATAATTCACTTGACATCTCACTTGCTCATCACTCAGTTAGAACTAGTCAAACTGATTTTAACTCAATTAATTTGAGTTAACTAATTACACTCACACCACACTAGTGCTACAATAGTAACTAGACCCTGTAAATAATATAATCACTCTACATGCCTTAGCTTTGACCCTCAACTTGAAACTCTTGAGCTAACTAAGTCTATCTCACTTAGTTAACTGATACAAGTTGTTATGAGATGAAATTACAATTTACTTTCAATTTAATTAAGGGATAATTAAATCAAAAGCCTCACATGGTAACCATTTCTAGGTACCATTTTCTGGATTTTGTTTCTGGATGCCAATTTCACTGTTTCTTGTTGGAAATTTCAACACTCCCTCTCAACAAGAAATGAACCAATCTTTCCCAATCTGGCACTTTTGGAATGTTCTTGCATGCAACACTTTTCTAGTGTTGTTTGCACATGAAACACTTGAAAGTGAATATCCTCCAAACAACTGAATATGTTTAATGCATCTATCATCAGAGTCTTCTGACTGATGGATCCTACTGCACATGTTTACTAGACTCTCTGTGTTGCTGCTGGCATATGCATCTATTCCCTATGCACTGTTGCCAACTCTGATCTGTGCTCCAATATCTGACATATGTCACTCTGATTTTTGTCTTCATGAAATCTGACTGCATTAATCTAACCGATCCTTCCTGCTATTTTTGTACTATGGACTCCTCGTAGCCAGATTTAATCCATGAGACACACCATCTCAATGGACCCTGCCCAAATTTATTCTTGGGATCATATATGCACATTGTCCCATCTCACACCTGGAAGTATAGATACATGTAATCCCTCTGCCCATCTGGCTCAAAATTCCCCCCTCCTAGAGGTCTCTTCTTGAGTGGACTCTTCCACTCGGACTCCTCTTTGCTTCTCTAACTGTGCCTGCTCCACAACCTTCTAAGACTTCTTCTGAGGCTGCATGTTGAGAGATAATTGCTCCCTCTCAACCACCAAATCATTAACCATTGCTTTGCTCCTCAAATATTTGCATGCATCCTCAACCTCGAGAGCATAAAGGTTATTGACTCTTGAACCGATCTGCTTCACCTGTCCCATGGTTATTTGTTTAAGAAAAACTTTCCTTTTTTAAACATCACCTCATAACCATAGTCTTCCAATAACGCTACGAAAACAAGATTATTCCTTAGGCCTAGAACATACAAAATATCTGCTAGTCTAAGAGGGGAGATAGACTCCGTCTGAAACGTAACTGTACCTATGTCAGTTGCTATACCTCCCGTAATCTCCAAACTCTATGTTATGTTGGAGTTATTTCTCCTCCAAGTCACTGAAGAGATCTTTATTCCCCATCATATGGAATGAGGCATCACTGTCTAGATACCAAATGCATCACATTACAGTGTTGGTCATGCATGTAATGAGAGTAAAATCAAGCTCGAACTATGAAGCCAATGCTTCACCCGCTGCAATTGCATGCCCCTTCTTTCTTGCCTTCTTCTGTGGAAAATTCGAAGCATAGTGCCCATGCTCATGACAGTGAAAACATCTGATCTTGGACAAGTCTTTCTTGCCCTCTTTGCCTTGGGATTTCTCTCCCTTGGCCTTCTTTTGTTTTCCCACTAATGCACAATATTATTCTTTGTTGGTGCCGGAGGTCCCTTCTCTGGTGCTCTGCCTCATCTCTTCTATTACCAAGTTAGACCACAAATGCTCCTAGTCTGGTAACTTCTCCCTCCCTTTCACAGAGTCCTGGTAACTATGCGATCTCTTGGGAAGGCCTAGAAGTGCTAGTCTCACCAAGTCATGATCGACTACGGTCACACCAACACCTCCAATCTCATCTCTTCATTTAGTGAACTTTGTCAAGTATGTTTGTACTGTCTCACCCTCCTCCTCCTTAATCTTTCTGAGCTTGTCATTCAGCGCCAATTTCCTTTGGTTGTTGTTGTTCTGAAACAGATCTGTCAAGGCCTTCCACATAGTATATGGAGTCATCTTCCCATGGAGACTTTAGACAATATGATCTCAAACTCCCTCTAACAAGATCCTTCTCACCTTTGCTACCTACTTCTGCCATGCATCAAGAAGTTGGGCATTTTGCTGCTGCGAACTTGGGAATATCAATATCTATGAATTCCTTCAACCCGTTGTCCTCCGACGCTGCCTCGATCCTGTCCTTCCATGCAATATAATTCTAACTGCCCTCGAGTGCATATTCGAGTGTCAAGCCATTGAAAGACATTTTGATCCGCTTCTAGCTCCAAAGAAAGTATCTGCAAATTTGAATATTGTTCAACACAAACTCAATTTCTTCTCCACTATTGTGATTACTGGCGCTCTAATACCATGTATAAAATCTCTAACACGGATCTGATACCATGTAGAAATTATATATAAACTCTATACCAATGGATTCAATCTGATAATGTAATGTACTAAAACAAGATATTGAATCCTTCTACTATATTTGCGAAATATAAAACACGATCACTCAATCACATGTAAGTAAGAGAAAGGAAATTATAAATCACACAACGAAATAAGTATCTGGGGAAAGCACCTGCTCAAAATCCTTCAATCATATTTTGTGCATTTTCAAATAATCATGAAACAATACAATGCTTTCTCACACCGAGAAAATCCTGCACTCTACCTATCGTCTCACCTTGATCTTGCTCAAAACTGAATAGCAATTCTCAAGCAAAATTGACCAACACTTAGCCAATTCTCAGCCCCTTCTTATCCCAGCCTTGCTCACGCAATCCCTAGGCAATTAATCCATATTAAATAGGGTAATCAACATTCCTTGACTGCGCAATCCATATGGAGCCTTTCTCTGAATTTATAATTGTGCTCGGGCAATTCACTAATAATACAACTGATAGTTAACTGCCCTTTAACCTCTGTCTCAACTGGGTCATCATCAAAATTGACATGCATGCAACTATTAATTGTGAATCATCAATTACTTGATAGATCACTACTTGTGAATTAAATCTAATTTAATTCACTTGACCTCTCACTAGCTCATCACTCAGTTAGAACTAGTTAAACTGATTTTAACTCAATTAATTTGAGTTAACTAATTACACTCACACCACACTAATGCTATAACTACAACTGGACCCTATAAATAATAGAATCACTCTACATGCCTCACCTTTGACCCTCAACTCGAAATTCTTGAGCTAACTAAGTCTATCTCACTTAGTTAACTGATACAAGTTGTTATGAGATGAAATTACAATTTACTTTCCATTTAATTAAGGGATAATTAAATCAAAAGCATCACATGGTAGCAATTTCTGGGTGCCATTTTCTAGATTTTGTTTCTGGATGCCAATTTCACTGTTTCTTGTTGCAAATTTCAACATTTACAACATATTCGAGACCCAAAAAAATGATAAAAATACATATACACACTTTTACCCTTTATTAAAATTATATATTTAAATAAGATAAAATAAGAGTAAAAATACCAATACACAACTTACCATCTAAAATAACACTTTTTAAAATATGAATATTTAATGAATAAGAAAATTCAAACATCTTTTCTCTGATTTTTTTAATGATAATGCATGAAATTGTAGTGCAATAGGGGACATTAGTTAATTGCTAATTATTTTCAATGATTGATACTATTTATATGAATGTTTAAGTTATAAAGTAAACTAAGATATATATATATATATATATATATATATATATATATATATATATATATATATATATATATATATATATATATATATATATTTCGAGGTTTTGAGTCCGAGTTTGGGTGTGAGTCTGTAAAGAGTCTTTTATTTGACATATGAGAGAAGTATTTGAAAATATTTGATTCAAGATCTGAGAATCCTGCGTGTCAGTGTGCTCGGCACTGATAAGAATCTAAAGTGGTCAGATCTATGATATGTTTGAGTGTTTGAGTTTATGTGATCTATTGAATGTTTGAGTTTATGAGTTTATGGTATCAGAGCCATCTGGTTCTTTGTCCAAGCTGTTTTTCTGAATTCTGTCTAGTTGATCTCTGTAAAACTTTGCATCTACATAAAATTTGTAAGTTGGAGGTAAGGCCATTGTTGAAGGCGTTGAGGCGAAGGACAACCATGTTTCCATTCGAAGGCGCAAAGACCTATCATTCTTATTCAGGTGCATTTTTATATCTTTTTGAAATGGATGGTTATAGTAATGAATATGAATTCATCACTGGTAATCCTGAAGATAAGAGATTAGCTAGGCAAAAGAGATGGTCTTTTATGAATAGATTTATGAATAAATCTAGTGAAGAAAAACTTTAGTTCAAGAGTTTCAACCATAGCCTAATTGGACACTGCCAGAGATTGGAGTAGATAAATTATACAGTCTACCTGTTTTTCAGTTTCGAGCAGCACAGTTGTTTAGATTTACATCCATAAATATCCCTATTTCAGTTGGCTAGGATGTTTATCAGATTCCTTTGATAAATAGAGAAGACATTCAATGGGGATTAGAACATGGTTATAAATATGTGCATATTGGCATGATTCAGTTTGGGATCAATCCTTTGGTCCGTCCAGGTTTAAATACTTCATGTTTAACTTGTATGTTATATACTCATTTAAACAACTTCAATGATGCTTTATTGGGAGGATTTCAAAGTCCTTTGAATAATGATCCTATCCGGTCTTCCATTGTTCCCTGTTATCAGGTCTCGCTGCAGGATCCTTATATCAATGAGTTTTTGAATGCATATATTCAATTTAATGGTTTTGATGTAGCTCCACAAACCCATGTTGCCCAGTTGCATAGTTCTGTCCGTCTTTGGTTTGTGTCTACTTCTATGCCTCCTTTAAATCCTAAATTGAATAAAAGAGCACTACGAGAAGGAGTAATTTTTGGCCCAGGAAATACTGCTCCATTTCATATAGGATTCTATGAATGTACTTTACCTGAAGAATGGAACAATACATATACTCCTCTTTCTCAGAAATATCCACAACTGCATTCAGTCCCTCAGCCTAAGCAATTACATCTAGTAGACAAACCTGATGGAACAAAAAGTTTTATCGTTTTACCAATCCTTAACTAGCTCGCTTCATGTCCCAATCTTTTGCTCGCTCTTCTTGTGGGGTGGTAGATAGGATGGTTCCTCCATCAAAAAATAAAGCTACTCCTCGAGCTTTAACATCAATGGATAAACAGTCTTCCAAATTACCTGATGATTGTGAATTTTGCATCACTACACCATATTCTTCAGGAACCAGTGCCAAATTCCAAATCGAGATTCCTGAACATAAAGGTCAGCATCAAAATTGTCAGGAATGTGTCAAAATTATGATTCCTGAAATATAAGTTTTCACCCTTCCTAGAGCTCAAAATGAAAGTACTGCAAGAATTCAAGAAAGACATCTAGAACCAAGAAATGCTAGAAGAACTTTCAAGAATGGAACTATGAAGACAGATTTTCAATGGATTCAGATGAGAAATCTGATAGATCCAGAATCTAGTGAATCAGAGAAAATGCATAATTATACAATATTATCAGAGAAAATATTTTCAAATCTCTTTGCTAAGATTGAAAATCCTCATCTAAAAGGATTTGGGAATACATTGTTAGTCAATATTGATTGTCTATCCTATGCAGAAGTAATTGGTATTTTTCATCATCTACATGCTTGGACATTACAAAGAAAGGCAGAAACTAAAGCCCAGTGTTCAGATATAGTAACTTAGATAGTTTGGTCTTTTACAGGAATTTTAAAACAATGGTGGGAAAAACTCTCTGAGAATGAGAAAAATGAAATTGTTGAGAATGAAGATTCCCTCAAGGCATTGTTTGATGCTTTAATCCATGAATTTGTTGGACAAGTTCCATCTGATTCTACACATCATTCCCAATTATTCCTTTCTCAAAGATTATGCAATATAGATTATCTGCATGAGTATTATTGTGTAATGCAGAAACTTCTATATCAAGCAACAGATCCCCATAATGTTGCTTATCTGAGATATTATATAGCTTCCATGCCAGGCAAGATTCCATATTTTTTGGATCAGTATATCCAATCAAATAATATTCAGATTGAATCTATGTCTTTTGTCGCCTTGCAACAACTTGTAATCATTGTTTTACATAAAGAATGTGCAGTAGAAAAAGCCAAAAAGAATTTTAAGAAACAAATGAATTTCAGTACAAAATTATGTAATAATTTTGCTGAAACCTATGATTTTGGCTATCACAAAAAGTCAAGAAAGAAAGCTGCAACCAAGCAGTGTCATTGTCCTCCTAGTAAATATGTTCCCTTTGAAGTATTTTCCTACAAAGAAAGCTAGGAGAGAACATGTGATTTTCAGGCGAAGAGCCAAACTAAATAGACATACCAGATGTTTTATTTGTGGAAAAGAAGGGCATTTTGCAAATAAATGTCGAGCTAAAAAGACTACTCAACAGGTAAAAATAATGGATATCTTCTCCAAAATCCATGATCCTCAAGATTGGGATCTCATATCCCACTCTGATGGTGAATATTTTTAAGTATCTGATACTTCTTCTGATTTAGAAACTAATATTGAAGAACTGAGAGATTTTAATAAGGTAACTATTGGTTCATCTTCTGACAGTTCTGATTCTGATGAAACATTTATTCCAAATATCAAAATGTTTTATATATATCCTCTTGATAATCTTCAATCTCATATTGACTCTGTTAAGTAACAGTTATCTTGGCTTGCACCAGGACAGTTCACTGTCAAAAGAAGACTTCAGGATAAATTGCATTGAAAGCCACGTTCCTTCTTCAGACTGTCGTCAATTTCCAAAGGCGGTAGGGATAAGGATAAAGGACGAAGAATCTGAAGTCGAAATTGAAAAAGAATTTGAAGATCTTTTTAAGCCTCTAAGAATCACAGGAATACCTTCACCAGGTAATGATCAGATATCCATATTACGCAATCAGTTAAATCAACTTGAAACAATGATTCAACAAACAAGAAATCAAATGGTACAACTCTCCTCTAAACTTCAATATAGTCTTGCTGAATATGAAGAATGTAATTCCAAATTGACAAAATTGTTAATGGTTGATATTCCATTTGATTTGCCTATGAAATCCAAATATGTCTATCTTGTTGATATACTTAGTGTGGGAGATAGAGTAGTTATTCCTATCAGAATAAAAGTTCCTAATATCAAGGAATATACTCTAGATGCTCAAATTGATTCTAGTGCCATGAGAAGCTGCTGTAAATATGGAGCAATCCTTGAATACTATTGGCAGCCTAAAAATATTTCTTTTAGAGCTGTTAACAAAGAAATCATGAAAATTAAGCATATTTCCCCTGACTTTCCCATATTTTTAGGTGACACCCCAGCACATGTTACCTTATACAGCTATGATACTAGTTCTGATATGCTCTTAGGACAAGATTTCCTTAAAAGATTTATTCCTGTTACTTTTGCTCATGAGTCAGTCATCTTGACTACATATTCTGGTCCTGTATCACTTCCTTCTAAAATTGATTACAATATAGTTGTTCCTCCTGGACAATCCGATCTTTTACATACAACTTTTACTGATCTCTCTAAGATACAGAAGATAATCAAGAATGCTGAGTTGCATGGGAAAAAGACGTTGCAACCAGTAGCAGATAAACTACGAAAAGATTGTACATCAGAACATCCAGATGCTTTTTGGACAAGAGAAATTTTTTTTTTTGACTTTGCCTTACAAAGAAGGTTATGTTCCTCGCCCACAAAAAGCAAGTGCAAATCACATGAGTCCAACAGAGCAAGCATTGTGTAAAAAAGAATTATCACAATTGTTGGATTAGAAGTTAATTGAACCTTGCAAAAGTCCTTGGGCTTGTCCAACATTCTATGTTAATAAACATAGTGAACAAAAAAGAGGAAAGAAAAGGCTTGTCATCAATTACAAAGCCCTGAATGAAGCCTTGCTTCCTATCAGATATCCTCTTCCAAACAAAGAATTGTTGCTAGCCAAACTTGTTAATGCCAACATTTTCAGTAAGTTTGATCTCAAAAGTGGATTTTGGCAGATTGGCATACTTCCAGAAGAAGGGTATAAGATCGCTTTCACAGTTCCACATGGTTAGTTCGAGTGGGCTGTAATGCCTTTTGGTCTTAAGAATGCTCCATCAGAATTCCAGAAAAGGATGGAAGATATTTTTGGAAGTACAGATTTTATTATTGTATATATATAGATGATTTGCTTGTTTTCAGTAGAGATGTAAATGAACATAAAGTGAATTTAGAACAATTCTACAGACTAGTTTATCAGCATGGCTTGGTTCTATCAGATACTGCAGAAAAGTTCCAGATTGGTAAAATATCTATTGGTTATCTTGGTTTGCATATAGAACAAGGCCAGATTCAGCTCCAACCACACATCCTCATGAATCTCCTCAAATTTCCAGAAGTTTTGCGAGATATAAAATCTGTCCAAATATTTTTAGGATGTTTGAATTACATCAGACAATTCTATGAGCACCAAGCAAGAGATACTAAATTTTTGCAAAAAAGGCTAAAGAAAGAATCTTATTGGACTCCAAAAATGACAATTTCTATCAAAACAATAAAAAGTAAGATTCAAAATCTGCCTAGGCTAAATCTGCCTGATACTAATCTTCCTTTTGTCCTGGAAACAGATGCTTCAGATCACACTTGGGCAGCAGTATTATTGCAGAAACATGAAAAGAAAGAATTATTTTGTGGCTACACATCAGGGTCCTTTGATTCAGCAAAAACCAAGTATCCTTATTCTCACAAAGAAATACTTGCAGTAAAAAACAGAATCTAAAGGTTCCACTTGTTTCTCAAAAGTTCCAAGTTTATTTTCAGAACAAATTTAAAGCATATGAAAGGCATCCTTTCTAATAAAAGACTACTTGAGCAGGGGAGCACTCGAGTGTTAAGATGGGCTCTTTGGTTAGATGGTTTTGATTTTGATATCATCTACAAATCAGGTGCAGAGAACTATTTGGCAGATATGTTAACCAGAGGAGGTGCTCCAAAGAACAAAGAAATTAAAATGTTCTGACCAATTTTGCAAGGAGAATCTTCTGTAACTCAAAGGCATATAAGGTCTTGTCAAGTCAAAATTTGTAGTCAACGTAAATACGAATTTTGTTGGGATTGTTTAGTTACCAGAATTAAGTCTCTTCCTCCTGAAGTCTTACAAATAGTTTTGCAAAAATGGTTTGATTCAGAGTCTTACATGTTAGGATATAATAGTGAGTTACCATATAGAGATAGGGTTTGGCGGGTTTATTATAATCTGTCTCCAGAAAAAAATCCTATATATTTTGCATTCATTCAGAACATTGATTGGTCATGGAAGGATTATTTCATCATACACCAAAGAGCTAGGGTTCAGGGTTCTGTCAGAATTTTAGCTTATGCAACAGAATTAGCTAGTCCTTGGAATAATTGGAGTTCTTGGTTCAAATTATTCTTATATAAATATATGCCACGCACTTCCTGGATGCTTGACAGTAATTTCAAAGAGACAATAAGTACTCTTTCTTGGGAACTGAACATAGCAGGAAGAAATGATTATACAGTGGAATTTGAATTCAGACATGAAGATTCAGTAGTGGATATGATAGAAGACAATTATACATTTGAACCACAGTTTAATCTATTTTGTGAGTTTTATTGGGATAATTTCAGTAGAGCCAGGTCTTCGGCCTTCCAATACTTTATCTTTTCCATTTTGTTATTTTCTTCGAAAATTTTCACCTTATTGGCTAGATGATGTCGTCCCGGTAGACATCAGAAATTTTGATATTGAAGCACGTCTTGAACAAATTGAGGCTGACATATTCCAAGATGATGATTTTGAAGAATGGGAGAATAGTGAATAATAGCTTATGATCACTCATTGATATCATAAGTCTTTTGTAATTATTAGAAATTCCACTTTATTTGATAAGGCTTTCATGGGGTTCGTCCTTGTAAGAATCTCCACTGTGTTTGATAAGGCTTTCGTGGGGTTCGTCCTTATAATAATCTCCATTGTGATTGATAAGGATTTCGTGGGGTTCGTCCTTTAAATAATCTCCACTGTGTATCTACTTTAGGGATTCTCTCTTATCTTAAAAGAGCCGATGTCCTAGAATCCCGCCAAAAGGAATGATGGGATGAGATCTGGTATCTGGTAAAAATTATAACCGGATGAACTTGTAAAATCCTTATAAAAGGATAAGAAGTAGCATTGATAGGCATTTGAGGTTTTGAGTCTGAATTTGGGTGTGAGTATTTAAAGAACCTTTTATTTGATATATGAGAGAAGTATTTGAAAATATTTGATTCAAGATCTGAGAAGCCTGCGTGTCAGTGTGCTCGGCATTGATAAGAATCTAAAGTGGTCGGATCTATGATATGTTTGAGTGTTTGAGTTTATGTGATCTATTGAATGTTTGAGTTTATGAGTTTATGGTATCAGAGCCATATGGTTCTTTGTCCAAGTTTTTTTTTCTGAATTCTGTCTAGTTGATCTTTGCAAAACTTTGCATCTACATAAAGTCTGTAAGTTGGAGGTAAGGCCATTGTTGAAGGCGTTGAGGCAAAGGACAGCCATGTTGCCATCCGAAGGCACCAAGATTTATCATTCTTATTCAGGTGCATTTTTATATCTTTCTGAAATGGCTGGTTATAGTAATGAATATGAATTCATCACTCATAATCCCAAAGATAAGAGATTAGCTAGGCAAAAGAGATGGTCTTTTATGAATAGATTTATGAAAAAATCTTGTGAAGAAAAACTTTAGTTCAAGAGTTTGAACCACATCCTAATTGGACACTGCCAGAGATTGGAGTAGATAAATTATACAGTCTACCTGTTTTTCAGTTTCGAGCAGCACAGTTGTTTAGATTTACATCCGTAAATATCCCTATTTCAGTTGGCCAGGTTGTTTATCAGATTCCTTTGATAAATAGAGAAGACATTCAATGGGGATTAGAACATGGTTATAAATATGTGCATATTGGCATGATTTAGTTTGGGATCAATCCTTTGGTCCGTCCAAGTTTAAATACTTCATGTTTAACTTGTATGTTAGATACTCTCTTAAACAACTTCAATGATGCTTTATTGGGAGGATTTCAAAATCCTTTGAATAATGGTCCTGTCCGGTCTTCCATTGTTCCCCGTTATCAGGTCTCGCTGCAGGATCCTTATATTAATGAGTTTTTGAATACATATATTCAATTTAATGGTTTTGATGTAGCTCCACAAACCCATGTTGCCCAGTTGCACAGTTATGTCTGTCTTCGGTTTGTGTCTACTTCTATGCCTCCTTTAAATCCTAAATTGAATAAAGAGCACTACGAGAAAGAGTAATTGTTGGCCTAGAAAATACTACTCTACTTCAGATAGGATTCTCTAAATGTACTTTACCTGAAGAATGGAACAATACATATACTCCTCTTTCTCAGAAATATCCACAACTGCATTCAGTCCCTCAACCTAAGTAATTACATCTAGTAGACAAACATGATGGAACAAAAAGTCTTTGTTTTACCAATCCTCAACTAGCTCGCTCCATGTCCCAATATTTTGCTCGCTCTTATTTTGGGGTGGTAGATAGGATGGTTCCTCCATCAAAACTAAACCTACTCCTCGAGCTTTAACATAAATGGATAAACAGTCTTCCAAATTACCTGATGATTGTGAATTTTGCATCACTACACCATCTTCTTCAGGAACCAGTTCCAAATTCCAAATCGAGATTCTTGAACATAAAGGTCAGCATCAAAATTGTCAGGAATGTGTCAAAATTATGATTCTTGAAATAAAAAGTTTCACCCTTCCTAGAGCTCAGAATGAAAGTACTGCAAGAATTCAAGAAAGACATCTAGAACAAGGAAATGCTAGAAGAAATTTCAAGAATGGAACTATGAAGGCAGATTTTCAATGGATTCAGATGAGAAATCTGACAGATTCAGAATCTAGTGAATCATAGAAAATGCAGAATTATACAAACTACCAAATAGTTTGTATGTTACAGAATATAGATGAAATAGCCAAAGATGTGTTAGAAATCAAAGAAAACATAAAAAAAACTTCATACTGGCTATAATGAAGCTCTCAGTTTTCATAATGAGCATACACAAGCTTTAAATGATATTCAGTCAAATATGGGCATAATCTCTAAATCATTGGATCGTTTGACTTCAGCACTTCCAAAGCCCCTGTGTCCCCCTAAATATCGTGATGTTGATTTGGCTAGCTCTAAGCTAAAGATTCCAGTTTCTTCAGGCTCTAACCAACCTGACAAAGGACTTAGAAGCTTGTTTTCAAAGGGATTGAAACTATCCAAAATGTTGATTTTGAAAAGATAATGTTTGGAATCCAATTAGCAAGAGAAAAGACTGATTTAATGAAGAAGAAATTATAAAAGTTTCCTTCTATCCAAGCTCAGTCAGTACCAAAGAACTATGTGAGTCTCCAAAATCTTCTTGAGAAAAAAACTACACTAGCTCCTATAGTCTTAGCATTTTTTGGACCTCAACCAACTGAGGAAGTCAAATCTAGAACACCAGGTGAACGAGCTGCTGGTGAATCCCATAAAAGAGACAGAGAAGAAACCTTTTTCTTTTCTAATAAGGATAATAGAAGCCCTGGATCAAGATCAACCCATGCAGCTGCCTCATCTAGTCCCTTTTCCAGATTTAGAGGAAATCTCAAAAATCTCTCTACTAAGATTGAAAATCTTCATCTAAAAGGATTTGGAAATACATTGCTAGTCAATATTGATTGTCTATTCTATGCAAAAGTAATTGGTACTTTTCATCATCTACATGCTTGGGCATTACAAAGAAAAGGAGAAACTAAAGCCCAGTGGTCAGATATAGTCACTCAAATAGTTTGGTATTTTACAGGAATTTAAAAAAAATGGTGGGAAAAACTCTCTGAGAATGAGAAAAATGAAATTGTTGAGAATGAATATTCCCTCAAGGCATTGTTTGATGCTTTAATCCATGAATTTGTTGGACAAGTTCCATCTAATTCTACACATCATTCCCAATTATTCCTTTCTCAAATATTATGCAATATAGATTATCTGCATGAGTATTATTGTGTAATGCAGAAACTTCTATATCAAGCAACAGATCCCCATAATGTTGCTTATCTGAGATATTATATAGCTTCCATGCCAGGAAAGATTCCAGATTTGTTGGATCAGTATATCCAATCAAATAATATTCAGATTGAATCTATGTCTTTTCCGCCTTGCAACAACTTATAATCATTGTTTTACAGAAAGAATGTGCAGCAGAAAAAAGCCAAAAAGAATTTTAAGAAACAAATGAATTTCCGTACAAAATTATGTAATAATTTTGCTGAAACCTATGATTTTGGCTGTCACAAAAATTCAAGAAAGAAGGCTGCAACCAAGCAATGCCATTGTCCTCCTAGTAAATATGTTCCCCAAAGGAAGAAGTATTTTCCTACAAAGAAAGCTAGGTTTTCCTACAAAGAAAGCTAGGAGACAACGTGTGATTTTCAGGCGAAGAGCCAAACCACATAAACATACCAAATGTTTTATCTGTGGAAAAGAAGGGCATTTTGCAAATAAATGTCAAGCTAAAAAGACTACTCAACAGGTAAAAATAATTGATATCTTCTCCACAATCCACGATCCTCAAGATTGGGATCTCATATCCCACTCCAATGGGGAATATTTTGAAGTATATGATACTTCTTCTGATTTACAAACTGATATTGAAGAATTGAGAGATTTTAATAAGGTAACTATTGGTTCATCTTCTGACAGTTCTGATTCTGATGAAACATTTATTCCAAATATCAAAATGTTTCATATATCTCCTCTTGATATTCTTCAATCTTAGATTGACTCTGTTAAGTCACAGTTATCTCGGCTTGCACCAGGACAATTAACTGTCAAAAGAAGAATTCAATATAAATTTCATACTCTTGAAAGTCGGGTTCCTTCTTCAGACTGTCGTCAATTTCCAAAGGCGGTAGGGATAAGGATAAAGGATGAAGAATCTGAAGTCGAAATTGAAAAAGAATTTGAAGATATTTTTAAGCCTCTAAGAATCACAGGAATAACTTCACCAGGTAATGATCAGATATCCCTCTTACGCAATCAGTTAAATCAACTCGAAACACTCATTCAACAAACAAGAAATCAAACGGTACAACTCTCCTCTAAACTTCAAGATAGTCTTGCTGAATATGAAGAATGTAATTCCAAATTGACAAAATTGTTAATGGTTGATATTCCAGTTGATTTGCCTATGAAATCCAAATATGTCGATCTTGTTGATATACTTAGTGTGGGAGATAGAGTAGGTATTCCTATCAGAATAAAAGTTCCTAAAATCAAGGAATATACTCTAGATGCTCAAATTGATTCTGGTGCCATGAGAAACTACTTTAAATATGGAGCAATCCCTGAATACTATTGGCAACCTACAAATATTTATTTTAGAGATATTAACAAAGAAATCATGGAAACTAAGCATATTGCTCTTGACTTTACCATATTTTTAGGTGACACCCTAGCACATGTTACCTTATACAGCTATGATACTGGTTCTGATATGCTCTTAGGACAAGATTTCCTTAAAAGATTTATTCCTGTTACTTTTTCTCATGAGTCAGTCATCTTGTCTACATCTTCTGGTCCTGTATCACTTCCTTCCAAAAGTGATTACAATATAGTTGATCCTCCTGAACAATCCGATCTTTTACATATTACTTTGATTGATCTCTCCAAGATACAGAAGACAATTAAGAATGCTGAGTTGCATGGGAAAAAGACGTTGTAACCAGTAGCAGATAAACTACGAAAAGATTGTACATCAGAATGTCCAGATGCTTTTTTGACAAGAGAAAAATGTTTTGTGACTTTTCCTTACAAAGAAGGTTATGTTCCTCACCCACAAAAAGCAAGTGCAAATCACATGAGTCCAACAGAGAAAGCATTGTGTAAAAAATAATTATAAAAATTGTTGGATCAGAAGTTAATTGAACCTTGCAAAAGTCCTTGGGCTTGTCCGACATTCTATGTTAATAAACATAGTGAACAAAAAAGAGGAAAGAAAAGGCTTGTCATCAATTACAAAGCCCTGAATGAAGCCTTGCTTCCTATCAGATATCCTCTTCCAAACAAAGAATTGTTGCTAGCCAAAGTTGTTAATGCCAACATTTTCAGTAAGTTTGATCTCAAAAGTGGATTTTGGCAGATTGGCATACTTCCAGAAGAAAGGTATAAGACCGCTTTCATAGTTCCACATGGTCAGTTCCAGTGGGCTGTAATGCCTTTTGGTCTTAAGAATGCTCCATCAGAATTCCAGAAAAGGATGGAAGATATTTTTGGAAGTACAGATTTTATTATTGTGTATATATATATATATATATATATATATATATATATATATATATATATATATATGATTTTCTTGTTTTCAATAGAGATGTAAATGAACATAAAGTGCATTAGAACAATTCTACAGACTAGTTTATCAGCATGGCTTAGTTCTATCAGATACTGCAGAAAAGTTCCAGATTGGTAATATATCTTTTGATTATCTTGGTTTGCATATAGAACAAGGCCAGATTCAGCTCCAACCACACATCCTGATGAATCTCCTCAAATTTCTAGGTGTTTTTCCAGATATAAAATCTGTCCAAATATTTTTAGGATGTTTGAATTACATCAGACAATTCTATGAGCACCAAGCAAGAGATACTTGGGCATCAATATTATTGTAGAAACATGGAAAGAAAGAATTAGTTTGTGGCTACACATCAGGGTCCTTTGATTTAGCAGAAACCAAGTATCCTTATTCTCACAAAGAAATACTTGCAGTAAAAAAGGGAATCAAAAGGTTCTGCTTATTTCTCAAAAGTTCCAAGTTTATTGTCAGAGCATATTTAAAGCATATGAAAGGCATCCTTTCTAATAAAAGACTACTTGAGTAGGGGAGCACTCAAGTGTTAAGATGGGCTCTTTGGTTAGATGGTTTTGATTTTGATATCATCTACAAATCAGGTGCAGAGAACTATTTGGCAGATATGTTAACCAGAGAAGGTGCTCCAAAGAACAAAGAAATTAAAATGATCCGACCAATTTTGCAAGGATAATCTTTTGTAACTCAAAGGCATATAAGGTCTTGTCAAGTCAAAATTTGTAGTCAATGTAAATACAAATTTTGTTGGGATTGTTTAGTTACCAAAATTAAGTCTCTTCCTCCTGAAATCTTGCAAATAGTTTTGCAAAAATGGTTTGATTCAGAGTCTTGCATGTTAGGATATAATAGTGAGTTACCATATAGAGATAGGGTTTGGCGGGTTTATTACAATCTGTCTCCAGAACAAAATCCTGTATATTTTGCATTCATTCAGAACACTGATTGGTCATGGCAGGATTATTTCATCATACACCAAAGGGCTGGGATTTAGGGTTCTGTCAGAATTTTAGCTTATGCATCAGAATTAGCTAGTCCTTGGAATACTTGGAGTTCTTGGTTCAAATTATTATTATATAAATATATGCCACACACTTCCTGGATGCTTGACAGTAATTTCAAAGAGACAATAAGTACTCTTTCTTGGGAACTGAACATAGTAGGAAGAAATGATTATAGGGTGGAATTTGAATTCAGACATGAAGATTCAATAGTGGATCTGATAGAAGACAGTCATACAGTTGAACCACAGTTTAATCTATTTGTGAGTTTTATTGGGATAATTTCAGTAGAGCTAGGTCTTCGACCTTCCAATAATTTCTCTTTTCCATTCTGTTGTTGTCTTCGAGAATTTGCACCTTATTGGCTATACGATGCCGTCTCGGTAGACATCATAAATTTTGATATTGAAACACGTCTTGAACAAATTGAGGCTGACAGATTCCAAGATGATGATTTTGAAGAATGGGAGAGTAGTGACTAATAGATTATGATCACTCATTGATATCATAAGTCTTTTGTAATTATTAGAAATTCCACTTTATTTGATAAGGCTTTCGTGGGGTTCGTCCTTTAAAGAATCTCCACTGTGTATCTACTTTAGGGATTCTCTCTTATCTTAAAAGAGCCGATGTCCTAGAATTCAGCCAAAAGGAATGATGGGATGAGATCCGATATCCGGTAAAAGTTATAACTAGATGACCTTGTAAAATCCTTATAAAATGATAAGAAGTAGCATTGATAGGCATTTGAGGTTTTGAGTCTGAGTTTGGGTGTGAGTCTGTAAAGAGTCTTTTATCTGATATATGAGAGAAGTATTTGAAAATATTTGATTCAAGATCTGAGAAGCCTGCATGTCAGTGTGCTTGGCACTGATC
This sequence comes from Pinus albicaulis, assembly GCA_034641835.2. Taxonomy (NCBI): domain Eukaryota; kingdom Viridiplantae; phylum Streptophyta; class Pinopsida; order Pinales; family Pinaceae; genus Pinus; species Pinus albicaulis. Next base: position 300,564,876 of record CM076581.1, read on the forward strand.
ATAATCTAAAGTGGCCGGATCTATGATATGTTTGAGTGTTTGAGTTTATGTGATCTATTGAATGTTTGAGTTTATGAGTTTATGGTATAAAAGCCATCTGGTTCTTTGTCCAAGCTGTTTTTTGGAATTCTGTCTAGTTGAACTCTGCAAAACTTTGCATCTACATAAAGTATGTAAGTTGGAGGTAAGGCCATTGTTGAAGGCGTTGAGGCGAATGACAACCGTGTTGCCATCCGAAGGTACAAAGACTTATCATTCTTATTCAGGTGCATTTTTATATCTTTCTGAAATGGCTGGTTATAGTAATGAATATGAATTCAACACTGGTAATTCCGAAGATAAGAGATTAGCTAGGAAAAAGAGATGGTCTTTTATGAATAAATTTATGAATAAATCTAGTGAAGAAAAACTTTATGAGTTTATGGGATATATATATATATATTGAGGGATTTGGGTCTTTCTGATTCGCTCGACTATCTGCGGCGCCGACTCTGTGGCGCGCTCCCCTGTGGGGTTCTCCCCTTACGCTGATGTAATTTCCCTCATGCTCTGTCTAGGTTGGGTAGTTCTGATTGGGTTAGGGCCGAGATCTATTTACTCAAATCTCCCTCCGCTATCTCCTCCTTCCCTCATCATTCTTTTTTGTGCCATGGTGGGTGAGGATCGTGACTTCTCTCTCAGTCCAGAGGGTGGAGCTGTACTACCAGGACAATTTGAGTTTATGAAATGGGTTACTTGTGCCGATCCTTCTTCTCCGTCGCCCTGATCAGCTGGTCATGATAAGCCTTCCAAATGTATTCCCGAGTTCTCGGCTGTGCCAAATTTGAGTGACACTTATTTGGTGTCACCCTCCATCTCTGGGCATGATGAGCCTGATGTCGACCCTCCCAAGCTTTCAGCTGGGTTTAATTCAAATGACACTCGGCCGATGGCACATCCATCATCGCGCAAAAAGAGAAGTATCAGGGCAAAGCATTCCGTGGCTAAACTGGTGGTGGGAATCGATATTCCCTTCTCTGAAATTCCAAGTTATCTAGACACAGCCCTAGTTGGGCACTTCTGCAGTAGAATGGAAAACATGGATTCCATTCTAAGCTAGCTGGAGGAGAATTGGTTGCCACTGCTTGGATACACCCCTGATTTTCATCAATTGTCCAGAGGTTGGCTCCTTTTTAAAGTCGTCTCTTTGGAAGATAAACTGAAGCTTACAGATCGCATATGGTGCTGGGGACCTGCTGGGCTAATTCTTCAAAATTGGGACGTTTCTTTCAATGCAGAATGTTATCCTCAATTTCTTCAAAAAGTATGGGTTATCCTCCCAGGTTTGCCCCAATATTTTTGGCAGAAGGAGTTTCTGGAAGCCATAGGAAATAAAATACGGTCATTTGTCTCTCTGGAGAAGGATTGGGATACCAAATTTGATAGCAGGTGTGCAAATATTTTGGTTGAGCTAGATTTTAGAGAGGGCCTCTACGAAGGCATCATTCTAAAGGTGCATAACAACAAAAGGACTAAAAAACTGGATTACTAGAAGCTTCCCTTCCGTTGTTTTCTTTGTTGGCAAGTTGGACATTTGGCTCAGGACTGCAGTTTCCCAGACTTATCTAGGCCAAGGTACAAGAAAATCTAGAAAAAAAAGTCTTCCTCTGTCAGCATGATGCCCTCCTCGGAGCTCCCTTCCTCTGCGGCTCCTCCCACTGAACTGACGATTCCCGTTGAAGTTAATCCTCCTCAAGTCTGCGATCCGATGGTGCTAACTCCCTCTATCATAGGTATTTCTTCTACTACTTCTCCTTCACATACTTTTTTTCCTCCTTCTGATCTTATGGTTAATTCCCTGGATAGTTCCTTACTCTCTCCCGTTTCCCCTTTGGCTCCCTCCCCTAGATGTGAGAATGTCATTCCTTTGGTTCCTGTGCCCTCCCCCTCTGCGCCTGTTATGTCTCCTCCTCCTCGAATTTCTCCCTCTCCCGGTCCCCTTTCCCCTGTTCATTCCTCCCCTCGCCCTTATAAGGCCAAGCTACACTCTTGTGTCCCCTCTTGCATCAGCCCCAATCATGTTGTCAAAGGAGGGTAGGCCATGGAGCCTCCGCCTAAAATCATCCTTGGACGTAAACCAACTTTATCTAAAGCTCAGTCTCAGGCCTCTTTAGATGTTCATTCCGGGAAACAGAATACCATCTTAAGGGCACTTAGAGCATCTAATGCCCCTAATAAGGGTTTGAAATGATCATCCTTTCCTTTAACATTAGGGGTCTTGGGGGCGCCCCCGCTCAGCCAACCCTCAAACGATTATGTCACCTTGTCTCGCTGGATGTTATTTTTCTTCAGGAAACGAAATTATCAGGAGCTCGGGTTCAGGAGATCTTATCCCCTTGGCTTAAAGACTGGTCTTTCTTATGTGTTGATGCTTCAGGGCTGGCTGGAGGTCTTATCACTGCTATTAGCCCCTCCATCTCTATCCGGTCGTCTTCCCTTTCCACGTCTTATATTAAGACTTCCATACATGATTTTAGATCAGATAGCTCTTTCACACTTTTCAATGTGTATGGGCCTTTTGTAAATAAGAGGATGTTTTGGGATTTTTTTATTTTTATTTTTTTTAATTTTTTTATTTTATTTTATTTATTTTATTTTATTTATTTATTTATTTTATTTATTTTATTTTTATTTGTATTTTTTATTTTATTTTAATTTTTAATTTTTAATTTTATTTTAATTTTTTATTTATTTTATTTTATTTTATTTATTTTATTTATTTTTTCTGAAATTTGTGGCTCTCCAAATGTTATTATTAGCGGTGATTTAAATTTTACTCTATCTCTAAATGAGATTTGGGGTCCTTTTGCTAGACCCGATCCATTAGCTCCTTTTCTCATTTCTCAGATTTCATCTCTCGGTCTTTTGGATGTTCTGCCTCTAAAGCTGGAGCCAACTTGGAGAAACAACCGAAAATTGGATGATGCAATTACAAAATGTCTTGACCGTTTTCTTATTTCGGATTCCCTTATGTCTTTGAAATTTCGTATAAGTGCCCGTGTGGAGTCTGGTGGGATTTTCGATCACCGTCCTATTGTTTTATCCATATTTCTTCCTGAAACTAAGCCCCCTCCTCCCTTGAAATTCAATCCATCTTGGCTATTGGAGGCCGATTATAAAGCTCTGGTTCATTCAAATTGGTTCCACTTTGAGCCCTCCTCGTAGATTCCTTTCATGCAATTATGGGCTGATAATATCTCAAGAATCAAAAGGGTCACTAAAATTTGGGCCCGAGAATATAGAGCTAATCAACTATCTGCCCTTAAATTTACGGAAGCGGAGATTGCAGAGCTTTTTAAAAACAACTCCTCAGGTATCCTTTATGAGTATGAATCAGATTCATTAAAAGCTTTGGAAAAGAAGCGTCAAGATCATCTAAATAAGGAGGAACAATTATGGCAGTTAAAAAGCAGGGCTCTATGGATCAAGGAGGGGGACAAAAACTCAAAGTTTTTTCATCAATATGCTTCTTATCGTAAAATAAAAAACACCATCTTAGAAATCAAATCTCCTACTGGTTATCTGGCTCGTACACTCGAAGAAAAAGCTAATGCCGGTGTTGCTCATTTTAAAAATTTGTTTAAAGCTCCGGCAGGAGGTCCCATTCATGAGATTTTACAAATATTACAATTATTCCCTCGGATGATTACAAATGAGATGAATGAATCCCTCACAAAAGAAGTTGATGAGAAAGAGCTGGAATTAACTCTCAAGAGTTTTCAAAAGGGGAAAAGTCCTGGACCCGACGGTTTTAAAATTGAATTTTATCTCAGTTTCTACGATTTAATCAAGGATGATCTGCTCTTAGTTATAAGAGAATCTTAGAAATCTGGAAAATTTTTGAGTGCTATCAACTCAACTTTCATTTCTCTGACCCCTAAATCATCTTCGCCCACTTCTTTTGACGATTTTCGGGCAATTTCTTGCTGCAATTTGATATACAAGATTATCTCAAAAATCGTTGCCCAACGTCTTAAACCTATTTTAAGCTCCATCATCTCAGAGGAACAATTTGGTTTTCTTTTCAAAAGACAAATTCATGACGCTGTCTCTCTGGCTCAAGAAGCTCTTCATTCAGTCCATTTACACAAAAAACCTTCCGTTGCTTTAAAATTGGACCTGTCTAAAGCCTCTGATAGAGTGAATTGGACTTTCTTAAGACTTTTGCTTATTCAGATTGGAGTAGCTATCGAATTTTTCGAATGGATTATGGGATGCATCCAATCAGCATCCTTTGATGTTATCATTAATGGATCTCCTTTGTCCTTTTTTCGTGCCTCCCGTGGTCTTCGTCAAGGTTGCCCCCTCTCTCCCTTTCTGTTCCTTCTTATTGCTAAAGCCTTAAGTCAATTATGTTATCAGGCAAAGGATAGTGGGGTCCTCAAAGGCATTCACATCGCTGGTTTTGAATCCTTAACTCATATCCTTTTTGTTGACGATATCCTCCTTTTCTACGAAGCCTCTATTGAAAATTCCCTTTCCCTTCAGAGAATTCTTTCTCTCTTTCAATCTACTACCGGAATGTTGATCAACATAGAAAAATCTTGTTTGATTCACACTAACATTCAGAATCATATTTTATCTCAAATCAAGCTCTCTCTCTCTTTCCCCTCTATTGAATGGTATTCAAGTTTCAAATATTTGAGTTTTTCTTTGAAACCAAATTCATATTCGTTCAAAGATTGGTTGTGGCTTTACCAGAAAGTGGAAAAGTGTATTCAACATTGGAAAAACCATTTTCTTTCTAGAGGAGGTCAGCTGGTGCTTCTTAAAGCAGTTCTCCAAAGTATTCCTTTATATTGGGCCTCCATTGCCTCAATCCTGAAAGGGATTCTCCACAAAATTTGCAAATTATGTTTTTCCTTTCTTTGGAGAGCTAGTAAAAAAGCAGAGGGGATTCCCCTGGTGAAGTGGACTTTGCTCGCCCTTCCAAAAGATCTGGGTGGTTGGGTGATTAAAAATATTCCACTTTTTTGTCTCTCTCTTGCTGCTAAATAATTATGGATACTGACAGAGTACCCTAAATCCCTTTGGGGAAGGATCATGTGAGCTAAATATATCCCTGGAAATTCGCTGGTCTCATGGTTCAGATCTCCAAATAAATCCTATAAAAATGCCTCTATTGGTTGGAAAGCTCTGGTCATGGCTTTTCCCCTTATTGGTCAATGGACGGCTTGGAAAATTGGAGATGGGAAACAAGTTCGCATTGGACAGGACCCATGGGTTGGAGTAGGAGATGCTTACATCTTCTCTCAAGAATTAATTTCGGAGCTGCATAAATTAAACATATTCACTATCGCTGATGCAACATCTTCTTCTCCTCAAGTCGGGGGTTCCATGGGTTGGAAGTCTGCCTCGATTTTTGGGGATTACTGGATCTTGTGCTTCAAAATGGGAATCCTACATTTCTGCATTGGTGAATAATTTTATTCTCTTGGACTCTGGGGAAAAAGATTCATTGGTATGGTCTCAAAATTCAACAAATGGTTCCTATTCTGCAAAACTGGGTTATAAGGTTGCAATAAAATCTTCCTTTTAAGGAATAGTTCCTTCTTAGATATCTCCCTTGTGGAAAGCTCCTAGCCCCATCAAATCCAAGTTGGTCCTTTGGCTGTCTCTAAAAAACAAACTATTAACATGGGATAACTTATAACACCGTGGATGGAAAGGTCCCAACAGATGTCCTTTATGTGCCATTGATGCCAAATCTGTTTCTCATTTATTCTTCCACTGTTCATATGCAGAGTCTGTTTGGCAAAAATCCTCCTCCTCTTTCACATCGATCCATCAGCCTCCCGTAGATTCATATGAAGGCATTTGGTGGGTTAGAAATATGGCCATTTTCAATGACAAGCACGTCCCTCTTGAGCTGACTGTGGCAATGATTTCTCAGTGGGTTTTTGAATACAAGTGCCCTCAAAAGTCTATAAAGGTGCGCACTATAATCCCTCCTTCTATTATTACAAGCTCCCCTTGGGCTTTCTTCGATGGGGCAAGCCAAGGTATGCCTCCTTTGACAGGTGCAGGGGTTGTTCTTCATCTCTCTATAAATTCCAAACTCAACTTACTATATGCTCCTGGTCATGGTTCGAATAATAAAGCCGAACTTGCTGCTCTCTTGATGCTTCTTTATGCGGCTAAGTTAAAAAATATCAGGGACATTCAGTATTTCGATGACTCCAAATTCGTAATAGACTGGGCTCAAGAAAAGTCTCAGTTACACTCTCCACATCTTCAAGCCATTACTCGCAGTATTAAAAAACTCATGGCTGAATTTCAAAACCTCTCTTTTTGTCACATCTTTTGGGAATTGAATATGGAAGCAAATGCTTTATAAAAAACAACCCTCACTTTGCCTCCAGGTTTGCTGAAAATATCAGACTTCTCTTCAAATAATGAAGAGACATACATGATTTAACTTTCTGTATTCAGAATAAGTAAAAAAATCGACCCAGTTCTTATGAAGGTGCAGGGATAGTTTTTGCCCAGAATTAAGGCCTAGGCATCAGAGGTATGTGCAGAAACTATCAGTGTTTCTATGTAGAAGTGCGGTCTAGCGGAAATTTGTTTTTCTGGCTTCGTTTCTCTTGTTATGGACGATATTTTAAAGCTGACAAGGGAGGAAAAATCAAGTTTTTTCTTTATTAGGAACATATGAGGATGAATCTGATTCTTAGTGAAAGCCAGCAGTAAATACATACATAAATTAAATTTTTGTGGTAAAAGAAGATTTTTGTCTTCTCTATCTGATGTAAAGATACATTGAAATGTACAGTTCTAATGAGCCTTTTGTAAAAACCTCTCTTGAAGGGGCCGATCTATTATTTTACTCAATAAAATAAAGATATTTTTCTGAGGGAAAAACAAATAAAAAAAATAAAAAATAAATAAATAAATAAATATATAAATATAAATAAATAAATATATATATATATATCACGACCAAACTACACACCAGATTGGTGTATGAGACCCCCTTGTTTGTGGGAAAAGGGACCTAGCTCCACGCAGTGATTTGACCGCTAAGTCTACAAAGGCATACATGCTCTACCCCCCTATGATTTTTAACTTGTGACCTCTTAGGAGAAAACACATGCTCTTAACCATTTAAGATGTTAATAATCAATTAAATATAAGTAAAAAAAAAACATATTATTTTAATAATAAAATTTGATTTGGATTGGATCATTATGTTGTTTTCCATCTATCTCAATGCTTTTAGAGTGGAAAAAGTGGAGGAATCGGATCGTATGACCATTTTTACGAGCGGGACCCATTTTGGAAAAACAAGGTTTCAAACCTTCCAGTAGCGTTTTGAAGCATCAAATGACTTTTTTTGAGTGTAAAACGACTCTTTCTTTCCTATTCTACACATAAAGACAATTCCAATGGTGCAAGAATCACGTCAATCAGAGTTTGTATGCAAAAGTTATGCCACTTAGAAGTTGACTTTCCTATTTTCACCACCACAATTCAAGAGGAAGCCATGCCAGCCGCATTATTCATGAAAAATGGGCTAGCCACGTGATTATGGTGAAGAAGAATCTAGAAGAATTTATATTATAACTTTGTTAAGAGTTGAGGTAGTCAAACCTAACCACTAGTAGGCTATCAAATTGTGTTATGACTGGGCAAGTAGGAGGAAAAGGGGTTTTATTCTTTTGAATGCACTTGTTCCATAGCTAAGAAAAAATAGTTGAGAGGCATATGAGATAGAGAACACAAAGAGGATTTGTGCTTTGTAGTGGCTCACAAGGCACATGTCATACTTCTTTGTACTTGCAAACATTTTCTATCCAGAGAAAGAGAGCATAATGACCTCACCTTCCAGGTGGGTTTTTCTCCCGAAAGGGTTTCCTAGGTCATATGTTGTGTCAAATGTGTGTGTGAGATTTTATTTCACTATTCTGTATTTTATGCATAATTTTTAATTTGCATGCATACACTATTAACAGTAATCTACATAACTGTAAATCTAAAGAGAAATAAAATTGTAATAATGTAGGATTGGGATTTTTAAGTATAGTTTTAACAGATATGTTGTGACAAAATGTCGAGTGGAATATCCAAGGCAATTTACAAATCAAATTTATAGAAAAATAGAAAAGGTAATATGGAAAATAAATATGTATTATTGCAAGGGATACTTCTAGCCAAAGAAGCAAACATCGAATATTTGGTGGCGTTGGGAGATTCACAGCTAGTTATCCATAACCTCGTTGATGGATCTTTGCTTAAGAATTGCAAGTTGTGATGTATTGTTAATCGAATCAGGAATATGAAACTAGCCTTCTCTACGATTAGCTTCTTTCATGTGTTTAGAATGAACAATTTCGTTGGAAATTATCTCACTAATAAAGTTGTAAACTTGGACGCAGGAGTCCTAATGAGAAATGGTATTCCTTTCCTAGCAATTATTCCTTAACAATGGGTATGATATGCAGTCTAATTTTTGTCTATATCTACATCTCTTTTGGAGAATCTACAACTCCAAAGTCCATGTGTCCTTTAAGATAGTAAAACAACTAAGAGATATTAAGAATAATGATCGATGTGAGGTTACTATTATAACTGGCCTCAGATGATTTTTATTATACTCATTTTTGTAGAGGGCACAATCCAAGCACAATTTTTTATTTATCTTCATGGTTAAAAATATGTAAAGGCTTCATATTGGTTTGTTTGTGTGTTGGCCGGATAAATCGATCTTGCGGACAAGATTGATCTCCCTAGTGTCAGAAGACAATCTAGCAACAAACAAACAACTAAGTTTATCTTTCTCTAAATATATTCATTTTACAAGTAAATTATATAAAGGTGTCGATCCTACCTTAGATCCAAACGCTTATTTGCAACCGTAGTTTTTCAGTCGGATCAGTAGTTCTTCCGTCGCAACAATAGTTCTTCTGTCGCTTGAAAGTGTCATCTTTAAAGACCTGCAATCACAAACAAAAAAATATTAGATAGCACTTGTATAAGAAATAATTATAAAACATACCTATCACAGTGATCAAGGAATCTATGAAATAAACGATCAAATGACAACTTATTGAAATAAACAATCGAACGAAAATTTATTGAGAAAAACAAACTTGATTGTATTAACTTTTAAATAATAGAAGAACCTTACAACCTTAGCCTTGATGTTGAATAGGCCTTCCCGGGGTCCGAAGCAGGAGTTTCCTCTACATTGATACGCCTTGCACTCTTCCTCTAGGAGCACATAGAGGTATGTGATCTTTCCTCACAAAAGCTTAGCAGAAAGGAGTCTAAATCTCAACAGCACTTCACCTCAATCACACATTAAAGCTTGAACTCCCCTTGAGGCTACCCAATGCCTCTTTTATAGTGCTGATGAGGAGGTTAGGGTTCCACCTATGAAGAGATAGAATCCTCCTTCAAAGGGATAGGCTCCTCACATCAAGGGGTTAGCTCCTTAAGGTGTGGGATGCATGAACCTTACAAGATCGTACTCACCCCCAAAAAACTCATCCAGAAGCTTCTAGAATTGACCAAAAATCACCTTTTTCACTTTACTTTCTCGCCCTTTTGACTTTGACAGGGGTACGTAGGCATTACATAGAGAAACTGCATTCTGGAACGCAGGTAAGCTTCACATTACCTGTGTACCCCAGCCAGGAATGCAGGTAAGCTTCACATTACCTATGTACCCAGGGTTTTGGAGTTTTTTAGGGTTTTTATCCTGCTTTTAGGGCTTGAAATGAGGAGTAGAGGTTGTAATACTTGCAGAGGAGGTAAGTATGAGTGACAATGAGCTCATAAAGTCAGCAGAATGTCAAGGTGATAGTTTTTAGTGCAACAGATTTCCCCCTAAAGTGCGAAGTCTGGAATAGATGAAGATGAAGTCTGTCATATATGAAGAGTGAAGTACTTTATCATTTCAAGGATCATCCTGTGGACACCCTAGTCGGAACCTATAAAAACATTCAATTCAAAACATATATATGTAAACATATCATCGCTAAGGTAGGCAATCTCATACTTAGATCAAAACTAACTAGAAAACTAATTTAAACTGTTCTGATACAGGAATGATTTTCAATACATCAATAGTATAGACATGTGTAGACACAGTATCGACGCAGCCATCTGTTTATGAATAGTCCACTGTATAAATGAATAACAAAATTCCTTGCAGCCTGAATGGTAGAAACTAGATCCAGGATCTTGATTTCTGTTTCTCGAACCAGTACGATTCTATCCATGTGAATAAATGTGTCGAAGTCGAACATGGTAGAAACCACTTGATTACCAGTCAATAGTGTAAACTGTTAAAAAGTGTGAGAGTAACCACCAGTAATGTCAATGTCTCTCAAAGTACTTAGTACAATCCATGAAATGTGAATGAATGAGCTGAAGTCGAACATCCCACGGAATCATTCGATCGAAGGTCAATGATGCAACCTGTCATCGAAGGCAAGAAACCTGCCATTAAGGCATGCAGATTCCAAGGTACTGATGATTTCTAGATCAACTTCCTAGATAATGAGCTATCGTCGATAGAAAGTGATATGTCGTAGGCAAGCTCACAACACGAAATCATAGATCAAGTTTTGAAGAAATATATTGGCAAGGGCTCACTCAGGGATGGTCAAAATGGAAGACAAATATTTTGCAGATGAATGGTTTGTTTGAACTGTCCTCTTGAACACATAACAACACTGCAGATGGCTTGGTGACAATTGACCCAAAGCTAATACCCAAAAACTGGCTGAAGACTTTCAAAATGGTTTGATTAATTGTTAGGCAAAGGATTTCCCAACCCAAGTGAACAAAAGTGACGTGTTCAAGAGTGGTTAACAGCTTTTCGAAGAATCAAAATACAGCAAACAGGTTCATTTTTCTCTCTTTTCCCCCACCATTTCTGGAAAGTACCTCTTTATTTTTAACAAGCTTGAGGAGGATAACATTTGCTTGTTTATAAGCTCATCCTTCGGATGAGTCCAACTTAGTTTAAAATTCAAACCCTAAGAAGGAGTGGTTCGTTCCTGCTTAAAATTGAACAGGTCCTTTACTGTTACATTTTAATGAGTCCAGTATAGGAGAAACTCGGTGTTTTTCAATTTTAGGGAGTCAGAAGAAAAAACTTAAGAAAAATCCATGGGTGTACTTTTTCGTAAATTTAGTCTCTCGAGCCCGAAAAAGGATAAAATAATGCAGGAGAGGACTCTATTGACCATAATTAGTCAACGTATACCTTTTTCGTAAATAGTCCATTTCAGTTCGTAAAAGGGGTAAACTTATACTGAAGGGACAATCATTCATTTACTTTAACGAGTTTGAATAGTCAAGTACTCAGCAATCTTTTTATTTTTAAAGAGTCTGAAAAGGGCTTAAAAGAGAACTCAAGATTTCGCTTTTTTCGTAAGTTTTAACGAGTTCGAAAAAAAAGATAAAAATGTACTCATGTTTTTCTCTTTTTCGTAAGTTTTAACGAGTTTGAAAAAGGGATAAAAATGTACTCCTGTGGTCGACTTTCAATTTAATTTACGAGCAGGAAAAGACGGAAAAAACTCGGCATTTTCATGTGTTTTACGAGAATGAAAGATAGCAAAATAATCTCGGGATTTTCATGAGTTTAACGAGTCTTGAAAATAACCGAAATCGACTCAAGATAGGTTTCATTTTTACAAAATCTTGAAACAGAGAAAAACTATGCTTCAGAGTGGTTTCATTTTTACACAAGCTTGAAACAAAGAGAAAACTATGCTTGATGCCCCCTAAGCGTAACTGCTAGAGCGCATGCCCCCCCAGCTTCATTTCATTCAACTAAGTACACTGCTGGTAATTAATAGCTGGATGGAATGAAGGTTCATTTACGAGATCATATGAAAGACCTGACCTAAAACCGTAAGAAAATTATGCAAAAACTGAAATAACTAACCTAAATATATGACTTAACATTTACGAGATCTAGTCAAAGACTCGACTCAATTAGGGGAGGATTTGTTTCATTTTTTAATGAGCTTGACACAGGAAAAGAACTATGCTCATGGCAACATGTTTCATTTTTTAACGAGGTTGACATAGTAAAAGGAACTTTCCTCTTGATACACTGATTCATTTTTAACGAGGTTGACACAGTAAAAGGAACTTTCCTCATACCTGATTCATTTTTTTACGAGGTTGACTCAGTAACAGGAACCATCCTCAGAAACTACTTATTTCTAATCTATTAATCTACTCTCTACAATCTACCTACTGATTCATTTTTTAACAAGGTTGACACAGGAAAATAACTGTCCTCATACCTGATTCATTTTTTAACAAGGTTGACTCAGTAACAGGAACTATCCTCTGATCGACTGATTCATTTTTTAATGAGGTTGACACAAGAAAAGAACTTTCCTCTTTGAAGCTTGTTTCATTTTTTTAACAAGCTTGACACAAGAAAAGGAACTATGCTCTCGACTAACTGATTCATTTTTTAATGAGGTTGACACAGTAAAAGGAACTATCCTCACACTCACTGATTCATTTTTTAACGAGGTTGACATAGTAAAAGGAACTATCCTCGGAAACTTGATCATGGCTTCCAACTGGAAGAAACACATGTCAATGGACACACCTTGATCATGGCTTCCAAGAGGTCTTCATCAGAAGGAAGAATAGTTCTCTGGAAGGAACACATGTCAAGGGACTCAAAAGGGATAAGAACATCGCGTTCAAATAATCCCATAGAGTTTTCCATGTCAATTACCGGATCTAAGTCAAAGGAAGACGAGCAAACAGTGAGAGGCTCACTTACATCGGTAACTGAAAACATGGGACTAGTTGCCACATAATTAACCCGTGGCGGGGTAGATACCACTTGCGTATGAGGAACATTCAGGGATGTCGGAATATTGGTAGTCGAATCAAGACTAGGGAACGAAAGCTGGTCTACAGTCACAATATTTCCATTGTGAGGGAAAGACATCACGCGAAAGAGTGTTGATACGACAGCTTTCATTGCATAGACATAGTCTCGCCCAAGGATTAAATTGAAATCCAAGGGACCTCGAACTACCATAAGATCAATACAAACAGTTTTACCTTCCAAAGTAATAGGAAAATTAGGAAGGATCCCTAAAGGTTCACTAATGGTTCTGTTAAAAGATTTCAAATTCTGCGTAATAGGCACAAGCTGAGGGGAACCCAAAGCTTTCCAAGCAGTTGAGGATAAAATACTAACAGAAGCACCTTCATCTACCTGTGTGTGGTGTATGTCCCTACCACCAAACTTCACAATGATTTGGAAAGGGATGGAGAAAGGAAGACGAGGTTTTGTCAGTCTATTCCTTTCAAAGGAAAAGACCTCAGTACTTGGAGGGGGTTCTGTAGAAACAGGTGAAATGCCCCCTAGCGTAGAAGAATCTGATGTAACAAGAAGAATCTGAGCGGTATGAAGTTCACTCTCTACAAGGAGAATGGGATCGACCGAATGTGAAATCAAATCTACCACTTGATCAAATAATGGATCATCAACCTGAGTGATATGAGTTTCACTCTCCAATGGAAGAGTGGGATCGACTGTACTTGAAATTAGATCAATCACTCCGTCAGTTGACGGTAGGTTGGGAGAAAGTTTACGGTAACCAGTTGGAAATTCTTGCTGTGGAATAGTAAGGTTTTCCAACAATTTTGAGGCTTCATCCATGTGAGGGAAAATGTGAGTTTGATGACTCCCTTTGCATAACTTACAAGGAAACCTAACTTTACCCTTTTTCCCAGGAACCTGACTATCACTGGTTGATGGATCAACGGAAAGTTGATGAGATTTTTCCGACCATACTTCAAAGACCTTTGGAATACTGGGACAATTGGTAAGGAAGTGGTCACCCTTACAAAGCCTGCAAGGGTATTTGAGTTTACAATGCATGTTGGAGGTTTCCTCAACACTACTAACATTTACAGCCATGGTTGGTTGGTTGACTTCTTTCTTATCTTTCTTCTTCTTCTTCTTCTTCTTCCCTTTCTTCTTCTTCTTAGCCACCTGGTTACTAGCGTCAAGGCTTTTACCAAGCGAAGAGGAAGAAATGGAGGAAGAAATATTAGGCGAAGAAGGTAAAGGGTCAACAGAAGGTTGGTGATGTTGAGATAGTGAACTCTGTTGAGGTGAAGCATCCGGTTGAGGTGGAACAATTGGAGTATTCGGGGCCAACGAAGTTGAAAATAACCATATCGGTAAACCTATTGTAAATCCAGGTAATGAAAAAGTAGCCATATAAGGAGGACCAACATTTCCAAAGCAAGGAAAAGTACTAGGATTCTCATTAAGAGGGGTTCCTTGGTTGGTAAATTCTGAAACAGTTGCCATTATATTCAACTTCAGTGAATTTTATTAACAATTTAAAACTAAAATTAAAAATTAACAATTCACACCTATGGTCTCTAAAAGTAAAAACAAACAAATTAACACGCACTATCAAATTTAGGAGTCAAACCACACACAAACAGTAGATTCCCACACTAAAAACACTAGTTGGTGATGAAATCCAACATCGTAGAATTTTAATGTAGAAATGGCGGTTGGAATAGTTACCCCGACAACCTGCTTAATGAAACAGACTGGCACAAGTTTCTTCACAAAACCATCTCGAGTGAAGAGAACTCCCCAAATAGTCCAAGTGAGTCTAGTCGACGTCTGCTCCAGGTACAGTGAGATCTTTCCTTCACCGTCACCTTAGGAAATAATCTTAAGTTTATGGACACTAAGGTTACCAACAGTAACAAATGCAACTGGGGGAACAGTCTACGATCCAATTCCACGCGCAAGGGCAGATTAACAAAGCTCAATCCCCTTGAAGGCTCCTCGACATGGTCAATCCGAGGTTTACCAAAAAGTGACCCCAGTCTCCTCGACAATGGTTAATCCGAGGTTTACCATTTGTAATGTGCGCAGATCTTCTATCTTTCCCAATGAAACATAATTGATTGTCTCAAAGGTTTGGACATGATCTCATGATTAACTCCTTTAAGAGAAGCTTCCCAGATTGTACCAATTACAATTGGATTTATTTCCTACCGCAAGATTTATCTACTTGTTTGTTTTTACTATCTTGGAGAGTTAATTACTCCCTACTCCAAGATACTAGCCTAAGCTATATTGGTGATAAGAGCCTTAGAAATAGAAAAGATTACTAGATCATTTTTAATTAAGCGTTGTTTTTATGGGCTGTTATTTAAGTCAATAGGTATGGAAATGAAAATTTGATGGTGTGAATACTCGACTTCCAAACACACTAAAAAATGCACCTAAAATGATAAACAATTCGTTTTTCTTTCAATGAAATTCTGGCTAAAGAAAGAGTTCGAGAATGCAATTTCTTTAGGAGACAATTCTTTCTTTGAACATGAAGAATAAATGAAAAGAAAATCTTTTTGTTTTTTCAATAAGAACTCAAAACGAGACAAATAATCAATGCTCACAATAAATCCCTTTCTCTTTCAAAACTCGAAACTACAAAAAACAACTTTTCTTTCAAAAGAAATTACAAGTTCTAATTAAAAAGCACTCAAAACTACGAAAAACTAATTTTGAGATCTACAAACTTTGAAAATCTAATTGAATAAAAGCTTTAATTTTTTTTTTTTGGAGAATGTTTTGCTTAGTTGTTCAGTAAACTAAGGATTCATTTGCCCAGAATGACAAATAAATCAAAAAACATCCAGATATGTTTTCTTTTGTAAAAATGAAATTTAGAACTTATAACAAAGTTTGTTCAAAGATTTGCAAAGAGAAAACTAGATATATTTCTCAAAAAGAATGAATTTCACAACCAAGTCAGACTCATCAAGAAGATAAAAGATACCAAGGTGATCTAAGGCACTTTTAAGCTTCTAATCTTTGGGTCACTACAGAGACAAAGCGAAAACCACTCTAAAAATGCAAAACTTCTAGAAAATCATTCAAAACAAAAGTGCTATGAAACTCATTCACAAGAGATTTTCGACAGAAAACATACAGATTTGGGCAGACACTAGCAATCCTAAATCAAATCTAAGCTAAACTGAAAGAAGAAATCTAAGTTTTTCAAGACTTTTAACAGGGTCTGCAACAATGTGCGGTCCCTAGAAAAGTTCAAGAAAAAACAAAAAAGACTTCAAAACTTTTCAAAGCAAAGTAAATCTAAGTTACCCAAGCCCATACAAAGCAATCAAAAATCATAAAAAAGCATTTTCTCAAATCAAAACAAGTCCTCCCCTAGTGGAGTCGCCAATTTGTTGGCCAGATAAATCGATCTTGTGGACAAGATCGATCTCCCTAGTGTCAGAAGACAATCTAGCAACAAACGAACAACTAAGTTTATCTTTCTCTAAATATATTTGTTTTACAAGTAAATGCTATAAAGGTGTCGATGCTACCTTAGATCCAAACACTTATTTGCAACCGTAGTTCTTCCGTCGCTTGAAAGTGTCGTCTTTAAAGACCTGCAATCACAAACAAGAAAATATTAAATAGCACCTGTATAACAAATAATTATAAAACATACCTATCATAGTGATCAAGGAATCTATGAAATAAACGATCAAACGACAACTTATTGAAATAAACAATCGAACGACAATTTATTGAGAAAAACAAACTTGATTGTATTAACTTTGAAATAATAGAAGAACCTTACAACCTTAGCCTTGATGTTGAATAGGCCTTCCCGGGGTCCGAAGCAGGAGTTTCCTCTACTTTGATAAGCCTTGCACTCTTCCTCCAGGAGCACATAGAGGTATGTGATCTTTCCTCACAAAAGCTTAGCAGAAAGGAGTCTAAATCTCAACAGCACTTCACCTCAATCACACAGTAAAGCTTGAACTCCCTTTGAGGCTAACCAATGCCTATTTTATAGTGCAGATGAGGAGGTTAGGGTTCCACCTATGAAGGGATAGAATCGTCCTTCAAAGGGATAGGCTCCTCACATCAAGGGGTTAGCTCCTAAGGTGTGGGATGCATGAACCTTACAAGAGCGTACGTATGTTGTAGCACCATCCGTGTTTCAATCTGACCAAAAATTAGTATTTCACTTTTACTTTCGCCTTTGAATTTGATAGGGTACGTGCATTACATTCAATGCGCATTCCTAGAATGCAGTAAGCTCACATTACCCGCGTACCCTAAAGCCAGAATGCAAGCTTCACATTACCTGCGTACCCAGGGTTTTGGAGTTTTTTAGGGTTTTTCTCCTATTTTTAGGGCTTGAAATGAGGAGTAGAGGTTGTAAGAATTGCAGAGGAGGTAAGTATGAGTGACAATGAATTCATACCGTCAGCAAAATGTCAAGGTGACAGCTTTCAGGTGACAGCTTTTAGTGCAACATTTTTAGTGCAACATTGTGAATTGAAAAAAAAGGCCCTCAGGGTTAGCTCAATTGGTCGAGGTCCCATTGCTAAAGCACCTTGTCAATGGGAGGTCACAAGTTCAATTCTCCTCAATGCCCTAGGGGTTAGGATCATATTAGTTTGGCCGGGGGCATGGTCCCTTCGGGTGGACCTACCCTGAAAAAAAAAAAAAAAAAGAAAAAAAAGAAAAAAGAAAAAAGAAAAAAGAAAAAAAAAAAGAAAAAAAAGAAAAAAAAGAAAAAAAAAAGAAAGAAGCTTTGAATATGTATATATCTAGAAGGAATAGAAGGAAAATATATATTATAAATTGAATGGAACATTTAGGAGGGAAATACAATCACTAAAGTATTATGATCTAGTTGCATAAAACATTGATAAAGCTTAGATAATTAACAAAAATGACAAGATTTACAAGGATTAAATTTTGTGTATCACAAATGGATTATGGAGAAAGTTGATATTTTCCCAAGAGTAATCTACATTAAAGGATTTGTAAGTTTGAGCATTGTGTACAATGTCCAGTAGTGGTTTTTCTCTTTCCCAACTAAGTGATGAAGAATATCTATTAGCAAGTTTACAATTGTTCTCAATTTCTACTTGTCACGTCAGCTTAAATGGGTTACCCAACCCACAGAGTGAGGACATGACTCATTTTTTAAAGCTCAATATAAATTTGAAATCATTTATAGTCCAATGTCATTTAAATGTTTGAATATGTGTAACTAAATAAACATTATAGGACAAGAAAAATAGGTCTCCATACCCCCTATACACATAAACATAAATATAATTAAATTGTGGATTGTACAAGTCAAAATACAATACTTATAGCCCAAGGGGTAAGCTCAACCAGTTTTCACTAATGTTGTCGAGCATTTGGCTAGTTTACTACTCACAGGTGTCTAGTGAAAAGCCATAAGGTTAGGCACATTGTTGATCAGAGTAGATCAATAAAATGCTTATGCATAGATCTAAGTGTCTAGATGTGTGGAAGTCACCTAATTGACCCTTAACCTTATCAATTACTTTAATTATTAAGGTAATTGACTTTTATAAATAAAGTGAGTTAATATAATGAAATGCAAATGTAATTTGCAATAATGAATTAGATGAAACCCAAATGTTGATCTCAAGTGATGATGAAATCTAATCTCAACCATCAACCACTTTGGAGATTAGGGTTGTAGATTTGGTAAATAAATCAAACTTATAAAATGAAGGCTAGGCTAAGGGAGAAGACACATCTTTTGAGCAGAAGACAATGAGATAGCGAGATCTCAGTGATTGGGCAAATAAGTACTTTCATCCAAGTGTGCATGGTTTGAGGAAGAGTGTAAGGAGAAACAAGGGAGAAGGATCTAGCTTAGCCAACATATCGAAGGGCGGGTCAAGGGTTTGATCAACTATATCATTTCCAGGTTTATTTTTGTAATTTTATTTTTCCTAAGAGGGCCATCATCCTATCAAGGGAGCCATTATATGTTGTAGTTTATTGTAAATGAAATAAGAGATCTTTAAAAACATAAATTTTTGCATGTGTTTGAGATCGGTTAATGTTTTCTTCCATTGTTATCTATTTTACATGTTAAAATCTTAGTCATCCTTTTTATTAAACATATTTTTGTAATAACTAAACTACAAAAATAAATCTACTTGGAAATAATTAGAGAAGTTATTAAGGTTAAAAAATTAACATTGTGTCAAAGTTTTATCTACAAGTGACCAATTTTTATAGAATTGCATACAGGCATAAGAGACCATATATGTACATAAGTTGTAGGGACCAAGCAGTCCAGCTTCATGTGAGAGAGTGCATATTGGGCCATACAAGGAGTTAAGTGACCATACAATTGCAATAAAATGAGAGAGCCATGTGAGGTCATATGCACAAGTGATTGTAATACAAGAGAGTCGTAAGGCGACGAAGGTTAAGTTTGAAAGGTGTAACACAAATCCATGCACAAAGGAGATTTATAAAAGATAAATCTATGAAGGGGAGATGAATCTACTAAGGTGGGTGCCTTCTCTCTACAAATATGAGGTCAAATGAAACATTGGGCAAGGATCCAAGTGATGGTGAAGAATTACAATGTTGTGTTTGTTTCAAATGGATCACAAAATGGATCTCAACACTGAGGAAAAAAATCACACACAATCCTAAAAAACCACATAAAATTGTATATAAGAAGCAAAATGAGTTGAGAACTACAGTAGTGAGATATGCAAACCTAGATAATTTTCATGAAATGTAGAATCTAATCCAACCTCTAGTACTAGGGACCTCTAGCGACTCAAGGAAAACAATCCACAAAAACATATGATTGAATAACCTTGACGAAGTGAGAGAATTGTAGCACAACAAGGTAAGATAAACATGTTGGAAAAAGAGAATTGAGGGCCAAATCTTCATTTCACTATCATAAAGAATTAGAGAAAATTTATAGTGTGAGGAGGGTGAAACTCTAAGGATCCAAGCCTATATACAAGTTTGAACAATCATTATATAGATCTCCACTTCCCTAGGATAAGCACCCTCCTAAGGCTAAGAATAAGAATTATAACTCCTTTTAATGTCACAAATGAGATTCCCAACTCATAATGATTGGTAGAAATACAACCATTGGTATTGTTTAAAATAAGCAATGTAACACGCTATTTATAACACACTATGTTAAGCCCTAAATAAATTCCTACATATCGAGTTATCATATTTCTATTGTTTAACAATGTGGTTACTTAGACTCTTTAATTATAATTGTACCCTTTGTCTCTTATATATACCGAGTAGACATAGTTTTAGAATTCACCTAATCTTGAACATTTGTTATATCATAAAAGAAGGATGACCCTATTACCCCTCTTTTAGCAGGGGTACCCAAATTTTTTTGATAAAGGACCATGCCACTTATGAGCCCAATTTTTTTCAATATTTTGACATTTTAGGCTATGTGGGATGCAAATTAAAAGTGTATCCTAGTTCCCCCTCAATGGATGATAGTGATTAGTATTTATCATCTCATATTGATGGTGCTTTGTTTTATGGCTTTGCTAATTACTCCCTTGTGGGTGATCAATCCAAGCCTTGATGGACATGGTTATCTCATGGGTTCGTGCGCATCATGGAGGTGGATCCATTAGGATGCATGGATTAAAGGAACACATATTGTATTAACCCCGTAAAGGTGATCACATTGTGTAAGAGTGTAGAAATTTTAATACAAGTTATGTATTGCCTGGATTCTCCTGATCTAACTATTATATGCCGCTGTTAAATACATAATCGCTTCTACTAAAATATTTGTAGAATTTAAAACACGATCACCATTTTCAATATCAATAAGAAATATCAGTCACACATAACACAAATGTTTTTATTGGGAAAGCATAAAGCTAAAAACCCACTATCATATATTATGTATATATCACGGATCATGAAACAATATCATACAAAGCTATAATTCAAGAGCTCTTAGTACAATATACAATCATCTCACACTGTCATACAAAAATTGGCTAATTCATGTGCCAATTTACTGTCTCCAAACAGCCTGCCTCCTCTGCGCAATCCTAGCTGATAGAAATCCCTGAATGAATGGAAATCGTGCTTGACTTGATTGCGCAATCCTCATGGGCACATCCAATGTGTGTGTGGTTGCATAAGTGCACCCACTAATGTCACAAATGATAGCCAAACTGTCCCTTTCACCTACATCTCAACTGGGTCTCCACTGGATCTAACATGCATGTAGTTAACAACCGTAAATCTTCAGTTGCATGTGAGACCACTGACTGTGAATTAATTAATAATTAATTCATTGATCTCTCACTAGTGTATATTCAATTACAACTAGCACAACTGAGTTTAACTCACTGAACTGAGTTAAACTACTTTACAACTCACATAACTACACATCCAACTCTGTTACAACTTTGAATCACTCAGTTACAACTAAGTCCACTTGCATGTCCCACCAACCAACCTTTGA
This sequence comes from Pinus albicaulis, assembly GCA_034641835.2. Lineage (NCBI taxonomy): Eukaryota > Viridiplantae > Streptophyta > Pinopsida > Pinales > Pinaceae > Pinus > Pinus albicaulis. The sequence goes on from CM076581.1 coordinate 300,586,238, forward strand.
ACTCGAATTTCCTATAGCTAACTGATTTTCCACTTCTGTTAACTATTTCCAAGTGTCATTGAGAATAGATTATTGTTTATTGCCCAAATATTATTGAGGGATAATAATAGTCGACATGCATCTATAAATAGACATGTGATCTATAAATAGAACTCTCACATACATCTATAAATAGAATTTACTCAACCATATATAAATAGACATAACCTATAAATAGAATTTTCTCATGCATCTATAAATAGACCTCCACCTAAAAATAGCTTGAGGCTCCATCCTAGTTTAGGTGCATAATTTTCACTAGGATCTTCTTGTTGAATCTCAACACTCCCTCTCAAAAAGAAAGGGATTATCCTTCACCCCGATCATGTCTCTATGGTATTCAATGTTTTTCCTGGTGAGTGCCTTCGTCAAAATATTTGCATCCTGATCTTCTGTAAGAATGTATTGAAGCAACATGATCTTTTGCTGCACACAATCTCTAATACGATGATACCAGATATCTATATGCTTAGATCTATCATGAAACACAAGATTAATTGATATTTTAATGCAACTCTAATTATCACAATGAATCACTGTTGGATCTAAATGAGAACCAAACAAACCAACCAAGATCTTTCTCATCCAGATAGCTTCTCATGCAGCTTGAATCGATGCCATGTATTCCGCTTCTGCTGAACTGAGTGCCACGGATATTTGCTTCCTGCTGTACCAGGAAACAACTATAGATTTGATACTAAAGATCCCCACTGATGTGCTCTTTCTGTCCATTGGGTTTCCTGCCCAATATGCATCCATGAAGCCATGCAACTTCACCTCATCCATCTGTCTGTACCATAAGCCATACTCAGATGTGCCCCTCAGGTATCTCAGGACATGCTTGCACGCCTTCCAAAAGAGCTTGGTAGGCTTAACCATCGCTTTACTCAGCTGGTTAAACGCATAGCAAATGTTCGGTCTCGTGTTCACTAAATACATTAGCAAACCCTCTAACTGTCGATAGACAGTAGCATCCACTACCTCTCTAGATGTAGCATTCTCTTTCCTCTAGTTTCCTGGAAGAGGAGTATCCATGGGTTTGCAACCCTCCATGTGAAACTTACCCAGTATCTCCCTTGCATACTTGCCTTGAGACACAAAAATTTGACCATCTCACTGCCATATTTCCAATCCAAGGAAATAATGAAGGAGGCTTATATCCTTCATCTCGAACTCCTTTGCAAGGTCCTCCTTGCACGAGTGTATCAACTGCTCATCACCAGTCAATATTAAATCATCAACATAAAGAACAGTGATTAACAGCTTACCCTCCACCACAATTTGGTATAGGTTTGCATCTGACTCACTTTTGGTGAAGCCAAGTCTAGTGAAATAACTGTCTATTTGAGTGTACCAAGCACGGGGTGCTTGCTTCAGCCCATACAACGCTCTTTTGAGTCGGCACACATGCGACTCGCTGCTGAAGATCTCAAATCCTTCAAAATGCTCTATGTACACCTCTTCCTCAATGATCCCATTGAGAAACACAATCTTCACATCCATCTGATGAATATGCCATCCCATCTGCGCTGAGAGAGAAAGGATGGTCCTTGTAGAAGAATACCTTATGATAGGTGCAAAGGTTTCTTCATAATCAATCCCCTCTATATGTGAGAAGCCCTGGGCCACAAATATGGCCTTGTATTTCTCAACACTCCCATCAACAACTTGCTTTACCTTGTAGATCCATCTCGAACCTACCACTGATTTATCAACTGGCCTTGGAACAATTTCCCAAGCACTGTTTTGACAATGGAGTCATTCTCCTCCACCATTGCATATACCCATGTGGGCTCTTGCACTGCTTCCTGAAAGGAAGATGGCTTATTCACGATACATTTGCTCATGAAATCCATGTATCCAGCAATCGATCAGGAGACTCTCTTTTTCTGCACTGTGAAATAGAGGCTCCTACATTCTGCGCAACATTAAGTCTTAGCCTATCAGCTTCTGTGGTATGCCTTCTGCCAGCTCTAATGTTTAGCTTTGCGTGAGTGGACTCCTCCACTCCATGAACCTCCTCCTATGTCTGATCCACATCTAGAGACTCATCTTTGGGAACCAACAGTTCCTCCTCCGCATGCAAGTCTATCTCCCTCTCAAGTGACAACCGCATGGCTTTCCCCTCATCGAATTTTATATCCCGTCGCATAACAATCATCTTACTATTAAGAAAATACATAAGATAATTATGGGGTGTTTTTGTGTACCCCACAAATATCCCAACTTTAGCAGTCGACTCCAGCTTCTTCCCAGTGTTCTTGGTCACATGCACATAAATAGATGAGCCAAAAATATTAAAGTGTGAAACATCCAGTTTCTTACCAATGAAAGCTTCTTCAAGTGTACTCATGCCAAGTACTCTACAAGGACAACGGTTTTGCACATAAACCACACTGTCGCATGCTTCCACCCAAAAATGCATTGGTAGTCCCTGATCATGCAACATCGCTCGTGCTGCACCCATGATCATTCTATTCTTCCTCTCCGCGACCCCATTTTGCTATGGGTTATGAGGTGCTATGAGTTCTCTTTGAATTTCTTCTTTGCTGCAGAAGTATTTGAATTCGTTAGAGATGTATTCTCCATCATTAATGCTCCTCAGAGCCTTCACTTGCTTCCCCAACTCTTTATCCACCAATGCCTTAAACTCACAGAACTTTGATAATGTTTGATCCTTCTTCGACATGAATAAGATCCAGCATTTACGAGAAAAGTCATCAACAAAAATAACATAATACTTATGTTTTGTTGTTGAAGCAACCGAGAATGGTCCACAAACGTCTGTGTGAACTCTCTCTAAGGTCACCGAAGCACAGTTATCCTTTTCATGAAAGGTGGACTTTACATACTTCCCCATGGTGCAAACCTTGCACTGATCTAACTGAGCAAGTGTTCCCATTGGAAGTCCAGTAGATATTTTTTGCATGACTTTCAAGGCTCCATGATGAAGATGGCCCAATCGCCTGTGCCATAATTCGCCCTCATCCCGGCTCACCACTTTTTCTGCCTTGCCCATCATGGCAGTGCAACCATCTACCTCTAGCTTGTAGAGATTCTTAACTCGAATCCCTATCCTCTTGGATTGACCCGTTTTTTATGTCGCGGGAAAGCTTTTCCATCGCTGAAAACAACGTCATAGCCTCTATCCTCCAACATTGCGACTGAGACCAAGTTTTTCCTTATACATGGAACATGCATAACATCTTTCAATTGAAATGGTTTACTTGAATCCCTTTGAAAGGTAATGGTATCAATGCCAGTCATACTATATCATCCATCGTCACCCATCTCTATATGCATTTGGAGATCTTTCTCCTCCAAGTCACTGAAAAGCTCCTTATCTCCCGTCATGTGGAAGGAAGCGCCACTATCCAAATACCACACCAATCCTAATGCACTTGACACCATGCATGCGATCAAGGCGAATTTAATTTCAAATTGCGAGGCAAGGGCCTCACCAGCTGTAGCTCCAACAACCTTCTTGTTCTTCTTCTTCTGCGAATAGTTAGTAGAGAGATGCCCATGTTCGTGACAGTGAAAATACTTCACCTTGGACAAATCCAGCTTCTTGCCTTTAGACTCAGATTTTGAATGGAATTTCTTCCCCTTCCCCTTCCTTTATTTTGCAGCCAAAGAAAAATCCTCTTCATCATCATGCTTTGATGAAGATCCATTTTTGGTGTTCCGCCTGAACTCCTCCTGCACTATATCCGACCACAGTCGTTCCTAATCTGGCAGTTTTTCCCATCCATTGATAGAGTCTCCATAATTGTGCCAAGTCTTAGGAAGTCCCAAGAGAGCTAAGCTCACCAAATAATCATCATCAATAGTTATTCCTACACTCCCCAGTTCATCCTGACATTGAACAAACTTCGTGAGATACTTTGGAATGTTTTCGCCCTTTTCCATCTTGATCTTCCTGAGTTTATCTTTGAGCGCCAATTTCCTATGGTTTCCGCTGGTTTGGAAAAGATCCGTCAAAGCCTTTCACATAGCATATGGTGTGGCTTTCCCATGAAGGCTTGAGACAATGTGGTCTCGTACACCTTCCAATAGAATCCTCCTCGCCTTTGCCACTTTCTTTTTCCATGCATCAAGTAATGCAACATCTATCGAAGTGGGCTTAGGAACATCACTGTCGATGAATTCCATCAAGCCATTATCTTTGAGCACTGCCTCCATCATGTCCTTCCAGGAAATGTAGTTCGAGCTACCCTCGAGAGCATACTCTAGATGCAAGCCATTAAAATCCATTTCAATGTTTACTCAACTGTAGCACCAAGAAAACATTTCTGCAAATTCGAATTCTTTCCACCAACAAACTCAACTCCTGCTTAAAAATTGCAATCTTCTGAGCTCTGATACCATGTAGAAATTTTAATACAATTTATGTATTGCCTAGGTTCTCCTGATCTAACTATTATATGCCACTGTTAAATACATAATCGCTTTGACTAAAATCTTTGTGGAATTTAAAACATGATTGCCAATTTCAATATCAAGAAGAAAGATCAATCACACATAACATAGATGTTTTTACCGGGAAAGCATAAAGCTAAAAACCCCACTATCATATATTATGTATATATCATGGATCATGAAACAATATCATACAAAGCTCTAATCCAAGAGCTCTCAGTACAATATACAATCATCTCACACGGTCATACAAAAAATGGAAAATTCATGTGCCAATTTACTGCCTCCATACAACCTGCCTCCACTGCGCAATCCCAGCTAATAGCAATCCCTGAATGAATGAAAATCCTGCTTGCCTTGATTTCACAATCCTCATGGGAACATCCACTGTGTGTGTGGTTGCATGAGTGCACCCACTAATGTCACAACTAATAGTCAAACTGTCCCTTTCACCTACATCTCAACTGGGTCTCCACTGGATCTGACATGCATGTAGTTAACAATAGTAAATCTTCAGTTGCATGTGAGACCACTGATTGTGAATTAATTAATAATTAATTCACTGATATCTCACTAGTGTATTTTCAGTTACAATTAGCACAACTGAGTTTAACTCACTTAACTGATTTAAACTACTTTACAACTCACATAACTACACATCCAACTTTGTTACAACTTTGAATCAGTCAGTTACAACTAAGTCCACTTGCATGTCCCACCAACCAACCTTTGAACTCGAATTTCCTATAGCTAACTATTTTTCCACTTCAGTTAACTATTTCCAAGTGCTCATTGAGAATAGATTATTGTTTATTTTCCAACTATTATTAAGGGATAATAATAGCCGACATTGATCTATAAATAGACATGTGATCTATAAATAGAACTTGCACATACATCTATAAATAGACCATCATCTATAAATAGAATTTGCTCAACCATCTATAAATAGACATAATCTATAAATAGAATTTGCTCATGCATCTATAAATAAACCTCCACCTAAAAATAGCCTAAGGCTCCATCCTAGTGTAGGTGCATAATTTTCACTAGGATATTCTTGTTGAATCTCAACAAAGAGTGGAAACAATAATCATTTTATTAACTTAGCACACCTATTGTTTATTGCCTGCATGGACCATTTTTCTTATGTATGCATGCCTCTTTCACCATGGCCATCATTCTTCATGGTGTTCTCACAATTCAATATGATTTTTTTCTCCACATACCAACATTTCACATTATCCAAGGCAAGGAAAGAGGTCTATTGCACTATCTGAGGCAAGCCAGGTCATATCCAAGTAAAAGCACCCAAAATTCCTTCTTCAAAGTGTCATTTCAAGCCATCTTCCTCTCTAAAAGAGGGTTGCCTTCTCTTATGATAGTCATGGAGCATTTTTGGGTGATGTGGAGGTTAAAAAATGAAGTAAATGATGTATCAAGGTCTCATGGACCAAGATCAAGAGTAAAAGCAAGAAATTCAAACCTTAAGTCAAGAAAGCAAGTTAAATTTGGACCAAGTCAAGGAGTCTTGCACCTTATATCTAGTTGTTATGGGTTAAAGAAGGTTCTCCAAATCAAAGTTGAGCAACAAAAGGGAGATGTTAAGCCTCTTTCACCTTCCTAAAATGATTACAAGTCAATCTAACTTTTTTTTTTTTTTTGGGGGTGGGGGAGGGCATTGGACTTCTAGTTTAAATGAAGCCTCCAAAAAATCATGTCAAACCTGAGGGGACATCAACCCATTTTGGATGGTTTTAAGCATTGTGAAGTCATATTTTTGTAAGACTTGGTCTAGAAATTTATTGTGGATGACAAGACAACCTTTCTTGAGGTTTCTTAGACATTTTCTAAAAAGAATACGGATGAGAGATCTTGAGAGCTTCTTCTATAAATAGAGACCTCACTCTCTTACCAAATGGTTGCAATCGTTGAGATCATTTTTTCTATAAGTTAATATTTTCATGATGCTTTGGTGTAAACTTTAATGTCTCTTTTTCTTGGATATTTTACATATTTTTTAAAGCAACATTGCATTAATTCAAGACTACTACAAAGCTATCAAGATCGATCCATTGAGGGACAATTTTGTCATTTCGATTGAGACATCAAGGGTAAATTCTCCCACTTCTCCCTTGTTTTTGTGAGGTAAGAATTAATTCTCCTTGTTGGGTTGTACCCTAAAGGTTTCTCGACAAGGGTTTTGATCTTATTGCATTCCATAGTTGGTCTTATGGTTGAAGGATTTCCCTTTTGAGGGATCCCTTCTAGTAGGGCTTCCTTCATAACTTGTCATGTTAGACAAGGAATTAATTTACCTTTTAATATCTTACCTTCTTTCCCTAATCCACGAGCATTAAACAACCAACTTAAGAGGGGAATTCATCTTGACACCATTAAACCGCAGTGGGAATAATGCATTAGCCCTAAATCTAGCAACCGAAATTAAAGTTATTTTCATTTTATTTTAATTATATTATTGACAAATCCATAAAATAGAAAAATACAAAATGCAAAGATAATCTAAAAGATAAAAATACCAAAAATAGTTTCCTCTCAATGTGGACATCCTACATTTTGTGCCTCTCTAACTTTATCTAACTACCTAATACAAAGTGAGCCTCTATTTTTGCAAATTATATATGCTCCAAAATTATTTGTGAAGATATTTTCAAGGTCTTCTTAGATCTAGGGAAAAATTGCAGCCATATTCTACAAGGATGTATGAATCCTTGGCCTAGGTTTTGAAGAGAACAAGGTGATATTTAAGCATATAAACCCCAATTTTACCTCCGACTAGTTTAATTGCATATTCATCTAATTTAGAAGTATTTTTAGCCTCCCAAAGTGTTGGAAAGTGTCATATTTTGATTGGGAGAAAATTAGGGCTTATTAGCCCTTTATTTTATGCAATTATTACTTTAGATTATTTTAAATTTGTATTATATTGCATAAATCTTTTGTTGGGGTGTTATTTCACTGATATTTCACAACCTTTGTATTGCATGGACAAATGATCGTCGTGTGTTTCCACAATCCTAGGTTACTTGAAAGGTGCTCCAAACTTGTGTTTTCTACATATTTTCAACATTTATTTACTAGAAGTGCAAAGCAACATCAAGTTTATCCTCTTTTTGTAGAAATTAATAGAAATTTGTTATTACTGATGTATTTGAACTGAAAAGAAGAGATTGCATATTTCCTCTATTGTTTGATGGAATGGAAATCACAATTTAGAAACACGTGCAATGACATGCAATCATTAAAACACGACAAGAACATAATTTATAGGGGAGCCTAACTAGGAAAAACCCCTCTGTTGTTTTTCAATAATTAGATGAGAGTGAGAAACATTACAATGTCTTGCTTTGAATCTGAAGCATGCCCTGCAATGTAAACTTTTTCTCCTGTTGACTGTCCTACTCTGGCCAACACTTAGCCAATTCAAGGTCCCAACTTGCTCCTATTTCCTTGCACAATCATGGAGGAAATTAGCTCCTAAAATGTATGAATTTTCTCCTATTTTCTTACACAATTCCAAGGACTGATTCCCCTGCTTAATAACTGATTGTTAACACTGGAAAATCGTACAGCAGAAAATGACATCAATTAATGTTGAACCTAAGGATTTACAGGACAGGGATACATTATGGAATCAAGAATATCTAAGGTTTTGAGCAATTCAAGATTAAACTAGTCATAAATGCTCGAATGCACGTTTTTTCCTTCGAAAAGAGTGCCTTCTGTGTGCACTGGAGCCCGATAAGCTCGCATTTCTAGAAGTGGAAAAAAGTCACTTTCCAGGACCACAAGCAAGCAAAAGACAATTTCTCCTTATGTGAAAACCGCCTAAGGACAACACCAGCGCCTCCTTAGGCCTTGTGTGAGCACACAAAAACATATTTCAGCCCACAATGGAATATTTCCCCTCCCTTGGGTCACCATCCACCATGTACCAAGGGAGGGAAGGAGGTTTGAAGGCTCACCTATATAAACCCTCAAAGAGATGAACAATGTGTGAGCACAAAGTTATGCTAGCCAAAGTTTCCCAAGCAACACCAGTGTCTTGTGTGAACCAAGGAGCAGGAGCTGAAGAAGAGGACTCGATTGTTGGCCACTCAACAATCTTAGCCCATTGCAGCAAAGAGAGAGAGTTAGAATGCGTAAAAACGTAAAACTTGAAGGAAAAACATCCTTGCATCAGGTCCTAGAGCCTTTGCCTAGGCCCTTTGGAAAGTGGGTAAGATTTTTGTTTTCATTCCAAGCATTCAATAAGAAGAAGGCCATCGAGCCATTGTTTGCCTTGTTACTATTTGGAACTCTCTATATAGCTTCTTTCTGTGTTTTTAGTTTTAGATTTTTAACAAAGCATACTTTAGTGTATTACTTCATTTAAGTTCTATAATTCTGAGCTCCCCCCAAATACTGCCTGTTACTTATGGTTTAGAGAAAAGACCACATTCTCTAAACGCGTGCGATTTCGTACACCCGTGTGTCAAATCCACCACAACAGGATTGGCGACTCCACTGACATGTTTCAAGTTTATGTGGTTGTGCCATTGTTTGCAGGATACCCTTAATCTATGTTGGAGTGGAGATGATAGTCCTCTGACCCATCTTGCAGTCCCTAGACTCACTGAAGTGATAGACTAAAGAAGACAACGCCTAATTTTTTTTACGTGTAGGAATTTTGCATGCTGTTTTTTCACACAGACGCGTAGTGCGCGTGTTCAGAGGTGACCTGCGCGCAGGAAGGCGCACCTGTCAGAGGGTTTTGCGCACAATTTGCAGAGAGATTTTTTTCTCCCTATCTGCTGCATTTTTCTGCTTGTAAGTGTGTTGGGCAGCCCCTAATGTATTTGCCAACACCTGTGTTGATACCCCATAGCTTCTGAAAACTGATTTTTGCTGCTTTTTGTAGGCATTTAGTTAGTTTTCATTCAAGTTGGTTTTTTGCAAAAAGTGTTCACATAGTTTAAGTAGGGGGCGAATTAACCATTGCTTTCAAAACAATTTATGTTTTTTTTGCAAATTCTGGTATGCACACTTAGTTTAACTAGTCCAAGTAAGTGGCTCCTGACCACACATGCATAAGCTAGTGTAGAAATTGTTTAGTTTAAATCTCAATTTTTTCATTTAGGAAATTGCGGGACTAGGATTGAATCACAAGTTAGAGCAAATAATCTTTGCTGTCTTTGCGCCATTGGGTGACCCTAGACAAGCATATGAACACTCTACATTTGTGATTCGCCATCTCCCTTTAGTCACTCACATAGACTAATTAGGAGGTTTTGGAAAGCGGCCCATTATCCGCAAATGATTTTTATTTGAGCAAGGAACAACATCACATAGTTTAACTAGGGGACTTTTGTAAATGATCATCGATATCCATATGTTCAAATTATGAGATTGTTCACCATACGCTCACACACATTCACCCACTAAGAAAAGAAAGCCACCTAAAAATAACTTACACCAACGCACTAAATTCTCCCCACGGGGGCCACAAGAGAAATTATAGTTTAAGTTAGGATCAAGGGGGTAGGCATCCAATAAGCTGCCTTGATCACGCTTCACATTTGAAACATAGAAGTTGTGTTTTTAGGGAGCTTAAAATCCACTTATCAGCCCATGGAAAAGAAAACCTGAGCATGGCAGAGACCCGATTCAGAGGGGGTTAGGCTTAGGCGCAGTGTGTGCGGAATCAGTTAGGGCTACCTGACCCGTCTGATAATCGGTACTGTTAGTTGACTACCAAGAAGCCCAAGACTTGAAAACTCACGTGGGACGGTGGTTCTTAATGGCCAAAACTAGGGCATCCTTTACCCTGTAGGTGACCGTGCAAGCAAGCTCCAGACCCTCTACCCTTACCTTGGTTGATTCTCTTCGGCTGACTGGGTGTTGATTAGCGGTTGTCATTGTTGTCAACCCAAGCAGCACCAAGGGCTAACCCAATATTGCATGGGAATATTGACCTAACAAATTAACATATTCTGGGTCAATAATTCTTTTGATGGTTTCTACTTGTCGAGATGTTTCCGTTGATATATGGCACGCCATGTAATTCTTCACAGTTTGAGAGATATTCATGTTTGAAGTTTGTACCCCCAGTTAGTGGGCTAAAACCCCATGGGGTAGGGGCATGGGTCATTGAAAAGTCATAATTAATATTTTTTAAGCTGCTAAAATCCCTCCCACGTTCACTTGTTTAAGCCCCTCTCAACTTAAGCATTTATATAAATTGTGATCTTCATTTCCTCCTTAGGCAAGGGATTCAACTATCTGAAATAGGTCATTGTGGAATTTTCGCTCTAAATTTTTTTCTACGAAGGTTCAAAAGCTGAAATTTTTATGAGGCGAAGCCGAAATATTGAGGAAGCTTCTGTAAAAATTTTAGATCAAGGTGAGCAAAATTTTTGGAGATATGATCTGTGGAAGTCAGGGTTTTTGCAGGCTCCTGAAATTCATCTGAAAGAAGTGACCTTGGTAAAATCATCATAACTCTCTCTCTGAGTATTAGATTTAAATTCCATAAAAAGTGGCAGATAGTGCACAATTTTTAGTTTTTTCTCTATCATTTTCAGAACCAAATGAAGAAACATTGACACGTGGCACGCCGTACAAGTGTGCTGTGCTGAAACAGTCCATAATTAGGGCATTGTGAGAGATTGGGTATAAATCTCTCTTGAAGAATCCAAATTGGGTCAGACCTATGGCATTGGAAAGAAAACTCAGAGGACTACTATAGGACCAAAAATTAGATATTGAAGATCTGAAATAGCAGAGATACACCAGATTCAATATCGAGCGCCTAGAAGGCAAAGAAAAAGCTAGATCATGTGTTGTCAAGGGTTGCAAAGGACCAAAATTTCTAGGGTAGCAAATCAAAGCAAGGTGTATAAGAGGGTAGCATGAAAAGAGCATCAACCAAGGTGCATAACAGCAGTAAGAATTTCATCCTATGAAGTCTTCAAGTGGGCAGCACTGCATACAATCATTGTAAAGGTATCATTGTACTAAGTCATTGTAAATACATTATTGTAAAAATTGTACTAGTGTCTATCTGCCAAGGGTTGAAGAGGCAGTGTTGAGAGGTCTAAGATCATCATTAGGTGGTTGTGTCAAAGTTGGGGTTATGGTCTAGTATATATTCTTCTTCTACATCATTCTATATCATTGTAAAGTGGACCATTTTCCCTGGTACGGGAGTCCATTCTTATTTTATTCTTCTATAGGGTGCTAAGGTGGTGCTAGGGTGAGTTGTAGCTCATTGGGTGTTGGGGCATCCATTCAGTTGACTATTGAATAATCTCGGGCGTTGGAGCATCCATCCAGTGGGAGCTGGAGAAGAATGCTTTTCTAGATTCTAGGAAGTTGGAGCTTCATTTTCAATTGGAGTTGAATATTAAATAATTATTAGAAAAGCATTAGGCGGTTTTTGTCCCTGAGTGGGTTTCCACCTTAAAAAATGTGTCTATTTGTGTTCCTCTTATTTGCTGCTATCATTTTACAAACACTGATAATAATTGAAGATTAACTAATGCTCTAATTGAAAGGAATATTGATTCACCCCCCTCTCAGTATTTCCAACACTAGGGGCATCGCCAGTTCTTTCAGGACGTTGTGCCAGCACTCGCAAGAAATCCTCTCAAGGCCCAGTTACTTTTGAGAGTGTGAGGATGTTATTAGGTCTTCTAGGATTTTTTAGTATCATGCACAAACAAACAAAACCATTTTTTGCTTGATTGATCACATAGATTAAATTAAAGGAAAAATCATTTCTTTTTCGCTTTGTTTTATGTATGTGGCCATAAAATTGTCGTGATCATAGACTCAATCCCCTCAATTTTTTTTTCCAAAACCTAACCTGGATGACCCTCAAAGGGTTCCAACGGAACCTCATCGGTCTAGGCGTCTTTTGGACCTCCCCCCATTAACGAGAGGGGTTCCAGGTCTTTTGCCATTTAGGCGTCAAAGACAGAACGTTGCCTCATTGGTTGGTTCCTCCTTTCTTGGAGAAACCTTAGTTGGGAACCCTAGCCGGTCTCCCAACACCACACCGCACATCACTCCCCCCTCATCCCCTAGGGGGCAGAAGAGTGCATCCCATACAGGAAGCCATCTGAATTCACAACCGGGTACGTCACAGACTAACCCTCGTTCTAACCATAACTTCGTGTCTTCACATCACAAGGTGGTCCGTATATTACTAGTATAGTCCCTTATTATTATTAGTGTAACCCCCTTATTGTTATTATTGTACCCTTGTAACCCCCATTTTATTATTATTGTGCCCTTAAATTATTATTGTTAGGTCGGCTAGGATTACATTGTGGCCCACTAGGATTACATTATGGCCCCATGGAATCTTATATATAGAAAGGAGGTTTTGTAAATTGTATCAGCCAAGAATTGTGCATTTATGTAATGTATTGGAGGTTTCCCCCTCGAAGTGGCTTATTTCTAAGGCGTTGATATCTCTTTTCTTCTATTTTTGAAGCTAGTTACACAACATTTGGTATCAGAGGCTTTGGATTCTAGGGTTTCGCTGCTCCAAACAGGTCATCGGGAATTTTCGCTATAACTTTTTTTCTACGAAGGTTCAGAAGCTGAAATTTTTAGGGTGTGAAGCCGAAATATTGAGGAAGCTTGTATAAAAATTTCAGAGCTTGGTTCGCAATATTTTCGGAGATATGATCTGTGGAAGTCAGGTCTTTTTTCAGGCTCCTAAACAGGTCATCGTGGAATTTTCGCTATAAATTTTTTTGTAAGAAGGTTGAAAGTCTAAAATTCATATGGTGCAAAGCTGAAATCCTGAGGAAATTCATCAAAAAATTTCAGATCTTGGTTCGCAATATTTTTGGAGATATGATCTATGGAAGGTAGTGCTTTTTCAAGCTCCTGAATTTCATCTCAAAGAGGTGATCGTGGGAAAAGTTCAATAGATCTCTTTCTGGGCATCAGATTTGAGTGCCGTAAAAAGTGGTTGCAAGTACACAGACTGTAGTTTCTTGGATATCAATTTCAGAGACAAAGGACGAAACAGTGACACGTGGAAATTCATACAAGTTAGCTCTACTGAACCAGTCCAGAATTAGGTCATTGTGGGAGATTGGACACAACTTTGTCTTGGAGAATCCAAATCAGGTTAGACCTGTGGCATTTGAAAGAAGCTTCAGAGGGCTACTGCAGGGATGAATTTCAGATATCAAATATTTTCAATTACAGAGATAATTCAATTTCAATATCGAGCTCCTTAAAGCAAGTAAAAGGTGTGTAATTTTTTTTCGAATTGCATAAGTCTTGTTTGAAGAATCAAGTTGAATTGATTGCAAGGGCATATTGTAGAATACATATCAGTATTGGATTATGAAATGGCCCCTAAAAATAATTCAAAACCCATTAAGCCTTTGGAAAGCTCTACTATGACTCATGAAGACGAAGAATGGCAACATGACATATCAAAATTACAAGAGCAAGTGCAACAAATTTCGCTCTCGCAAAGAGCAACAAAAAATGACATGGAAGTTTTAAAGAAAGGCGTGGAATCTAAGATAGATGGCATGGAATCTAAGATAGATGGCATGGAAGCTGGCATGGAAGCTAAAATGGATGACATGAAAGACAACATGGAAAACAACATGAAAAACATGAAGAATGATCTAAAAGCAGACATCGAAGATTTGACCAAGTTGATACAAGAAATGTTTCCTAATGGTGAAAAGATGGTAGAAGAACCTCATGATGAGAACAAAATAAATGTTAATCGCGATTTCATAAACTCTAATGTTGGCGGGAAGAACCACCATATTCAAAAAATGGATATGAGGAAGTTTGATGGGAAGGATCCTGTAACATGGATACTACAGATGGAGCAATATTTTGATCTCCATAATGTGCAAAACACACAAAAGGTACGCATTGCAACTTTACATTTAGAACAAAACACATTTGTATGGTATTAATGGCTTTGCTCCCGTAAAAAAATTGTCACTTGGTCAATTTTTACGGAAGAAATGATAGCACATTATGAGGATACAAAGAGCAACACCTTCTTTAGCCAATTGATAAATCTCAAACAAAAAGGTTTAATGGGGGAGCACATCGAGGACTTCCAAAAATTGAATATAAGGGTAACTGATATTCCAGAGGAACACAGGATTGATCTCTTCATAGGAACTTTAAAGGATAACATCCAACATGAAGTTCGCGTTTTGGAACCTGATTCATTGGAGAAGGCATTCAGGTTGGCAAGAAAAATTGAATGTAAAATTATGGCGACAAGGAAGCCTACCACTCACTCCTATAAAGAAGGAAGTGTTGCTACGCCTAGATTTCCACAACCTACAAGGTTGACACCACAACAATTGGAAGAAAAAAGAGCAAAAGGGCTTTGCTACAGTTGTGATAGCAAATACACCAAAGGTCATAAGTGTGCTGAAAAGAAATTATTTTACATAGATTGTGAAGAAGAAGAAGAAAGTGAACAAGAAGAGGATACACACCAAGAACCAACCATAGAAGAGGAAGAAATGAATCCGACCATATCATGTAATGCACTGGCAGGAATTACCACTCCTCAAACTCTCAAGATAGCAGGATAGATCAAGAAGAAAAAGGTAATAGTGTTGATTGATTCAGGTAGCACCCATAATTTTATTCATTGTAAGGTAGCCAAGGAATTAAATTATTTCCTATACCCAGCACCAGAATATCAAGTGATGGTTGCAAATGGAGGAACTATAAATTTCTCTGGAAAATGCCATAATATCAAGCTAACCATGGGGGAATATGTATTGACTAGTCCAATGCTTTCCATTCCTATGGGAGGTGCTGATGTTGTACTAGGAGTACAATGGTTACAATCTTGGGGGACGGTAGCTTTTAATTTTCAAGAACTTTTCTTGAAATTTTTTTCAGAAGGAAAGGAAGTCAAATTACGGGGTATTGAAGGGAAGCTAGGAAGGATAATAAGCTCTAATGTCATGACAAAGCTTCTAAAGAAAGAACAACGAGGCGTAATTGCACAATTATGCTCTCTAGAAGTTCCAACATCAAAATCATCTATTTCTGAAGATCTCCAACAAGTCTTGGACAATCATTCCAAGGTGTTTGAAACTCCCAAAGGAATCCCACCTATTCATGATCATGATCATGCTATTCATTTGATTAAAGGAAGTGTTCCTCCAAACATCAGGCCTTATAGATATCCTTACTTCAAAAAGAGCGAAATTGAACGTATGATTGCAGAAATGTTAGAGGCGGGTATAATTCAACCTAGTCAAAGTTCTTTCTCTGCTCCTGTAGTATTGGTACACAAGAAGGATGGATCATGGCGAATGTGTCCGGATTATAGGGAGCTCAATAAGCTCACCATTAAAGACAAATTTCCCATTCCTGATTGATGAATTATTGGATGAATTACATGGAGCAATTTATTTTACCAAGTTGGATCTTCGTTCAGGATATCATCAAATTAGAATGAAGACTGAAGATATTCCGAAAACAACATTTCGAATTCATGAGGGTCATTATGAATTTTTGGTCATGCCTTTTGGCCTTACCAATGCACCTTCTATATTTCAAGGGTTGATGAATTCCATTTTCAAACCCTTCCTTAGAAAATTTGTGCTAGTATTTTTTGATGATATACTAATCTACAGTAGGTCTTGGAAGGATAATGTTGAACATGTTGACAGGGTGCTCAAACTATTGCAGGAGAAACAATTATATGCAAAAACATCCAAATGTTTCTTTGGAGTACAAGAGGTGGAATATCTGGGTCATATTGTATCTCACGAGGGTGTTAAGGTAGACCCCAACAAAATTAAAGCCATTAAGGAATGGAAAGTCCCCACAACCATAAAGCAGTTGCGAGGATTTCTCGGGTTAACAGGGTATTATCGCAAGTTTGTTAAGAATTATGGGAGAATAGCAGCACCTCTAACAACATTATTGAAGAAAGATGCATTTTCATGGACTCCTCAAGCAACTAAGGCCTTTGAACGTCTTAAAGAGGCAATGTGCCTAGCACCGGTCTTAGCTACACCAGACTTCACAAAAACCTTTATTGTGGAATGTGATGCCTCAGAAAATGGAATTGGTGCAGTTTTAATGCAGGAAGGAAGACCCATTGCTTTTGAAAGTCGTCCAATCAAAGGAAAGTATTTACAAAAACCTATTTATGAGAAGGAAATGTTAGCAATACCGCATGCACTAAAGAAATGGCGAACTTACCTAATGGGAAGACACTTCAAGGTAAAAACTGATCATGATAGTCTTAAACACTTTTTGGAACAAAGACTATCTTCAGAAGAGCAGCAAAAATGGTCACAAAGATGTTGGGTTATGACTTTGAAATAATCTACAAAAAAGGAAAGCTTAATGTTGTTGCAGATGCACTCTCAAGAAAGAATGAAGAGGTGGAAGCATTGCTTTGTGCCATTTCCATTATCCAACCAGATTGGATAACTGAAGCAAGAGATGAATGGAAGAAGGACAAGATGTATGGACACTCATTCAAAAGTTGCAGCAAGATCCTAGTACATCTGATACATTTAGTTGGAAAAATGATTCCTTATGGTACAAAGATCGCTTATATCTTTGTAAGAATTCCCAACTAAAACAAAAGATTCTTCCGGAATTGCACACTTCTCCTTTAAGAGGACACTCAGGATTTTTAAAAACTTACCACAGGGTGAAGAAAGAATTTTTTTGGGATGGCCTTAAATCTGATATTCAAAATTTTGTGGCGGAATGTTTGGTTTGCCAGCATAATAAAGTGGAAACAATTAAGACCCCGAGACTTCTACAACCTTTATCCATTCCAAGTCAACGTTGGGAGGAGATTTCAATGGATTTTATCACAGGTTTACCTAAGTCCGAAGGAAAGAGTGTCATCATGGTGGTAGTTGATGGACTTACCAAGTATGCACACTTTTGTGCATTATCTCATCCATTTAAAGCAAGTACAGTTGCTACTACATTTATGGACAGAATTCAAAAGCTACATGGAAGCCCAAGGGTTATTGTGAGCGACAGAGATCCCATTTTTATCGGAAATTTTTGGACGGAGTTATTTTCTTGTTTGGGTACTCAATTAGCTCATAGCTCATCTTATCATCCTCAATCTGATGGTCAAACTGAGATAGTAAATAAATGTTTGGAAGGATATCTTCGTTGTTTTGTATCCGATAAACAAACACAATGGGTCAAGTGGTTACCTCTCGCTGAATGGTGGTATAACACTTCCTTCCATACCGCAGCAAAAATGACCCCATTTATGGCACTTTATGGATATCATCCACCATCCATCACATCATCTTTAAGAGAAAATTCAAAGGTTCAAGCAGTGGAAGATCACATCGAGCATCAACAAGAAGTTCTCCAACTCTTAAAGGATAACCTGAATTTGGCACAAAATAGAATGAAACAACAGGCAGATCAACATCGCAGTGAGAGAAGTTTTGATGTAGGAGAATAGGTATTTTTACGGCTACAACCATACAAAAAAATGTCCCTCAAGCAAGCTAAGAAGGATAATAAATTATCACCAAAGTACTATGGTCCTTACAAGGTGTTGCAAAAGATTGGTTCTATGGCATACAAATTGGAGCTTCCTGCTTCTTCGCGAGTACATCCAGTTTTCCATGTTTCATGCTTTAAAAAGGTTATAGGTGAAAATCTTCCAGTTCAAACAATATTGCCAGAACTTGATGAGGAAGGAAAAATCATATTGGAACCAGAAGCGGTCGTGGAAACAAGAACTCGACAACTACGGAATCGATCAATTTCAGAGTATCTCATCAAGTGGAAGAACTTACCCACTGAAGATTCTACATGGGAGGATGAGAATTTTATACAGAAGCACCCATAGCTAGTCAAGCGCTGAGGACAACACTTTTTTGAAGGAGAGGGGCATGTTAGGTCCCTATATTACTAGTATAGTCCCTTATTGTTGTTAGCGTAACCCCTTATTGTTATTATTGTACCCTTGTAACCCCCATTTTGTTATTATTGTGCCCTTAAATTATTATTGTTAGGTCGGCTAGGATTACATTGTGGCCCACTAGGATTACATTATGGCCCCATGGACTCCTATATATAGAAAGGAAGTTTTGTAAATTGTATCAGGCAAGAATTGTGCATTTATGTAATGTATTGGAGGTTTCCCCCTCGAAGTGGCTTATTTCTAAGTCGTTGATATCTCTTTTCTTCTATTTTTGAAGCTGGTTACACAACATGCCATGGCATCAACCTCTCAGTCACCCTTTTTAGCAACGTTAAATCTACCGGATTTTACCAAGCTCACCAATGACCCCATCGCACACGACCCCAATTGGCCTCCCATGCCCATGAAGCTCCCTTCATACATACCAAAGTTTGAGGGTAAGCAAGCGGAAGACCCAGAGAATCATATAATGACCTTTCACTTGTGGTGCTCATCGAATAACATCATTGACGATACTATTCGATTGAGGCTGTTTCAACGCACTCTCACGGGAGTGGCCGTGAAATGGTACGTCGAGCAACCTCCTACCTCGCATAGAACCTTTAGTGCCCTTTCTACTGAGTTCCTCACTTACTTTCAGTTACCCATTCACCATGATTCATGAATGGAATTACTAACTCATTTCAAACAATCTCCCTCTACCCACATTTCTGAACATCTCCATGAGTGGAGACGACGTCGTAGCTTATGAAAAGATCAACTTGATGACCGAGTCCTTTTAGATTAATTCTTGAAAACTCTGACAGCGGAGATTTCAAAGGATGTGGCGCAACATAACCCCACATCCAAAGAGGACGCAATCAGTAAAGCCCAACAACTTGAACCGATTTATATGCAATCAAGATACATATACAATATCCAGCCTAACACCTCGCCTGCAATCTTATCAAGAATTTCCAGGCACGTTGAAATCTGCAGACGAACTTATTGGGTCGATGACCCAAGGGTACCTAGGCAGCATTAGTCAGAACCTCGGTTACACACATGGGTCTACCTAGGACATGTCTCAACCCAGATTTCCAAGTCATCATATGCAGCATCAAAATTTCACTAATAGGGCGCCAACGTATCACCAAGGAGGACCTTACCCTCTGGCCGGGGGGACCCAGTACGCAGGAAGAAAAATTGACAGAATAATTCCCCCCAAACGGCCAGGTGCAAATATGGGACAAGAATACGCTCAGTCCCAAGCACATAACCCACCAACGCAAAACAATGCACAGGTGAACTTTGTGCAGCCATCCCAAAATCAACCACACCAGTATGATCAGGAGAATTACCCTCCTAACGTGGTCAAATGAAAGGTAAAAAACAAACCCAAAGGGAACCCTGGACAAGGGGGCAACAACCCACATCACCCACCATGACCCCGGCCTAGAGGTAACTTCAACCAGAACCAGAACCAGGAGCCAAGTAATGCTCAAAAGCAAGGCAAAAGGCCACCTTTACGAACAAACCATTCTTGTTCAATATGTGGTGAGTACGGGCACTATACTCACCACTTTCTCGAACTCCTTGAGCTTAAAAAGCTTTAGAGTAACTGAGGACAAGGAGGATCTTCCCAGACAATTGCAGTTATGCAAGAACCCTCCCCCCATCAAGGAACTGTCAGCACTCAGCAGCAAAACCCCAACGATTCCAAGAAAAACAACCATGAAATTTTCTTGGCTGGGGAAAAAAATGTTTTTCCTAACCTGGAATCGCAGCTACGACACCCCACCAGACACCGGTATGTCAAGGGCTAGTACGTCCGCACCGCCTGCACCTTTGACCATTCCAAAGATTCTTTTGGAACCATTGCCAAAAATGGTTAAGGGGCCTAATAGGCGAGCAAGTAACTACTCTAAAGCAGCCCA
Source organism: Pinus albicaulis (assembly GCA_034641835.2). NCBI lineage: Eukaryota > Viridiplantae > Streptophyta > Pinopsida > Pinales > Pinaceae > Pinus > Pinus albicaulis. The sequence goes on from CM076581.1 coordinate 300,606,566, forward strand.
CAATTACAACATCGTTGACAATTTAGCCCAGTAACCTGCTGCTATGTCCACTTTGGAGGTACTGTAGTCGTGCCCGAAATAGCGGAAAGCCCTACTTTTTTCCTTAAGCGTCGTCGATCCTGTCGACACGCGCATGATGGATTTTGATTTAGAAAAATCCACCCCTAGGCTTCCCTCCATGGTCGCCTTCCAGATACCAGTATCGGTACAGAATATCACTATTCACCGATGTGTCATTGATGAGGGTGCATCCACATGCATCATGTAAAAGAATGTATGGCAGAAGTTAGGAGCCCCAAAAATCAAACCTTTCGTCATCGCACTCAGGGCATACGATGGTCAACCCTCCACCCCCGTTAGTCTCTTCCAAAATGTACTAGTCTGCCTAGCCGAAAAAATGGTCCACATAGACATCGAAGTCTTGGATGCTCACTTGGACTACATATACTCCTTGCACAGAGTTACATGTACGCCATGTCTGCCATAACATCCTCCATTTTCTACATCATTATGTTCCCCCACGAGGATCAAATCATTACAGTAGACCAGCTGACGCACATCGAAAAACATCCTTTGACCAGTACATATATGGTTCTACCTTATGTAGACACAACCACTGATGGTCTTTCATGGTATCAAGAATATGGCCCCAGCCAATTCAAACCGTCGTCTGTCCTAGGATCATTGCTAGGAGATCCTCCTATTATCCCCGAGGTATCGTCCGATGCCACAGCGGCCCCGGTATGCATGATGTCCACATCAAGCACCAAGGTTAGTCAGGATATAGACTCAAGCAATAACGACACCGAGGCATTAGCTACTGCAACCTCCCTAGTCTATGCCATATCCCAAACTCCTTTCCTATACCCACCTCCTAGCTTCACCTCCTAGCAGGTCTTGGCAACACTGGTACTACCCAACATATCATTGGCGTTCCCAGTGTGGTACCTCGTTCCCCCTCCAGGAACGCCAGCTACCAACGTTACTGCATTTGGGTTACAGCCCCCCAGTCCCGAGGGGCCCCAACCTACCCAAGTAGTAGCCGAAACTACCCCCCGTAAGGGAAGTTCTCACTGCAAAACCGGTGACCATGATAAAGAAAATCGCCAAGAAAGGAAATAAAGTGGCGACCCCCACCATACAGCGGGATTCATCAACTTGCGCTATATGTGATGTCACTGGACACCCTACTCACATATGCCCGGAGTTGGATGAATTAAAACCACTCCTTGGCTGCGAGGCAGGCACCTCAAAATGACATTCCCATAAAAAGGAACTTGCCACCAAAAGTACAGGAAAACCGCTGCGTACCAATCACGCATGCGCCCTCTGTGACGCCTATGGGCATTATACCCACCACTCTCTAGAAATACCACGGTATAGGGACGCCTTACACGCGGTTGAGCGATCCTATCAAAAGGATCCCTCCATCCAGGCATCTGGAAATGAATCGCGTACCATCCGGTACCTACAGGAGGAACGAAGGTCACCAGATCGACAACCATTTGTCCCTCCTCCCCCCCAAGACACCATACACCAACCAGGGAAAAGGAAACCTGGTTGCCTCATCCTCTTGAGTTATCAGGCACATCGATTACTGCAGATGGCTTGGTCAGGTCCTTGATCTAAGGTCACCTAGGCAACAATAATCTGTATTCAGGCAGATCATAGACAGGGGGCAGTAACCAGCAACGCCCTTCCCCATGATCTTAGTCTGGGGGCAACCACAACTGAAATCAAAACTAGGAGCCAAGTAACATCTCCCAACAAACAGAGGCGACGCCACACATTCACACTCCTGAAAAAATAATTTTTTTTCAGCACCGAAAGGTATGCACCCTCCCATCTTCCTTTCCAAAATTCATGTTTTTCAATAATATTGGATGAAAATAAGATGCTTTCACTTGAGGTAGTTTTTTTTTTCCAGGAAGAACCAGCAAACCATTCACAACACCGACCATTGAAAGTTCCGGAGTAGGTATCATTCTACCCTCATCATGATAGATTCCCATAAAACTTTGCATATCCTGACATGATTTCTCCATCAGAAATAAACCATAGGGTCCTCATACCCGACCACGTTTATCATCACCTCACCCTGCATATGATAAACGTTCACGATGGTCGGTAGAGCCTCCCCTCCATGGCAATTATCATCTCAAGTAGACCACACATCACCCCACAAGTGACACCATGGCCATATCATTTCAGTCCGAGAAGCACCTCACGCCCATCCATATATCATGCATAAGGTCAAATTCATCATTTAAAATAACCCCCTTCCTAGATGACCAGGTTGTACAAGCAGAATGAAAGCGCTGCTCCGCACACTGCATTTGGCCCACCATACCTCCATCAACATCAATCCATTTGCGACATCTTTCGCTTCATCAACCCCACACATGAGACCAACCAATGGGACCCCTACCCCCAGCAAAACACTGTCCTCACACCATCAAGTGAGTGACCCTCTTTCATGTTTTGGGGTACCCGTCTCTGTGTTTTGTACAAACCAAACCCCATTATTTTATTTTTTTTGTACAAAAAGCACAAACAACGCCCTTCGCCTCTTTGCCCTCATATTACACATTTCCTCCTATGGTAGCAGTCCCCCATCTCCCTTGGTCAAATTATTTCATACCCCCTATGCACGCACCATTACGACAATCATAGCCGGTTCATACCTGCCCTGGAAGTCCTACTGACTCCAGGGATTTTTTCCTTTCAGAAAATACCTATGACTACCGCCAAGCTGCTTAAATATACTTCAACCTCGGGCCACTGAATCCCCATCATCCGTTTTCAGCCACCACTCACCAACATGCCTATGTTAAACCCATTATGGTTCAGTTAAGGCTTCCTTTTTGTCGACATCAACACCTCTTTTCCAAAAAGGAAGCGGTACCTTGGATGACCCCTCCCCATGCATAGGGGTATCCTCGGGTGGCACTATGGGAGACATCATTGTCCATAGATGTCATCAATCCTCTTGACATTCGACTACAACAAAAGCTTTCTTGTCACGATGGTATCGTACCTTACAACCATTGCACTTTGATCAAGATCTGTCGAAGACCCATGCCTTTATAAGCGTCTATGACAACAATGCTTACACGAGAAGGTCCCAGCTAGTACATATGCGTACATTGCGTAGTGATATGCCAGACCAAGCTTACGCATATGGGTGCCACATTCCACCTATTGTCAAAGAAAAAACACCCCTAAGGGCATCAACAGTCGTCGTCAACAACCACCAACATCAATACCACAGTAGTGACACAGACAACACATGTATCTGTAATTTTTTTTAACTAGCCATAGCATCACGAGCATGGGACATGCCTGCCTCGTTGAAATTTTCCTAATATGTTGTATATTTTGTCTGCTTGCAGGGGGTCCCTTAGGCCATGGTTATCTCGGACCCAGTGCAAGATGTTGTCCTTCTACATGCAAGCCTCTCTCTCTCTCTCTCTCTCTCTCTCTCTCTCTCTGCGTATGATACATAAAAGAAACTATAATGTATTTCGGCTATATAGTTCTTCCTAGACCTCACACATTAGGGGGCAACTGTTAACACTGGAAAGTCGTACAGTAGAAAACGACATCAATTAATGTCAAGCCTAAGGATTTACAGGATAGGGATACATTATGGAATCAAGAATCTCTAAGGTTTTGAGAAATTCAAGATCAAAATAGTTATAAATGCTCGAATGCGTGCTTTTTCCTTCGAAAAGAGCGCCTTCTGCGTGCACTGGAGCCCGATAAGCGCGCATTTCTGGAAGTGGAAAAAAGTCACTTTTCGGGACCAAAAGCAAGCAAAAGACAGTTTCTCCTTATGTGAAAGTCGCCTAAGGACAACACCAGCACCTCCTTAGGCCTTATGTAAGCACACAAAATCATATTTCAGCCCACAATGTAATATTGCCCCTCCCTTAGGTCACCATCCACCATGTATCAAGGGAGGGAAGGAGGTTTGAAGGCTCACCTATATAAACGCTCAAAGAGATGAAAAATGTGTGAGCACAAAGTTATGCTAGCCAAAGTTGCCCAAGCAACACTAGTGTCTTGTGTGAACCAAGGAGCAGGAGCTGAAGAAGAGGACTCGATTTTTGGCCACCCAAAAATCTTAGCCCATTACAGCAAAGAGAGAGAGTTAGACTGCATCAAAAGGCAGAACTTGAAGGAAAAACATCCTTGCATTGGGTCCTAGAGCCTCTGCCTAGGCCCTTTGGAAAGTGGGTAAGATTTTTGTTTTCATTCCAAGCATTCAATAAGAAGAAGGCCATCGAGCTGTTGTTTACCTTGTTACTGTTTGGAACTCTGTATATAGCTTCTTTTTGTGTTTTTAGTTTTAGATTTTTAACAGAGCATACTTTATTGTATTACGTCATTTAAGTTCTATACTTCTGAGCTCCACCCAGATACTTCTTGTTACTTATGGTTTAGAGAAAAGACCACATTCTCTAAACGCGTGCGATTTCGTACACCTGTGTGTCAAATCCACCACAACACCGATAATGTACACTCAACTAGTATACCATTGATGTTTACAATGTTCCTTTTCCTCCACTCCATCCAGGAAATTCGAATTCCATGCATGTTTGGGCTATTTTTAGCTGGTTGACTAGTTTAACTGAGAGATCACCCAGTTAACAACAGTTCTACTACTCAAATGACCTTTAACTGACTCAACTAGGTACTTGAGCTCAGTTAACCAAGTCAAAATAAAAATAACTGAACTAGATTTCCAAATTGTAGCAATCACTACATGCACAATTCTACTTCTAGCCTTTAACTCGAATTTACTAAGTAAACTAGTAGACACAAGCCATGTCACACAATTTAACTCCAATCCAAGCCATCATGTTGATGTGGAAAATCGGATTACTAAATTTGACTAAGGCAAAAGTTAAATTTAGCCTTTTTTGCTACATTTATAACACTTTTAGGTCATACAATCAAGATGAATTCAAAGAGAAACCATCTCACTTAGTGTATGAACCCTTACCTCAGCTTGTGACAGTAAGGATAGTAACTATTTGAGATATTTCACTCTTTCCCACGTGTTGATTTGTATTTTTTGCATTATTAATTCATACATCAGATTTGGAACTTATTTTCAATAAAATCCTAACCTTCATCATAATTATGGTTTCTAGGCACTAATCTAGTAACTTATTGGTGAAGCAATCAAGGTATTGTGATACCCCCCATGTCATTATAGGAGTTGGTGTTGTTAGCACTCCACTGGATCTCCAAGGCTGAGAAGAGACAAGCAAAGGTAACCACATACCAAGCTCTCGCCAAGTAGCTAGTCCTACTAGGCAGGATAGGGCTCGGTATATGGTTACCTTTGCTAGTCTTTTCTCAACCTCGGAGATCCAGTGGAGTGCTAACATCTTGGTGACCATACTAGGGACATAAAGTGACAGATCTTCCCCAGGACGACAATCATCAGAGTTTGATCTGGTTGCTGATGGTGGATAGCGGTCCGATGCATATGAAGGCTGAATTATTCACCTAACGACTCTAGTGTCAAAGAATCCAAAGGTTCAGAATTTTCATGGTGACTCCACTTTTCAAGAACGGGTAGTTTGAAGATATTCTTGTGATATTCTCGGTGAATTCACTGTTTTCAAAATGGATTCGATTTTTCGAAGGTATGCTTCTATGAATCGAGCTCAAATTCCTGGTTTTCTGAACCACATTCCTTGTATAGATTGGCAATCAGGACTGTTAAATTTTAAGGGTAAGGAAAGTGAAGATGCTAGTTTTCATTTGGTCAAATTTCATTTTCATATTCACAGAATAAAGATTGAGTTTCCTGAAGATTGTCTGATGAAGATGTTTATGGCTACCTTGGAGGAAAAAGCAAGGTCATGGTATGAGAGTCTACCATTTGCTAGTTTATATTCTCTAAAGGACTTTCATTCAGTTTTCTTTCAACATTATCAAAGCTCTAATTCATGTTTATCGATGATTGATGGTTATTGTGAGAAGTCTGATAATTTCATTAAGTTTCTTGAAAATTTGTACCGGGATGAAGAGTGTCTAGATGATGAGATCATAGAAGCCCTATATGATTTTTCCTCCCAAAAAGAATCAGTAGCTTCCTCCTTGGATGAAAAATACTCAGACCAAGAAAGACAAATGCCTATTCATGATCATGAAAATGAAAATCATCAAGCCAATGTTAACTACTATAAAACTCATGTTTCTTCTCTGTTTGAAGATGAGATAGATTAGCTCTTGAAAAGTCATGTTATGGCTCAAGCTAATGCAAGTTTGCAGTGTTCACATAGTCAAGAATGTGTTAGTGAAACTTCTTCCATTATTGAAAATGAAAATCTGAGTTTAAATGATGATAGTAACGAGACTAATGAAACTATATAGGATTTTGTTGTGAGTAAGCCAATTTGTGATGATGATTTTCTGCAAGGAGATATGCTAACAAATATTGATGTATTTCGTGAAGAGGATAGGTCTGTCGTGTTTGAAAATTTTGAAGTATGTTTTTTGTTCAAGGATGATTTACACTATGAATTTGAGGAGTATGAGCCTAAGATACACAGTGTGAAAGAGATAGAGTCAGATTTTCCCATGCTTGAGGAATTTATAGCCAAATCTCAGATATAATAGAGTCATACTTCCCTATGCCTTCCTATGGATCAACAACCAAGTGTTCTTTCAGATCATAATGAATAGTGTGCTTGTGTTTTTGATGAATCCCAAGACAAGGTAACATTTCAAATTTTTGAAGATCATTTTACTGATTTTCTACAATTAGCAGGGAAGATGTATTGTTGGGTTGTATTAATCACTATCAAATGACTAAATAGTACACATAAATTATCAATCCAGGGACGTCTTTTTATTCCAATGACGGTTGCACTGTCTATGCTGATACACCCAACCATGAGCAATTCCAAAGAAAAGAAATCGTTATTGAATTAAATGCTGGAAGTAAATCACTCTTGCAAAAATAAAATGATCTACAAGACTGAAATCACACTTCAATTAATCTGTTCTAGCGCGCCACACAACAAGTATCCAGCTGGTGTCTCTAATACCATATGTGTAACAACATACAAAGTATTGGAATTGAAGTGGATATATTCACAACTGAACAACAACAACAACACTCTATTGATACATAAACTGAAATACAAATGCATACACACAACTACTTAATCACTGCAATCCCTGCTAAGAAGGAGGGCCCTTCCTCCCTAGCAGGGCGCATGTAGAGGAAGAACTTGACAGAAACTAAATTGAATAACACATGTAACAACAATAACAAGATAATCTGTATTAATCAGAATACAATTATAGAGCCAAAATAATGATGTTCTCCGCTAACCTTTCGACCTCTAGGGCCGATAACTATATAGTGGTTACATCTCAGAAAATCAAGGGATAGATAAATCATGAGAATCTTATGATTCTCATGCTGAGCGAAATAGAATACATATAGTTATAACCATTTCTTAATAAAGTTATGCCTAGAAAATTATAGATTACAATCAAAACTGCACTTAGCCTGTTATCCAAAAATACAATGCTAAACAACTTCTACAGCTATCGTAATAAAATCACAACTATAGTGTAACGGCTAAAGGACAGGTCAGCAATAGGTGTTGGCGAGATCCATTCAGTGGTACAACTGTATTAGCAGTTCGCCAGTGGGTCTGTAACAACAGAGTGTAACAACAGTTTGCAGACGAATCTGTAACATCAAGGTGTAACAGCATCGCTTCGCTGTAACAACACCCTCTTAACTGCTCTTGTGGACCTCGTGCTCAGGATATTTGGGGCTATGAATGACATATGGAAAGACAACACAAAGACCATAGATCTTCTCCAAACATTCATCCTAAATTAGTCATAAAAAGGCACGATATATCATAATAATTGATGAAATGGAAGAGTAATGAAAATAAGGTGAAACAACACCAGTTAGGATAGAAAGGTAGGAAAAAGAGGCAAAGATAGTTCCATTGGTTATAGTCATGAGGAAAAATAGGAAGAACAAGTGTAGGAAAAGTGTGCAAAACTGACACCCAACATCTCCCCCCAATTGAAATGCTTGCATGTCCTCATGCAAACTCATCTCTCATGGGAGTATCTTCGGTTCAGGTCGGTGAGATCATAAGCAGCAGCTGTATCTTTGTCTACAGACCTGTACCCCTGATTGGCCATCAACTATCGCACCGAGGACTCTGACTCATACTTACTCAATTCATAATTACTCTGATAATCCTCAATTGGCAGCCAGATCAAAGGAAACTTGAATCTCAATCCCAGCCACAAAGCACCAAGGGATTATACATTCTGTGCATAAGCTGGTACGTGTGTAACAACCACCATGAAATTTTGGAATGAGAATGGGTCCCCCTTCAGTAGCTCAGCACGGCTGGCTTCCGTGCGTTTCAAGTACCCTGTCAAGGCTCAACTATTCATCATTGAGAACTGATTGAGGCATAATTTCACATTTCTTCTTCTATAAGTGGCAACTGGTTCTTTAATCCCAGGGGTACTCAACATTCTCCTGAATTCTCGCCTTAACTCGGCAGCTCGTCCCGGTTCTGTCCGAACCCACAATGCCATCTTCTCCTCATTGGCCTCCATAGATTTGATGGCCAAATTCCATTCACTATGATTCTTCATGAAGGACACAAAAGCTCCCAAATTCCATATAGGAGAATAATGTCACAACCATATGCATACTCACATGTTCAAAAATAATATTGTGTAAGAATAACTCACACAATAAGCTTTGCTCATCGAAATTGAAGGCACAGAAAACATCTAGAAATGTACGGTGGAAGAACATAAATAAGGCTTGTCTTCCATAACAACTTTCATCTGGAACAGGAAGTAACATTCCCATAGAAAGATAGGATAGGATGGAGAAGGCCACCTACAGCCCAGAAAATTGAGGGCGAGGTCATGAAGTTTTTGCTTATCTATGGTGAGATCCTGACCCTGCTGCTGTAATAGCAACAACTGTTCCTCCTGTTTATTCAGAGCTTCCTTCTTCTTATAATTCTCCCATCATTTATTCAAATCTTCTTTCATCCATCTTTCTTGTAAAATGTCTATTTATCTCTGATGTTCCTTCAGCGAAATCGCCCCCCCAAAAGGAGATTACTTCATGTTTCCACTTTTGTAATTCGGAAATTAACAATATTTTCTCAGAACTCCATCCCGAGATGGGACTCGACGTTATTATACATTCAATATCCACATAAATAATGGGTGTAACTGCCTTTGCTACATGGGGTTGTTCCACCTCTTCTGCTGGTTCTTGTGTAACAACAGCTTCCTGGGTGGGTTCTTATGTGTCAACCCCTTTGTTTCCACCTAGAGTACCCTCTATGTCCATTGATGTTTCTTCTACAATAGGAGTGGCCTCCACAGGTTCTTGTGGGTTGGCTTCTAGGTCAATTATTAGAGGAGAGTCTGCTTTAACTGTTGGTTCTTGTGTAACATCAGTATCATCAGAAGGTTCTTGTGTAACAACCTCCTGCTGTTCTGTTTCTGTTTCCATTGTGATGATATTTTCTCTATAGACCTTATATCCCGCTGTTGTTAAGTCTCAAAAACATGTCATGCATACAGACACTGAGATTTCCTTCCCCTCAGATAATTTCCACTTTAATTCTTCCTTTTCCTTTCTTAGATTTTCGAGTTCTAAAAACAGAACATGAGTTTCGTCCTTACCTGATGAGGAGGGTTGCCTTTCTTCTTATAATACTTCTGCTTCTGTCTGATTTGCAGCCATAGGCAAAGGTTATGTAGGTATGCTGAATTTCACTCTTTTTTTTGGCCTTCTATCCCCAATTGGTTCATCAGTAGGCTCTTTCCCAATTCTAACTCCAACAGGCCGAGTCTGGGTTTCCACTTCTGCCCGAGTTCCTCCTAAAGTCGTGGTCTGTTTCCCCCGGCTTGTCCTTGGCCTCTTTCGCTTGAATTCTTCCCAAGTTTTTCCTTGCTGGCCTAAGGCATCCGACATGATTAGCTTGACGAGTCCATGATTAGTCACACATGCCTCCGAGTGTGTTGTTGTTTTTATTGTTGCCACCATATGCTTGATGTTCCCAAACAAATAGACTGGAAGGTTAATATTTTGCTGGTGCCGAAGATGATTAAGCAAATGAAAGTGATAGTTAAACACTATCGTGGATATTACTTGACAAGTGATATATTTAATTAAACCTAGGGCAACATCTTCCCAAGGATGAGGAAGTGACAACGTGTCAATTTCTCTCCCTTTCTTCTCCAGTTTTTCTTCTCCTTCTAGGAAGTCTTCTTTCAAGGAGGGGTCATTTATTTTTCTGTTAAACCACCTCTGCCCCTCCACTAGCAATGAATTTACCCGATAAGTTACCTCTTTAGTCACCTCAATTTGCATGCCCCTTACTCGGGTTTGATTATTGTTCAAATTCCGAGAAAATTCAATTTTCACCACCTTATCTGAGCCTTCAAGCTTCTAGAAATACTCAATCCTTCCGGCATCTCTGAATATATGGTATGCTTCTAGAAAATTCTACAAGGCATCCATAGAATCCAACTCGTGCCTAAATGATGCTCCACCCATTTTTGTTGTTTGTTTCTAAATTCGCTTCTTGTTTCTCAGCCCCACTTTAATATCACTGCGTTTCTAAATTCATTTCTTTCTGCTCAACCCCACTGTAATATCACTGCATTTATGAATTCGCTGCTTCTCGGCATTTATGCTTATCCAAATTGACGAGTTTACAAAGAGGATGAAAGGGTTTAGTTGAGGAGGTTGATGGGAGGTGACAGATTTTACAGATTACCGAATCGTACCTCACACTAATATTCACAAATGTCTCGTTATGGAAAGTAATGGGATCTAGTACACACACTCTTTTCCAACTGGATTCGGTCATCATTGGCAATTGTGTTATTAATTGGGTGCATGTGGATTTACGAATTTTTGCAATGATTTCAAGACATATCCCCTCCCCCAACTTAATGGTGACGACCACCCACGATCGTCACAGGAATATCATTACTTCTGCCAATTAATCACCAAATCATAAATGATAACGTTTACCTTTTTAATGACATACCTGAGGTGACATGGAGGAAGATTTCGAATTGGCGGTGTTCTGCTTGCAGCGCTCGTGTTGTTGCATTTGGCTGGCACGAGTATTGCTATTATGGAATGAAACATGAGAAATAGTGTTCGTGGCTGTCAGCTATTACATGTGTAACAACCAAGACAACCCTTCGATTATTCTTCAAAAAACACAATAATCAAGAGAAATTAGTACATAAAAGAAATATACATGAATACCATCATCCTATAAAATAGATCAGAAAGGGAAGATGATGTTTCAGGAAGAAAAACATGGGTGTAACAGTCGCCACAAGAGTGGTTTTCAGTTGTTACTAACTATCTGACTATGCATCGGAAAGGGGTTTTCTCAGTTAGATTTATTATTTTTATTTTATGTATATATATAGATATATATATATATATATTAAACAAGTGTAACAACTGCCACAAAGGTGGTTTTCAACTGCTGCACTTATTGGAATTTCAATTTTAAGGTTGCACATGAGAATGTTCCCTTGCTGTTGTAACATGAAGATCAGAGTCCGCGAGAATGTTCACAAATGATTCCTTCGAAGCAGGTTGATGGTATAACCTTAGACTATGCCCATTAACCAGTAACGGTGTCTAAGCACTGTCAATGGTGACCAATTGTATGGTCCCATTGTCGAAGATTGTGTCCACTTTGTAAGGACCTAGCCATCTAGTGTAGAGCTTGCCTTTGAAATATTTGAACCTTGAAGCATACAAAAGAGCCCAATATCCTTTCTGGAAATTTTTCTTCTTGATAAACCCATCATGCCATCTAGCTCTTTACTTCTGAATGATCTCTGTCTGTTGAATAACAACCAGTTGTTTCTCTTCCAACTCATTGAGTTGGTTCAGTCTTTGAGTATGTGCCGTACTCAAATCCAGATCAACCTGCAATGTTGTTCTTAATTTCTTTATTTCAAAATCTATGGGGAATAAGGGATTCTTACCATACACCAATTCATATGGTGAGAAGCCTTTAGTATTCCTCCATGTTGTCCTATAAGCCCACAATACTTCTAGAAGTTTCTTGGCCCAGTTTCTTCGATGGCTGGCTACCGTCTTTGTTAAGATTCCCTCAATGACTTTATTGGTGCTTTCTACTTGAAAATTTTCTTGTGGGTGATATGGTGAAGTGATTTTGTGATGAATTCCATACTTTTCAACCAGCTCATTGATCAAATGAGATGTGAACTGAGGCCCCCCATCTGTCACTATGTCTCTGGGTATTCCGAAGCGAACAAAAATATCTTGAAACAGGAAGTTTGAAACATCCTTCTCTGTTGCTCTGGTCAGTGCCTTTGCTTCGACCCATTTTGTGACATAATCGGTGCAGACCAACATGTATGATCTTTGCTGTGATGAAGGATTAATTGGTCCCACAAAGTCTAGTGCCCATTTCTCAAATGGTTCTATCACTATCTGAGGCTGTAATGAGATCTAATCTGATTTCAGAGGCTAGCCCATCCTTTGGTAGCTATCACATCCTTTCACAAACTTCTTGGCATCCTGGAATATAGTTGGCCAGTAGTACACTGTTGAGAGTAATTTATGTCCTGTATTCTTGTTAGCAAATTCTCCTCCACAAGGTTCCTCACGATGAGCCTTCAAGATCTCAAATACCTCATCTTCTCTAGCACATCGCCTAATCTGAAAATCTGGCCTAGTGTGATAGAAATTGCCTTCTATTCAGGAGCAAGTAGCACTCTATTGTATGATCTTCCTTCTTTCCTTGGAAGACAATTGGTGTGGGAATTTTCCTGCAACAAGGTAATTGGCTATATCTGCATACCATGGTGAGTGAGTAGAGATGGAAAAAATATATTCATCTAGAAAAGAATCCTCAATGTCAATGCAGTCATCACTTATAATTAATCTAGAAAGAAAATCAACAACTACATTATCTTTTCTGGGTTTATCTAAAATAGTAATATCAAATTATTGTAACAACAATAACCATTGTGTAACTCCACCATTAGTAACAGGCTTGTTCATCAAAAATCGAATTTCAACATGGTCAGTGTGTATAAATACTTGGTACCCAATGATGTAGTGCCAGAATTTGTTGATAGCATGCACTACTGCTAGGAATTCCTTCTCAGTAACAGTGTAGTTGATTTCTGCTTGAGTTAAAGATGTAATAAATGGCATAAGGTTTCTTCTCCTCCAGCTGCCCCAAAACAACACCCACAACCATGTCAGATGTATCCGTAGCAATATGAAATGGAAATTCCCAGTTTGGTCCTCGTAAAACAGGTGCTGTTGTTACACAGTTTTTCAAATTTAAAAAGGCCTGCTCACACTTCCCTGTCCACAAAAATTCCGCATATTTCATGGGTAATGAAAATAGAGGAGATGAAATCTTTGAAAAGTTCTCTATGAATCTCCTATAGTATCTTGCACGTCCCAAAAAAATATGTACCTCTTTTGGAGTCTTGGGGGTCGGGATTTTCGAGATTACCTCAATTTTCGTAGTATCTACCTTGATTCCATCTATCGAAATGAAATGTCCCAGCACAATTCCCTTGGTCATCATCATGTGGAATTTTTCTATGCTCGGAGCAACATTAGTTTGTTCACAACGTTCCAACACTTTTTCCAAGTTAGCTAATGCTATCTCAAAGGCATCCTCGTAGGGTGTAAAATCATCCATAAATATTTCAAGGTAGTCATTCAAAAGATAAAAAAAATACCCAATATTTCCCTCTGAAAGGTTGTTGGTGCATTACAGAGGCCAAAGGGAAGGACTCTGTATGCAAAAGTACCCCATGGCAAAGTGAAGGTTTTCTTGTCTTGATCTTCCGGGGCAATATGTATTTGATTATAGCCACTAAACCCATCTAGAAATGAAAATAATTTTTTTTCCAGAAAGAGTATCCAAGCCCTGATCAATAAATGGTAAAGGAAAATGGTCCTTTTGAGTGGCCTTGTTAAGCTCTCTATAGTAAACATAGAATCTCCATTTTCCATTCTTTTTCAGAACTATGACAAGCAGAGACACCCACTGGCTATCAGAAATGGGGTATATGAAATTAGCATTGTGGAGTTTCTGTAATTCTTCTTTCATTATCTCCTTAAATGCAGGGTTCATTCGGCACTGAGGTTGTCTAACTGGTTTGAAGTCCTATTTAAGCTAAATTTAGTGAGTGCATAGGCCAAGATGGATTCTTTTCATATCCATATAGTCCCATGCAAATGCCTTTTTGTACTTCTATAACAGCTGTATCAACAATCTGTTTTGTTCAGCAGTCAGGTTAGGATTGATGTTTAAACATTTTCCAGGTTCAATTTCAATGGGGCTGCTAATAGTATGTAGAGTTGTTTTCAAATGTTCAATAATTGCATCATATACCTCATCTTCTTCTACCAAATCTCTAATGGAGGCAAGATGGAGTGAATTAATAATAAAACCATTAATGATATCGTCCTCTATTTCATCCTTAAAGTATTGTGATTTTCCAAGCATGAGGAGAGGTAGGGAAAGATCAGATTCAGGTGAAAATTCATCCCACCAGGGACTACTTGAATCCATATGAGGTTTTGCTGGGGGATAAAGGTTCAGGTTCTGAGTGGCCTGTTCATCTGAGATCACCATAGATCTAGACCTACATCCAATATATGCGTTTGCAGTGGCCAGCCACGGTCTTCCCAAGATTAAAGGAAGACCCCCCAGGTTGGATTTGGTTTGTAAAATGAGAAAGTCAATCGGATAGTTCCAGGAAGCCATAGTGATAACCACATCTTCTATCACTCCCTCGGGCTTGACACAGGACCTATCTGCTAATTAAAGCAATGTGGGTGTAGGTCTAAGTCCATGAAGTCCTAGAGAGATGAAGAGGTCTTTAGTCATGACATTAATAGCTACCCCTAGATCAATCAAAGTATTGGTTATGGGATGATTTTCAATATGGACAGTCACTGTAGGGTTCCCTGGGTCATTATATTTAGTCAACAAAGGCTGATCAATCATAAGATCAGACAATTTCCCCATGACATGGATAGTAGCAAGGTCTTAAGGTTTCCTTCCACGTCTTTTGACGCATAGATCCCTCACTATTTTAGCATAGATAGGCACTTCTTTAAGAGCTTGAAACAACGGAATCTGCACATAAAAATTTTGTAGTTCCTTGAGGAATTCAGATTCAGGTTGTGAGACCAGCCTAGTTTCAGTTAATCGTTGAGGGTACAGAGGATTCTGAATGCTAACAGCTAAGTCAGCTATCACAGATGCACAAGCCTTGCTCGGATTGGATTTTGTAGGACTAACAGATCCTCCCGAGCTAGCTACTACAGATGTAACAACAAGTGTTGTATCAGCTATTACATGTGTAACAGCTGCCTCAGAATCGTCTGTACCCTTTCTAGGTGATTCACATTCTTCGGTAATAATGGGAGTGTGTTCAGATTTGATTATTTTCCCTGATCGAAGTTGAACCTTGTTAAATACAATAGGAGTAATAAGATAAGTTTGGAGGGTAACCAGAGCATCCATGCTCTGGGCTGCCTTATTATTTGGATTGGGGTTAGGTTGCACAGGTAATTGGGTCAAACAGAAGGTGTAGGAATTTGAATAGAAGGTAGTTGTAACTGCTGCTGTTGCATTGGTATTGGAGGGGGTACTAGAACTTGGCTATTACTTCTCCAGTTTCGACCCCAAGGATTGGGTTGTGATGGAGGATATTGCATTAGTGGAGGAGACAACCCCTTGTTCCATGGTGAAGGGAGTTGTGTTGAGGAAGGAGTAGGATATTGCCATGGATATTGCTAACTATTATAAACATTATTCCAAGGATAAAAGAGGAAAAATCTGAAGGCATACCTGTAGGTTTCGGTTGACATGGTCTCTTTGATCCGATGAAATAAGAATATTGAACATCCTCACTTGATTCTTGAAGTACCGCCTTCAGTCTGGGAAATTTAGGACACTGATTCGTAGAGTGTGCCAACTCACAAATGTTGCACAGGCAGACATTGTTCAGTCCACATTCTCTTTCCAAATGTTTCTTTTTGCATCGGGGACAAAATATTGCTAAGGCTGCTTCAGCTTCTGCTTGTGCTTTCTTGACTTGTACCGTAGTGATATGGGTAGGGAGAGTGCTAAGGAGGTCGGTTTTAAAATCCTCAAATAAGTCCCCATCTCTGTTGTGGTTAATCCTCCACTCGTGGACTTCTATATCCAGACTGAAGGGTCCTAAACTGAAACTCTCCCTTTGACTGATCCTCTTGAGCTACACAGACAATGCTTCATTATCTCATCAAGTGTTTCTTGCAATATGTCTCCTTTTCCCAATAGGTTCAGATGCTCCAGAAAATAATCTCTTATACCTCTTAAGAATATTGGATTTAGAATTTCTGGATCTAAGTTACTGAACTTAGACCTCTGTAAATTGTAGTGAAATCGCTCCATATAGTCTTCCAGGCATTCCTCCTCCTTCTGTGCAATTCTGAAAATCTCATCCTTCAAGTCCTTGGTTCGACAATAATCCTGATACTTAAAGAGGAAAGCCTCTCTCATGTCATTCCCGGTTTGAATCATGCCAGCACCCAGTCTCATGAACAATCTTAATGTTGCTCCTTTCAGAGTAGCAGGGAATAATTTCAACTTTTGGGCATCTGAAATGCAGTCATAACCTCTACACAACACATCAAATTCGAACAAAAAGGTATCAGGGTCTTAAACAACCATCCCTTAAAAGGATGGTAGGGATGATAAAGTAATATTCTTCATAGGAGCCTCATCCCATGTTACTACTATTGGAAATTCAAAAGTAACAGAGCTATCTGTCTTGACATTCTCGTCCCCCATGACTGATTCTTCCAGATGGGATGAATTGACCTCAGAGTGTACTAGATATTGAAAAATAAAAGGATCAGGCTGCTCCAGGACCAACTGTTTAACAACACTACCGGTGTCCAATTGATGATCAACTGAATGTTTTTCCTCAAGTCCCTGATGCTCCCCACTAGTCTCTCTGTTTCCTTCAATTCTCAGATCCTGATCAATGATTATCCACTGCTGTTTTGAATATGGAGTTTTGGTATCAGGAGTGGATATGTTATTCGAAGGATGGTGAGGTCCAGACACAGAAGACACCGATGGTCCAGGCTTTGATATGGTAGCTTCTTTCTGTGGTCCTGTCTTCCTAGTATCTCTGTATGACGTGGACTATTCCTTTTCTGTCCGTGAGATTAGATCTCCAAAGAATGTCTTTCTTCCTAAATCTGCACTCTTCTTTTCCTTCTTACGACCCGTATTTCCTGTAGTTAGTAGATTGGGGGGTGTTTCTAGATGTTGATGTTATCCTACCGGCACACATGGGCCCTATGTGTATCAGTTCATCCTATAAGTGCTTCAGTTTCTACAGAAGTGAGCCCGCCCAAGTCTGTTAGAGCGATGCACAGGTTTTTACCTCTCGTCTTACCACCCTGTAGAAATTTGCTGAATAATGAAGATTTATCCACTGAGATTATCCTGGTCACACATTAATTCGAATTCATGCATAACACATAACCTCTTCTACAATTGATCAACAATTTGCGGAAATAGAAATAGTCACATGCGCACATAAACACAATATGTAATGGGGAAAGCTTATAGGTGAAAACCCCTAGCTATTTGTATATTATAATAGAAGAGAAACATGTAACAATCTCAGTACAATACTCCTCACAAGTACTCAGTACTGTCTCCAAAAGTTACACACAAACTAGCTTGGTTTTGAACAAGTCACAGATTCAAAACTCATCCACTAATTGCCTGCCTCTATTGCACAATCAAGGCTGGTCTAATGAGAGATCCAAGTTCGAATCTCACTGGCTCCAACTACGCAATCATCATTGGCAATCTCCTCCAATGCTTGTGCAAATCTCATGCACAACTGCTGTCGCAACTAATAGCAAACTCACCCTTTCATCTACCTCTTCCACTGGTCTCCACTGAACTGTCCATGCACTGTAGTGAACTGATATGTTCTTGAGTTGAATAATGAGTTAATAATTAGTGAATTAAATAATATTTAATTCACTCCACTCATCACTAGTTGATTAGCTAGTTAAACTAATCACAACTAGTTCAACTAAGTTAAACCGAACACAACTCCACCAACTGTCTCATCAACTCCACCAAACTCTGCCACTGAAGTCCGAACTGAAGTCAACCATGCATGAGATCACCAAACCCCAAGGAATAGCGTAATTCCTTCTGTCAGATGCATGGGCCACATCCGTAGCTCCAACTGAAGTGCTGTAAGAGAATAAACTGAAGTTTAGAGTCCAAATATTATTAAGGGCTAATAATATTTGACTGACCTATTTTTAGACATGCAGTCTAAAAATAGACTTTGACCTATATGTCTAAAAATAGAGGTCCATATATTTTTACCAACTCGACCAATCATCCAAGAATAGCATACTGCAACTCCTAGACCATGCTCCATATGTCTAAAAATAGACATAGTCTAAAAATAGACTTTGCGCCAAAAATAGCCTGCGGGCCCACTTAGTGAAGGCGACTTCATTTCACTAAGCTCCATCATCTTGTTGGATTTTCAACACTCCCTCTCAACAAGATATGGATTATCTGCAACCCCTATCCTGCCTCTGTGGTATTCGAATTTTCTCCTGGTGAGCGCCTTCGTCAAGATATCAGCATCCTGATCCTCCGTGGGAATGTATGAAAGTAACATGATTCTCCGCTACACACAATCTCTGATATGATGGTACCCGATGTCGATGTGTTTGGATCTATCATGAAATACTGGATTAGCCGAGAGTTTAATGCAACTCTGGTTATCACAATAAATCACAGTAGGCTCCAAGTGCAACCCGAACAATCCAATGAGGATCTTCCTCATCCAAATAGCCTCGCATGCAGCCAAGCTTGCTGCCATGTACTCGGCCTCTGCTGAACTGAGTGCCACGGATCTCTGCTTCCTGCTGTACCAGGAAACTGCTGTCGACCCAATGCTGAAAACTCCTCCAGACGTGCTCTTCCGGTCTGTTGGACTCCCTGCCCAATCTGCATCAGTGAAACCAGAAAGTTTCACTCCATCCTCCTGTCTGTACCATAGACCATATCCCGATGTGCCTCTGATATAGCGCAATAAATGCTTGCCCGCCTTCCAAAAGAGCTTGGTAGGCTTAACCATAGCTTGCGAAAGCTGGTTAACTGCATAGCATATATCGGGTCGTGTATTGACCAGATACATAAGCGACCCCACCAACTGTCGATAGACAGTGGCATCCACTACCTCCGCTGAAGTAGCATCCTCCTTCCTCCAACCACCAGGAAGAGGAGTTTCAATAGGCTTGCAGCCTTGCATGTTGAACCTCTCCAGAATCTCCCGGGCATACTTGCCCTGAGAAACAAACAGTCCTCCGCTGCGCTGCCAAATCTCCAATCCTAGGAAATAATGAAGGATGCCCAAGTCCTTCATCTCAAACTCTCGTGCAAGATCCTCCTTGCATGAAAGTATCAACTGCTCATCGCCAGTCAAAATCAGATCATCTACATACAGTACGATGATCAACAGCTTCCCCTCCACCACAATCTGGTACATGTTAGGATCCGCCTCACTCTTGGAGAATCCAAGCCCAGTGAAGTATCTGTCTATCCGAGTGTACCAAGCACGAGGTGCTTGCTTCAGCCCGTACAGTGCTCTCTTGAGTCGGCACACATGCGACTCACTGCTGAAGATCTCGAAACCTTCAGGCTGCTCTCTGTACACCTCCTCCTCAATAACTCCATTGAGGAACGCAGTCTTCACATCCATCTGATGGATGTGCCATCCCATCTGCGCTGAGAGAGCAAGGATCGTCCGTATGGAAGAGTACCTTGCGATAGGTGCAAAGGTCTCCTCATAATCGATCCCCTCGATCTGTGAGAAGCCACGGGCGACAAATCTCGCCTTGTACTTCTCCACACTCCCGTCAGCCGCCTGCTTCACTTTGTAGATCCATCGCGAACCTACAACTGATTTCCCAACCGGTCTTGGGACAATCTCCCATGCAATGTTCCTGATGATCGAATCATATTCTTCGATCATGGCATCAACCCATGCGGGTTCCTCCACAGCTTCCTCAAAAGAGGATGGCTCTGTCACAACACATTGACTCATAAGAGCCATGTATTCAGTGTACCGATCCGGTGACTGTCTCTGTCTGCGCTGTGCTGTAGGTGGTCCTACAACCTTCTCTGCATCCCGAGCCAGTCGCTCAGCTTCTGTAGTGCGCATGCGCCCTCTGATGGTTGGCGCTGCATGGGTGGTTTCTTCCACCTCATGAACTTCCTCTTGTGGCTGATCCACATCCGGAAGCTCCTCCTTAGGAACTAACAGCTCCTCATCTGCATGCAAGTGTAGCTCCCTCTCAAGCGAACACTGCATGGCTTTCTCCTCCCGAAATTTTATATCCCGTCGCACAACAGTCTTGCGACTGTCTGACAAATACACCCGATAGTTGTGAGGTGTATCAGTGTACCCCACAAATATTCCAACCTCAGCAGTTGGATCCAGCTTCCTTCTCGCATCCTTCGTCACATGCATGTAGACAGGAGAACCAAAATCCGCAAATGGGAAATATCAGGCCTCTTGCCAGAATAAGCCTCCTCTGGTGTACTCATGCCAAGAACCTTGTGAGGACAACGGTTCTGCACATACACTAATGTATTGCATGCCTCAGCCCACAAGTGAAGGGGTAGGCCCTGATCATGCAACATCGCCCGTGCAGCACCCACGATCGTTCTGTTCTTCCGCTCAGCCACCCCGTTCTGCTGTGGGTTATGGGGTGCGATGAGCTCTCTCCGAATCCCTTCTGCGCTGCAAAAGTATTTGAATTCAGTAGAGATGAATTCACCACCATTGTCGCTCCTAAGAGCCTTCACATGCTTCCCCGATTCCTTCTCAACCAACGCCTTGAATTCACAGAACTTTGAAAATGTCTCGCTCTTCTTCTGCATGAAGAAGATCCAGCACTTCCGAGAGAAATCATCAACAAAGATCACATAGTACTTGTGCTTTGCTGTCGAAGCTATAGATAAAGGATCACACACGTCTGTGTGAACTCTCTCAAGGATCGTCGTGGCGCGACTATCCTTCTCGTGAAAGGTGGCTTTCACATACTTCCCCCAGGTACACCCCTTGCACTGATCTGACTGCGCAAGAGTGCCCTTAGGAAGCCCAGTAGAAATCTGCTGCAGTATCTTCAAAGCTCCATGGTGAAGGTGGCCCAATCTCCTGTGCCATAGCTCGCCATCATCATCCCGGCTCACCACTTCTCCCGCCTTGCATGCCATTGCTGCGCAGCCATCTACTTGCAACTGATAAAGGTTCTTGACTCGAACCCCTATCTTCTGGGTCTCACCAGTAGTCTTACTGTGCAGGAAGGCTTTTCCTTCACTGAAGACCACATCATACCCCTTGTCTTCCAACATAGCCACAGAGATCAGATTCTTCATCAATCCTGGAACATGCAAAACTTCCTTCAATACAAAGGGTTTACCAGACTCCCTCTCAAAGGAAATGGTACCGATACCAGTCGCACTGTATCTACCATCATCGCCCATCTCGATGTGCACTCCAAGATCTTTTTCCTCCAAATCTGAAAACAGATCTCGATCTCCGGTCATGTGAAATGACGCACCACTGTCCAAGAACCATACTGATCCCATCACACTTGAAACCAAGCATGAAATCAGTGAAAAATCCAGTTCGAATTGAGAAGCCAATGCCTCTCCTGCTGCAGATCCATCAGCCTTCTTATTTTTCTTCTTCTGCGGACAATTTGTGGCATAAGAGCCCAGGCCGGGTGACAAGAAAACACTTCACCTTGGACATGTTCCTGTTTTTTGCCTTTGGCACCGTAATCGGTAGTTTCTCGTTTCTTCCTTCTTTGCTTTGGCAGCCAAAGCGCAATTTTATTCATCAGATGTCTTTGATGAAGATTCGTCCCTGGTAGTCCGCCTTATCTCCTCTTGCATGAGATCCGCCCAAAGTCGCTCCCATCCCGGCAAATTCTCCCGACCATTGACAGAGTCCTGATAGGAATGCCAACTCTTCGGAAGAACAAGGAGAGCCAGGTCTACCATATCCTCTTCATAGACAGTCACCCCCACACTTCCAAGCTCATCTCTGCATTGAGTGAACTTCGTGAGGTATTTGGTGATACTGTCACCTTTCTCCATCATAATGTTTCTGAGCTTATCCTTGAGCGCCAACTTCCTTTGGTCGCTCTTACTCTGGAATAGATCTGTCAACGCTTTCCACATCAAATATGGAGCAGCTTTTCCATGCAGGATGGATACAATGTGATCCTTTACGCCCTCCAACAAAATCCTTCGACATTTCGCCATCTTCTTTTGCCAAGCTTCGACTTCAGCGGGATCAGTAGGCTTTTGGACATACGTATCTACGAACTCCTTCAGCCCATTATCTTCTAATACTGCCTCCATCCGATCTTTCCATGCAACATAATTCGAACTGCCTTCAAGGGCATATTCGAGTCGCAAACCGTTGAAAGACATTTTCAACTCCGGCACCAAGAAAACAAACTGCTGCAAAATTCGAATTCCAAACTCAAAAACTCAACTGCTTCTGGATCTGTGAGAACAAATTATTTCTAGCACAGAGATCGACTGTATGGGCATTTACTGGATATATCACCTTTTAGAGAAAGGATGGATCCAGAGGCTACCTGGCCCGATATAGAATCTGTCTACTGAAATAATATTGTAATCACTGCAATAGATCCCGATGATCAATTCGCTCCGATACCATGTAGAGATTTGCTGAATAATGAAGATTTATCCACTGAGATTATCCTGGTCACACATTAATTCGAATTCATGCATAACACATAACCTCTTCTACAATTGATCAACAATTTGCGGAAATAGAAACAGTCGCATGCGCACATAAACACAATATGTAATGGGGAAAGCTTATAGGTTAAAACCCCCAGCTATTTTTATATTATAATAGAAGAGAAACATGTAACAATCTCAGTATAATACTCCTCACAAGTACTCAGTACTGTCTCCAAAAGTTACACACAAACTAGCTCAGTTTTGAACAAGTCACAGGTTCAAAACTCATCCACTAATTGCCTGCCTCTATTGCGCAATCAAGGCTGGTCTAATGAGAGATCCAAGTTCGAATCTCACTGGCTCCAACTGTGCAATCATCATTGGAAATCTCCTCCAATGCTTGTGCAAATCTCATGCACAACTGCTGTCGCAACTAATAGCAAACTCACCCTTTCATCTACCTCTTCCACTGGTCTCCACTGAACTGTCCATGCACTGTAGTGAACTGATGTTTTCTTGAGTTAAATAATGAGTTAATAATTAGTGAATTAAATAATATTTAATTCACTCCACTCATCACTATTTGATTAGCTAGTTAAACTAATCACAACTAGTTCAACTAAGTTAAACCGAACACAACTCCACCAACTGTCTCATCAACTCCACCAAACTCTGCCACTGAAGTCCTAACTGAAGTCAACCATGCATGAGCTCACCAAACCCCAAGGAATAGCATAATTCCTTCTGTCATATGCATGGGCCACATCCGTAGCTCCAACTGAAGTGCTGTAAGAGAATAAACTGAAGTTTAGAGTCCAAATATTATTAAGGGTTAATAATATTTGACTGACCTATTTTTAGACAGGCAGTCTAAAAATAGACTTCGACCTGTATGTCTAAAAATAGAGGTCCATCTATTTTTACCAACTCGACCAATCATCCAAGAATAGCATACCGCAACTCCTAGACCATGCTCCATATGTCTAAAAATAGACATAGTCTAAAAATAGACTTTGCGCCAAAAATAGCCTGCGGGCCCACTTAGTGAAGGCGACTTCATTTCACTAAGATCCATCATCTTGTTGCATTTTCAACACACCCAACGATTGTATAGTTGATGACACCCTAAAAAAAACCCAAAATTCAACTCTTAAGTGTCCCAGCAATACATTGGTGAGCTTGCTCAAGTTTGTTAGAGCGATGCACAGGTTCTTACCTCTCATCGTACTGTCTGGCAATTGTGTCACTGGAGACACTCTAAGAAAAACAAAATGCTCAAAAATTCACTCTCCTAAGTGTCCCAGCAAGAAATTGGTGAGCCTGCTCAAGTTTTTTAGAGCGTTGGGCAGGTTCTTACCTCTCGTCTTACTGCTTGAAAATTGTGTCGCTGGAGACACTCTAAAAAACACACGAAAATTTCACTTCTAAGAAACAACTTTGATTGATTGGATCATCATTTCCATCCTCGAAAATGGCATAAAAATGTTGGGATGTATTAATCACTATCAAATGACTAAACAATACACATAAATTATCAATCGAGGGATGTCTTTTTATTCCAGTGACAGTTGCATTGTCTGTGCTGATACACCCAACTAGGAGAAATTCCAAAGAAAAGAAATTGTTGCTGAAGTAAATGCTGGAAGTAAATCACTCATGCAGAAATAAAAGGATCTACAAGACTGAAATCACACTTCAATTAATCTGTTCTAGCACGCCACACAACAAGTATCCAGCTGGTGTCTCTAATATCATATGTGTAACAACATACAAAGTATTGGAATTGAAGTGGATATATTCACAGCTGAACAACAACAACAACACTCTACTGATACATAAACTGAAATAAAAATGCATACACACAACTACTTAATCACTGCAATCCCTGCTAAGAAGGAGGGCCCTTCCTCCCTAGCAGGGCACAGGTAGAGGAAGAATTTGACAGAAACTAAATTGAATAACACATGTAACAACAATAACATGATAATCTGTATTAATCAAAGTACAATTACAGAGCCAAAATAATGATGTTCTCTGCTAACCTTTCGACCTCTAGGGCCGATAACTATATAGTGGTTACATCTCAGAAAATCAAGGGATAGATCAATCATGAGAATCTTATGATTCTCATGCTGAGCGAAATAGAATACATATAGTTATAACCATTTCTCAATAAAGTTCTACCTAGAAAATTATAGATTACAATCAAAACCGCACTTAGCCTGTTATCCAAAAATACAATGCTAAACAACTTCTATAGCTATCATAATAAAATCACAACTATAGTGTAACATCTAAAGGACATGTCAGCAACAGGTGTTGATGAGATCCATTCAGTAATACAATTGTATCAACAGTTTGCTAGCAGGTCTGTAACAGCAGAGTGTAACAGCAGTTTGCCGACGGGTCTGTAACAGCAAGGTGTAACAGCATCGCTTCGCTATAAAAACACCCTCTTATCTGCTCTTGTGGACCTTGTGCTCAGGATCTTTGGTGTTATGAATGACATCTGGAAAGACAACACAAATACCATATATCTTCTCCAAAAATTCATCCTCATTTAGTCATAAAAAGGCACGATATATCATAATAATTGATGAAATGGCAGAGTAATGAAAATAAGGTGAAACAACACAAGTTGGGATAGAAAGGTAGGAAAAAGAGGCAAAGATAATTCCATTGGTTATAGTCATGAGGAAAAATAGGGAAAACAAGTGTAGGAAAGTGTGCAAAACTGGCACCCAACATTTATTTTCTTATTTTCATGGATCAGAAGCACATGTTCAGTAGACACTTGGAGTGGCCTAGTTTTTGTTTTTTTTGCCTGCTCGAGGAAAGTGAGAGTAGAATTCAAGTAAGTAGCCATCTGCTGGATTGGTTACACTAGAAGGATCACTTCACATGATTGTACATATGTCTTCAACAATCAGGTGGTTGCCATCATGATTTGAAGCCTTCAAGTCTCGGTGATATACTGCTATCAATAAGTTTAGTAATTTTTTTATTTCAGTCAAGTCAGTTTTGAGTCAATTTTAAGGTCAGTTTTAAGTCAGTTTGAGTTTGTTACAAATCAGTTTAAGTTTTTAATTTTTAGTTAGTCTTTAGATTTTGAATCCATGCCCAATGGACAGACACTTGGTCTACGGTGTTCTTGGAACCTCTAAGGAGCTACCATCCCCAGCTGGAGCCAATGTTAGTGTCAGTATTTGCATCCTTCCACTAGTAATCAAATTTACTCTTTCATGTCATGTTAGGGGTCCCATTGTGAAACTTTTGTCATTACATTAGGTCATCATGCAAAAAATTAGTCACTGGAGGTAGTCCTATGTCAGACCTCACTCTTTTAAAAAATTTCATCACTTGCTGGCTCATTTCACCACTTTGTTGAGTGTACCATCACCAAGATTTTTCATTATTATTTCAATCATTTTCATCACGGTTTCATTCAGTCAGAGTATCCATTAGGTATTAGGGTTTTCAAGGTCTTCATATAAAAAATTGCACTAGAATGAAATATCAATTAGAGGAAATCTGGGTTCCAAGACAATTCATGAAATTTCATCAAGTATGAGTCCATTTCAGCTTGTAAACATCATATCTCCATCATTTTTCAAGAAGTCATTCCAAGGGACAAATCATTTGCCACACATAAGGCCACTTTTGCTACAAAATATGTTTCTTACCAAATGGAGATGAATTTCACAAAAATGAAAGATGTTTTTGTTAATCATAGAACAAGGAAGAAAACACTCCTTCAGGTTTTATATAGGTGTTATGGTTTGGGAGGAATGTCAAAAATATAGTTGCTATAAGAGAGTTGCTGCACTTCTGGAGCGACCTTGGGAAACTCAAAACTTATCCTAGTTGGAGTGTCCAAAAAACTTGCTTGATGAATCAAATGATAACTAGACATATAAATATTTCCAATTAGCTATCACAAACTCAATTTGGAGTTCAGGAATGCCTCCAAAAGTGACCTGCAAGAGTACGTTGTGCTTTTTGAACTTTTTTACTAGTCTTGGGAGAATTGATTTTTGAGGGGATATTCTTGATCATTTTTAGTGCTTGATAGGTCCAATGTGTAGTAGACAGAAATATATTTCCAACGAGCTATCATACGCCCAATTTTGACTTCGGGAAGTCATCCCAAAGTAGGTTTTAAGGTAGCCCTGCGCTTTTGGAATTCTGACGCTGCGCTCCTAACCTTGGTGTTTTGCTTGTACTAGAGGATTCCAAATGAAAAAGAAGACAACCATTGGATTCAAAAGGCAGAAAGTATGCAATTTTGACACTTTTCAAAGAAAAATTGGACAATCTGGTAGGGAGAAAGGGAAAAACACACCTCAAAAATCATATTTTTGCCCTGTTTTTTAGCTAGGCGATGCACTCCTGAACAGTCTTGGTGGATTCAACTTTTGGAGGGCTAAAAGTCATCATTTTTGGAAACCAAGTACATTTATTCAAACTATACAAGAGAGGCTTTCTAATGAGCTATCCTGAGATCAATTTGGACATCAACAACCCCATCACAAGCCGAGCTGAAGTTGGTGCTGTGCTTCTGACCAATGATTGATATTTCTGATTTTTTCTTAGTTTTCTGAATTTGACCATGGAAAATCATGATTTTACTGATGTAAATGTAATTAAGTTAATTTTGAGTTACTTAAGGGTAAATACATTAGGCAAAAGTCTTTTTGAGGATGAATGAATTAGTTTCACCAGAGTTAGGGATGAGTCAGTTTGAACTCCCTACACTTTAGGTTTGCAGTTCAACCTTTTGTGGATCAGCTCCACAACTCAAGGATTTGACCCCTGAGGTTGGGAGAAGTTGTTTCATGTCTATATATTTCACCTCTTCACTCATTTGAGAGGTTGGATGCTGTTGTATTTATCAGAGACACTAGTGTATTCAGATTTTGGCAGGAATATATTGGATGAGTTGCAGCTATTTTGGTGGGATTCATCTGGTCTGTATTTTGACATAGTTTCTTATTTTGTTGCATATGTATGAATGTTTTGTACTTTCCATGTTCATTCCACTTCTATGATATGTTTTATTGTCAGGTTTGATAAGCAAAATACATCTTTTATGTTATGTTTTAGAAGAATCACCATAATTTGTTTCATTTCTTCAGTTTAAAAGGAATTCATGTATTGTCATGCTATTTTTAGCACCTCACTAGTATGATCCATCTCACCTATGAACCATAAAGTTTTAAAGTGACTAAATACCTTGCCCCATCAGATGCCTGCAATTTTTATCTTATTTCCTCTAACCTAGTTACCTCTTTGAGCTAATTCACTCCTCCAACACCCAAATCAACCAATCAAAACCCATGTGCTAGTATACCTAGACTAAAACCTAATTGATAGAGCCCTCTTAGTTGTGATCCCTTGGAGAGAGCCCTCTCCTGCCTAGTAGGGCTAGCTACTTGGCGAGAGCTTGGTCTGTAGTTACCTTTTCTGGTCTCTTCTCGGCCTCAGAGATTCAGTGGAGTGCTAACAGGTGTAAAGTGAGAGGAGATTGTGTTGAGGTGACAATAATCACATGTCTTTTGTGCTTACCACTTAGCATCTTGACTATAATTTTCTAAGGCTACTAATTTGGGTGGTAATAGACCCCTTGAAGAGACTCATTGATCATTCTTCTATTTAATTTTCAAGTCATGGAGTTATTTCCTTTTCCTTTCTATTTTCAAGCTATTTGTGTATTTGTTGCATAACATTTTGTTCCAAAACATATAGTCCTATAATTTTTCTATTTCAAATGAGTCACCTTATCATTTTTTATAGAAAATTTTTAGGGAAGTTTTTGAGATAAATTATTTTGGTATATTAACATGACACAGAGAAGTACCTTCAACAAAAATTCCAAATTTTACTTCACTATAATTTCATGGTTATAACCTATGGAAATTGATGTTTTTTACTAGTCTAAAATGGGTGTTCTTAGTAAAACAATGATAACGTTTGTTTTGGTACATATCAAGTAAAAAAAAAAACGATCCTTAAGATGCATATCATAGACCATGTGGCAAAAATTTCAGATGATAGTTCTCTATAGTTTTGAGGTTATCAGTCGTGGAAGTTATGGTTATTGAGTAGTCCTACGACTAGACTCAAATATGTGTTCAAGTAAAATAGATATATCTAATTCTAGAAACATTATATTTGAGTGCCATGAGTTTCATTAGTAGGAGGATGGACCGTAATGTTTTAGGTCTAAATTTTAGAATAATATCATAAAAAGTGGACATGTACCATTATTTACAAGTTCACTCTGTAAAAAGGGTGAAGGATCAACAAGTTTTAGAAAAGATACCATAACTTTCACTTGGCACGTCAAATTTTGGTCAAACTTATGGAATTATAGAAAATAAATTTCCAAATAATATAGGCCAAAATTTCAAAGATACATAAGAAGAAAGATCAACTTATAAGACAATCTCCAAATTAGAGTTTTAAAGGTAATTAACTTACAATTAACATAAATTTGATTGAAAAATATATGTACATCGAAAAATTATAGATAAATATTATTTTTATCCCATATGGAAAAGGGTGTTAAAGGAAATTCTACACCAATTAAACCTCAAGAGAGGTCAACTAGGACCCATGAAGAAAGTGAAGAGATACAAAAACAACTTATCGAGATTGGTGAACAAATTTAACAATTTGACTAAAAGGTCAATGAAAAATGTTGATTTAAAAAACAAAAAAAATCCAAATTGAACAAAATATGGAGAATATGAAACAAAAAATATATAAAAAGATGGATAAATTACAAAATTCCATGTCAACCATGCTCATACGTACCCTAGATGAGAGGTTCCCTAAAAATGATATCGGGATGGAAACAAAATTTTGAAAATGGTGATAACAAAATTCTTGGACCCTAGCCACATTTAGGGAATATTTTCACAAATGTAAATAACATGAGGATTGAATTGCATAATCATGAGTATTCATCGTTCCAAGATCTACATCATCAAGGGTTTATCTTGACATCACATAACTACTTAGTTCCCAAGATTGATATGAGTAAATTTGATGGTAAATATCCTATAACATGGATATTCCAAATGGAGAAATTCTTTGATCTACACTAAGTTCCCACTTTAAAAAGGAGAACTCTCTTACAACATTGTATTTAGAACCTAACCAATTTGTTTTTTTACCAATGGCTTCAGGAACAAAAAAAGGATTATATTGTCTCTTCATCCATTTTTATGGATGAATTGATAATGTGTCATGGGGATATTAAGAGAAACACAATTTTTAGTGATTTGATAAAACTCTCTAGCAAAGAGGTCAATTATGGAGCACATTCAACAATTCCAAAAACTATTTTTCACAGTAAAGAAAATCCTAGAGCATAATTTGTTAGATCCATTCACGGGAACTATAAAGAAGAGCATTCGGCATGAGGTGCATATCTTTGAACCTAAATCCCTAAAGCATGCTTTCAATGCGGCCAAGAAAGTTGAAAAATAAAAGTATTGCTATAAGAAGAGTGATTGCTAACAACTATAGAGAGCACCATGTTCCCTCTCCTAACTTCACTCAACCTACATGGTTGAAACCTTAACAAATTGATGAAATAAGAGAAAAGGTACCATGTTTCAATTGTGGCAACAAGTATTACAAGTGGCATAAAATTCATTCTGCATAGGTTGTGAAAGGAAGAAGATTAAGAATTGGAACCATCAAAAGATATAGGACTAGAAGAAACTAATTTAACCATATCTTGTCATACAATAGCTAACATCATTACTAAAAAAATCCTCAAGATACTAGAAGGATATATCAAAAATAAAAAGGCAACAATGTTGACTGATTTTGGTAGCATTTAAAAAATGATTAATTGCAATTTAGTGAAATTTTGTAATTGCTTTATATATTTGGAACCAAAGTTTCAAGTAACAATTGTATATGGAGGCACCATAAAGTTTTTAGGGAAGTGTCATAGTATTAAGCTAACTACAGGGTGTGAGTGGGAGGGTGGGGGGAGTAGCGAGATGGGGATGGTGGTATTTATTGGATAGTCTCATGATTGCAATCCAAATGTCCAGTGCTAATGTTGTATTAGTGGTCCAATTGTTACAATCATCGAGAATTGTGGCTCTTCCTTTTTAGGAAATTTTCATGATATTTTCCTCAGAAGGAAAGAAAAGTGAATTCATAAGCATCCAAGGGAAACATTCTTCTAAAACGATAATCTCGATAAGCTCTAACAACAAGACAAAAATAGTTAAAGGCACACCATTTTGTAATTGCATAATTGTACTCACTAGATGTTTAAACATCTAAACCCTCTACTTTGGTGGATCTCCAAAAAGTTGTCAACAATCACTCAAAGGTACTTTGAAAGATGCCCAAGAGTCTTCCATTTGCTTGTGATCATGACCATGTTATTCATTTTCAACCTAGAAGTGTGCCATCTAACATCAAACCTTGCAGGTACCCATATACACAAAGCAGTGGGATTGATAATATGGTTCAATAAATGTTGTAGGTTATAATAATTAAACCTAGCCAAAGTGAATCCTTTTCACAAATGGTGATGGTTAAAAAAAAGGAAGGTTCATGGCATATGTGTATATATTATAGACAACTCAACAAAATGACCATTAAATGTTAATTTCATATTATTGTCATTGATGAAGTATTGGATAAATTTCAAGGAGCAATTTTCTTTACCACCTTGGATCTTTGTTCTACATATCATCAAATCACAATGAGGCAAGAAAATATCCCAAAATATATTTTCGAATAGATGAAGATCATTATGAGTATTTGGTGATGCCATTTTGACTTACTAATGCACCTTGAAAATTTCAAATATTGATTAATTATATTTTCAAACCCTTCTTCTAAAAATGCATGTCAGTATTTTTTGATGATATAATAGTATACAAAAAATCCTGGGAAGAGCATGTACACCATGTTGATATGATCTTTAAAACTATTAGAAGAGAAATAACTATATGTAAATCCTTCCAAGTGTGCCTCTGGGATTCAAGGAGTGAATCATTAGGGTCATATTATATCTCAGGAAGGTATCAAAGTGGACCCTAACAAAATTAAAACTATGATGGGATGTAAAATTCCCAAAACCCTGAAATAGAGGATTATTAGGATTGATAGGGCATTGCATCAAGTTTGTCAATGATTATTTTTAAATAACAACCCCTCTAGAAACATTATTAAAAAGGGAGCTATTTTATTAGACTCAACAAACAACCAAATATTTTTAAAAGATTAAGGAGGATATGTGTACAAATCCTTTATTGTCCATGCCTAGCTTCACAATTTTTTTTTAATCATGGAGAATGATGCCTTAAGGCATGGAAATGGTGTAGTTTTAATGCAAGAAAATTTCCCATTTCCTTTAAAAAAATATAGCTTAAAGGAAAGAAATTACTCAAACCCATTTATGAAAAGTAGACGTTGGACATACTACATGGAATTAAGAAATGACACCCTTACTTAATAGGAAGACACTTCAAGGTGAAAAAAAATCACAAAGTTTGAAAATTTTCCTGGAACAACACTTGTCTCTAGAAGAGAAACAAAAATGGGTTACAAATATGCTAGGTTATTACTTTGAAATTACCTACGAAAAAGGGAAGATAAAATATGGTGATAGATACACTTTCAATGAAAGAAGAAGATACATTGGGCTTACTATGTGTTAGTTTCGTTTTTCAATCTCATTGGATGGAAGAAGCAAGGATAGAAAAAAATCAAGATTAGAATGTATGAAAAATGATTCGATAATTGCAAAAGGACCCGATTGCATTATAATTTTTTTGGGGAATAATGATTTGTTATGGTACTATGATTTCCTATATTTATGTAATAATTTCCAATTTTTTTTTCTTCTCTGAATAATTCTAAATCTATTGATATAAAACATAATAATACAAAACTGCCTCTGCTTCAGCTGAGAAAGCCTGATAGCATGGCTTGATAGTCATGACAAACATGAGTTTGGACTGCCCATCGAGGGGAAACCAGTCCCTGAGAGATAAGTCTTGCTGCCCTCATAGGGGAAATCGACATTTGAGTCATATAGTTTAACAAAAAATCACGTAAAAAGACAATCTGCTCTTTCAGCAGAGGGAAATTAAACATAAAAACAAAAACCAGCCTAGGAAACCTGGGCCGAGGAGTCGAAATCCGCTGAAGGTCGTCCCGGCTACTGATCATTGACTGGAGAGGGAGGCTCCTCCTCGATTATGCATCTATACTCATCACTGCTTCCTTCATCGTCTGTAGTAGGAGCCACGGTGACTTTGCCTTTATCGTCCTTCACTTGTACCGACATTTTATCATCACAAGAAATTTGCAGCCGTGCCAGGGATTCCTTGGATTTTTCTGCAGGCGTGGGAGTGGGAGCAATAGAGGGTCCAGGGATAACGATAGAGGGACCAGAGACAGCGACAGAGGGGGGGGTTTAGGGATGGATTCCTCCTCCCGGATAGTGACAGTGATATAGGCTGTAATAATCGGCCTATTCATCATGTAGTCAAAGTGAAACTACGCACATTGGGAGGACTGACGAAGGGGGGTGAAGGCTGATGGAGAGGGGACATGAGAGGCGACTGTGTGGAGAGCTGGAGGCTTAGGAGGGTGCACAGGGGGAGGCAAGGAAGAAGGCACATGGGGAGGCAGAGATCTCAGGAAGGAGTGAGCGTGCTCATTGAAGTGAATTTTACCCCTTCGGCTCCGGGTTTCATGAATATGGTCACAAGAGAAGTCCTCGGTGGAGGAATCCGAGTTGGGGGAGGACCAGGATCGAATGGCACGACCGTGATTGCTCCCACGCTGACTTCGCATTCTATGGCGTAGCCTGGGCATGGTGGCAGGAAGGTGCACCCAGCGTCGCTTGAGGGACGGGCATAAGAGATGCTGCTCAGAGGAACTAGGTGAGATAGGCAAGGATTTCGAACAACATAAACTGCTTTGAGAGAAATGGCACTCTAGAATTATTTCCAAGCAGCAGAGGAGCATACAACGCCTACCATTGTGCGTACAAGAGCTTGGCTCGGCACAGGCGGGTGGGCATGAACTTCTCCGCGGAGCGATGGATTTGCAAACTGAACGCTTGCCATATAATAAACCAAAATCGAATTCCATAATGAGCCAGGGGGAATGCACAGGGCGGCGACAGATCGTGATGAAGGCCTTAATGGAGCGCAGGGTGGTGGGATTAATGGCAGTATAAATGCCCCTGTGGGAGGCCATATGGCCACCCGACACCATCGACCTCGGGATGCAACTTAGGACGGGCGTCCCATCAAGCCCGGGTGTCATTCGCATCCGGAAGTAATAATTTCCAACTTAAGTCGAAGGTCATTTTGGAATTGCACACTTATCCTATAGGAGGACATTCTCGGTTCTTGAAAAATTACCATGGGATCAATAAGTATCATTTTTGAGAAGGTCATAAAACTAATGTTGAGAATTTTGTGGTTGAATGTGTGTTCTACCAATAGAATAAGGGAGAAATAATCAAGACCTCGAGTCTCCTACAACCATTAGCCATATCGAGTCAACATTAGGAAGAGGCTTCAATGGATTTAATTATAGGTATACTAAATTATAAAGGAAATAATGTCATCATGTTAGTGTGGATCAACTACAAGTATGCCCATTTTATCTCTCTCTCATCCTTTTAAAGCAAGTACAATGTCCACAACATTCACGAAAATAATTCATAATCTACATCAAATCCCCAAGATTATTGCAAGTGATAAGGACCCAATTTTCACTGGAAATGATTGGACTAAATTATTTTCTCGTTTGGGCACTCAATTCACTCACAAATCCTCTTACCATCCTAAATATGATGGGGAAACTAAGACTATCAATAAATGTCTAGAAGGGTATATTCGTTACCTTGCATTTGATAAACATACACAATGGTTCAAGTGGTTTTCCTTGGCAGAATGGTGGTACAAAGCATCCTTCCATCATAAAAATTCCCCCACTTGTAACAATTTATGAATATCATCCTCCATCCATCACATCACCCTTGAAAGGGAAAGGAAAGGTTCAAGCAGTGGAGGACCACATATAACACCAATAAGAGGTTCTCAAATTATTGAAGAGAAACTTGGTTACAACATAATATATGATGAAACAACAAGAATTTCAACATTGCAAGGAAAGGGAATTTGAAGTGGGGGAATGAGCATTTTTTAGAATAGTATGTGCCCTGTGTTTATAAAATGGAAATGTGTTTATGTTCATTAAGTGAAGTAAGGTGGTTAAAAATTGGGGCCTACAACCATACAAACATATGTCCCTTAACTAAAAAATGAAGGACAATAAATTAGCACCCAAGTATTATAGTCCCTATAAGGTGTTGTAGAGGATTTGAAGTATGGATTACAACTTGGAGTTGCCTCTATTTTCATGTGTACATCTAGTATTCCATGTTTCTTTCTTAAATAAGGTAATAAAAAATAAAATAATTTACCAAAGATTAATTAATAAGGGAAAACCATACTAGGACCCAAAACAATCCTAAAAACAAGGATCAAATAATCACAACATCGAGCAATTACTGAGTACCTCATCAAGTAGAATAACCTACCAGTGGAAGAGGCAACATAGGAAGATGAGTTCTTCACGCAAAAACAACCACAACTAATCAAGTGTTGAGGGAAACACTTGTTCGAAGGGGAGAAGCATGCTAATTCCTAGGTAAATCCCTAAATATCGAGTTATTACATTTCTATTGTTATATTAGTGTAAATTATCTAGATATTTTAATTATAATTATAAACATTGTCTCCTTTATATACAAATGGATACCTAGTTTTAGAAATCATCTCACATTGCAAATTTGTTATATTATAAAAGGAGGTTGCATCCTAGAAGAGGCTTATCATTAATTCTTATATATAATTCTAAAGGTGTGAAGTTACTTCTCTTTCTTAATTTAGGCTATTTGGTTGTTTGTTGCCTAACACACTATTTTTATATTGTAGTGAATGTGTTATTGTGCTTTAAATATTTCTTGGAAAAGTATTTCTAACCCCCATATATGTTCCCTCCTCTTGCTACCATGAATTTTGGGGTAAGTGGTGATTAAAATTCCCTTCAAGATACTAAGAGTGTAAAGAGTCCATTTATAATATAACTAGCTAACAAGGGTTCCCTCATTGCTACATTAATTAGCTTAAGGGTCTAAAAACAATATAACAAGAAGCATAAGAAGGGTGACCCACTTCTATCCAAAATGTATACATCATTGTGGATTTGATAGTGTCAAAAAGGGTCTAGAAGAAGCATCTGTAACTAATATTAGATGTGTTTTCATAAATGCATCCCCGTTGCCATCATTAATGAATTTAAAACAAGCCCAAAAATGGGTGTGTAACTACCAATTTACTCAACACATATTCTTGGGAGATGCACTCTCATGTTTCCTATAAATTGTATTAGGTTTAATGCCCATCTACTACTATATCTCCTTCGAATGCAATGCCCTTCCACTACTATAAAACTGATTACAAAACATTAAAATTAGGTTGCAAAGGGTGTACCATGACCCATTGGAAACATCCTTAAACAAGGGTGGTTGCAAAGCAACTAGTCCCTGCCTTGTGCTAGAAGTATGATGTCAAATTTTGCCTTGAGCCAGAAGTATGATGTCAAATTCTGCCTTGAGCTCCAGCTATTAATATTTATACTCTGATTGATCCTCACAAAGTATATGATGTTGAGAAGCTGAATGTTCTCGTTAGCAACTGAAGCTTGTATTGAAAACAAGAACACTCCAAAATAAATACATAAATTAAAGCCACCACAATGCACTGTAGAGTTGCTTGCATCATAGTTTTAACTGTTAACGAAATTTGAGCTAGATATTTTTTAACAACTAGAGCCTGTATGGAAAACAAGAACACCCCAAAATAAATACATATGTGATTTTCACAAAATTGAAAAGATGGTTGCCTTTTTGTGAGTAAAACTGAATATTACAAATGAGGATTAAATAACTTAAATTTAGAAATTAGATGATAAGAAGATTCCTTTGAAAGAAATTACTAGCCCTACCACTATAGGGGATTAGTGAAAATTTAGGATATCAGAAACTGTTTTCTAGAATTCATATGCTAACTCGGCTTTTACAATTTATATGCTAACTTGTCTTTTAATCCGGTGAGGTCCTAATCAACCCCCACTCTAGCGGTTGGGGGTAAAATTATTTGATTGAAAGGCTTTGATAATGATGCCCTTCAAAATAAGATATTTTATATCAGAGAACGTGCTATGGACGAGGTCCTAATAATTTTTTTGAACTATGGATGCAGAGAACTTGTAATGGAAAAATGGAATCCAAATTTGCACGTATAATAAAAAGTGCAGAACGTGGACTAGCATATGGTAAACCTGACCCACTAGAGAACATGCTCGTGAAGCAAAAACGTGGACGGACATCTGGAAATTAAGTCAAAAATCATATAAAATTTGGGGAATGTACTCGGGTTGCCAAGTTTCATTGTCAGCTCCACCACAAGAATAGGCTTGCCAAGTTCCGTCGTCTGCACCACCACCTGGCGAGCATGCCTTAAAGGCACTTCAAAATGTTAATGGAGATTAAAATTTATATGACAGAAATCATATGATGCCTGAAAACTATACACTTATTCATATAAGGTGAAGATTGAAGATTTGATTCAAGAAGATGGAAAACTTGTATTTTTCTGTTGGAATGAAAACATAATCCTGTTGCTGCCCATTAAGTCTGAAAAGACCGAAAAGATAATCCTGTTGCTGCCCATTATTTCTGAAAAGCTCCAGCACCGCAATTTGGCCAGCTACTGAGGCTGTCTCAATTAACTGTTCTAGTTGTGAAATAAAGAGTTGTCTTTTATTTTGTGGCTGTGAATAGAATGTGAGGCTGTCTCAATTAACTGTTCTCGATATGAAATAAAGAGCTGTTTCTTATTTTGTGGCTGTGAATAGAACGTGGAACCTCTCTTTGATACATGGCCAATAGGAATAGGTGTTCTTGTGAACTTACAGGGACTTAGCAGCGAAAGCAAAGAAAGGGTATACTCAGCGAAGGAGGTATACTTTTTATGGGACCCCTAGAGACCTTGCTGAAATATATTAGGATTCTGCTAAGGGAATCCATACAATACTCAGAACTCTCTAGACTAGAGGATGCCGAAGGCTGCGGCAACAGGGTCAAAAGCAGAAGTAGTCTAGTCCTACTAAGTACCGGTTCGAGATTTGGTCTACATTGATAGTCGTCATTCTTTAGATATGTAATTATGCTTTGCTTTACGGAGGTCAGCCAAAATCGTTAGCCTGCACGAAAATCTGAAATGAACCTACCTCTTGTGCATCATCGTATATAATGCTTTTTCATTCCTTCAATCCCGAGCTTTTCGTACAATTTATTGTGTTCTTGAAATATTTGTTTCATAAACAAAAAGAACTCAAACAAGATACTTTAACACTGCCTCATGAACCGTTGTGTTAAAGCTAAGGTGGATGGCATCCAATTGGGTTGAAAAGCCAGAACTATAGCCATCGATCCCAGCCACTTGAGGAAGGCACTTTCGGAGTTTCCCTCTCCTTTTAGTCACGTGAAAAGATGATGCTTGAACAAGTCAGAGCGTGTCGAGTATTGCCTTTTTTTGTCAGAGAAAAATCACCAACACTAAGGTAGGATGTCGAAGGCAGGGTAACAGCACCAGAGCAGAAGCACCAGCACTCAGGTATTCACTTCCAATCTAAGTCATCCTATCCATTTGCTCTATGCCACTTTCTCATACGGTTTTCACGAAAAGCAGAAGCACCAACACTCAGGTATTCACTGCCAATCTAAGTGTATTTTGATTCATCGTCAAACAAGAATTCTTTTTTCATTTGGTGCTTTGTAACCTATAATTTAACAGGAATTATTTTTTCATTTGGTGCTTTGTAACCTATAATTTATGTAATTTATGTGAGGAAGATCAAGACACCTTTTGTAACACAAACAAGGGTTTACATCACTCGAGGTCTGTACCTAAGCTGTTGACACGGTGAAGTCATCCCAGCTCTCCAACTCCATTGCACCTTGCAACTCGCCTGAGGAATAAGTGTTGCAAGAATATTGCAATCTGTTGCAATAACCAGAGAGAGAGGAATAATCATATTGCAATAACTAGATAGGAATAAGTGCTTTCCCTACAAATTCATGAAGCATGAAGAATAAGGGTTTTCGCTACAAATTCATGATTCATGATGTAGAATTGTGAATATGTAGAATTGTGAATATTGTCCAGAAATTCCCAGAAATTCTTGATAATGAACAGATCTGATAAAAGACCTCTGAAATGCCACTTGCATCCTCATCGACTAGGCTTGAGCCCACTTGTTTTCGTCATGCAGGTAACACTTGTATTAGTTTCATATTTGTTTGCCTTCTCCAATTTGAACCAAGACATTTGAAAACATGAAATGCTTAATAATTAATGCTAGCGTTAATCTAGCATCACCCTTTTCTATAAAACATTACACTCATATTACTATAATTTATGAAATATATCTTTTATAGCCTCGATATGAAGCCAACAAGACGGCAAAATATTTTATTGGATGACTAATAATATTAAGTTGTGCTTTTCGATTACTATAGTCCCGCCAGCACGGCAGGGACTAAAAAGCTCAATAATAAATTCATTGAGATTGAGAATAGGCGGTTGAATGTCTGCGGCTGATATTGAATGCACAATGTTTATTAACATGCAGTTTCAAAAGATTCTTATAAATAGGGTGCTCAGCAGGAAATGTATGGATAAAAAAATATTTATGTTCTCAATCTTATGCAGACTAATGTAGAAGAAAACAACACAAAATATTCACCAAACATCGTACCCTTGTTTCTCATTTCAGAGAAGTTTAAGGATGCTTATTCTAATCCAAGATCCTCTGGAAAAACACCCTCCGCTATAAGCCCAACATCTGAATCAGCATCTACGGCTTCAGTTTCTGTTCAACTACCGGCTGCAACGTCTTCACTTTCTATTCAAGAAATGCCTGTAATATCTGAATCAGCAACTACGTAATCAGTTTCTGTTCAACAAACTCCTGCAATATCTAAATCAGCAGCTACGCAATTAGTTTCTGTTCAACAACCAGCACCAACGGATTCACCAACGGATCCAGTTTCTCCCCAAGCACCTGCAAATGTGATACCCTCATCCCTCATCAGGCAAAACAGGTAGCTGACATTTCTCTTTTAGCAAGAACACAGTTGTAAT
Organism: Pinus albicaulis; assembly: GCA_034641835.2. Taxonomy (NCBI): domain Eukaryota; kingdom Viridiplantae; phylum Streptophyta; class Pinopsida; order Pinales; family Pinaceae; genus Pinus; species Pinus albicaulis. The sequence goes on from CM076581.1 coordinate 300,646,758, forward strand.
ACCCAAAAGCTGGTTATCAAACTGTATAAGTTTGAAGAGAAGCACCAACAGCCACGTCGTGTACATGCATAGCCACGTTGCTTACATGCAGGTGGTCACTAATTGGTCACTAATTGAGCACAGGGATTATAAACAGATTATAAACATAAAATGTTGACGAACTAATGTCAGCATTACTTCTTTGAAACTTAAACTCTGGAGATCATTCGCCATTTAACCTAAGTGTTATAACAATTTACCTCGAGATAAGGCCAAATAAGACCTCAATGTTTCTTATTAGTTGAAATAACGGCGGGTGGAAGCTCATAGGTTCACGAAACGGTGAACATGATCTAGATTCAAAAGCATTTCAGAAACTTTGCGTAAATTAAGTTTATAAACTTTGGTTTGCGGCCGGGACTAATGAAAAGATACATTTCGATTACAATAGTCCCTGCCATGCCGCAGGCGGCAGGGACTAATAACACCTCAATTTATTGCCATATCTTTAAGGGAAGTGTGCCCTTGGTCCTCGAGATTTACCAATAGTACTACCACCTTATTTTGATCGTCAAGTGATTCAACAATTACCTTCAGAGTTCTTCCATTATGAATGTCCTCAAGGAGCAAGGAATTTTCTCTAAGAAACATGTCCTCTCAATAACCAAATATTTAGTTGCGGCGATCGAGAATGAGCAAGTTTATACATAAGAGGTGCGATTTATTTATTTTTCTTTTTGTAGTGAAATGAAGTGATGAAATATTTATATATAGGAAAGACAAAGCTCATGAATCAAGTTAAGTTGAACTTCTACAAGTTGATTGGAAACGATAAGTTGGATAGTATGAAAGGGGTTAATATTTTCATATAGACGAATTTTCCATTGTTATTAGGAAGTTTTCCAAAATATATTATAAGCATGGCATTGATATTAGTACTAATGACAAGTAAAATGCATTACAACATATCCATGAAATGTACCCAACCACACAATTTAATGACAAATGGGTAATGAAGAGAATCGTGAACACTATGAGGAGGAGGAGATTAAACATTTGGTGAAATTTGAATTGCTCTTCATTTCCTTTGCTCATTTTTGTTTTGAAATTTTTATTCTATTTTGCATCTTCATTGATATTTATAGTTGCATTTAATTTATGTGTTGAGAAAATTTCAAAAAATGATAAAAAAAAATCTACCCAAACTAGGAAAAACAAAGAATACAATATTGATATATGCTAATAAATAGGTATGGAAAGGCATACTTAAACAATTAAAAGAAGAGGGAAAATATTACAAGTAATAATGCAACACAAAGAGTGTATACTAAGACACTAGAACAAATGGTGCAAGCATTATATCCCCTAAGCCCAAGAAATTGTTAATATGGTTACTAGTTAAAATTCTTTACTTAACTGAATTATTGTTTTACTATGCTCTTCCAAACTCATAAGCAATAGGGTTCAAAGGAATCATAGGATATTAAGAATTTTTTAATTTATATCCATTATATTACATATATAAATTCTATAATTCTCTATTTAATTCAAATCATGTACTTTTATAATGTTCTTATATAGTGAGGATAAAGAGGGATTAGAGGACAAGAAGGATACTAATGATTGATCAATCAACTTTTAGTTGAGATTCATTTTGTTATATTTGTATAAATATAATACACTAATTTATTACTATACCAATGGTTACACAATGAAAAATACATGGTTATTTTCCAATTTTATTTGAATTTTTTCATAATTGTGTTTATGTATATGTGGTTTTTTCTTTATCATGTTGTGAATTGATTGAATATTATAGCATAAACTAAACATGGAAAAGTTTGATGGGCTAGCTCAAGTGATTGAGTGTTTTAAGCTTCATGTAAGAGGTATCATGGTCAACTCTTTGATTCTTTGTTTCATGTTTCTCACTCGACATCATGTTGAGTCAAACATTGTATCCAATGCTAACAAGTTTGCACTAGGTACGATCCTTGAATGTGGGAATGTGCCTAAGAAGTTCCATGCAAAGTATTCCTTGGAAAAGAAAAAGATTAAATGCATAATGGTTAAAGCAAATGTTAAATGAGAAATACTTAATTATAATAAATTTCATGAATGATAATTGATAATTAATCACTAATGGTTAGGTCAATTGATGATTATTACTATGAATAAGACAATGTTATTCATCCAACATGTTGTGCATGTTCTAAATCCAATTTCCATGGCATCCAAGGCATTAAGTTGTCACCCAATTTACACTAGATATTATCCTCAAATTAGGGGGGTGTGCTTGGTAGTACCCAAGGGAGTTATTTCCAAGGAAAAGATAATAATTATAGATAATTAATTCTTTAAATAATAATTAAAAAACAAAATTTAACATCACAGTTTTAATCCCCGTAATTGTAATGAAAAAATATATATTATAAAAGGCTAAGAGCCAAACAAAATTGGAGGTCCAATCAATTTAAATAATTTACATTTAAGGCTAATAATAATAGCACAACATTAGTTGTAGATGAGAGGGAAAAGAACATGAGGGGTTATGATTCCACAAAAGAGGAATTAAAGGGGAGCTTAGGGGTGCTCAAAAGGGGCCAAAAGCCAAAATAATATTATTTTTTTATTTTCCAAAGTTCCTTTGCCTTAATATATGTTAAAGGTATATCAACCTTGGGATGTGTTCCAAGGTAGTTATGTGGACTTCATAGATAGCCATGTGACTAGTTGAGAACATGCATATTTAACCTTTGGTTATAGTGGAATTAGGGATCATTATTCTGAACTATTAATATGGAAAATAATTCCATCATTGTGGTTAATTATTCCATGTCTATAAGAGAAAACTATGCTAGAGATTTAGGCTTCCATGCTCACAGAGGATAGATTATGCTCGTTAAGTGAATTACATTGGGAAATTTCTTAAGAGCATGAGAAAATGTTGTGATCAAGTACTTCATTACAATTGGAATTTTTGGAGCCCCTGACTGAGACATTTCATATCCAACTTGTGCTAGATCCCTAGAGGGAATGAGGATAGCATAAGGGACTTCATTGAAGAGAAGGCAATCCCATTTGTGGGTTTCACAACTTAAGGGGAAATAGAGTTTGGTTGCTAGAATTGTTGTAGGAGTCATTTTACTATGAAAATATTCGGTGGCCTATTGTAAAGAGATTTAATGCAAGATTATTGTGGTTGGGTGGAAGTTCTAACATCCGTAGTGTGAAAATTTCCAAGCCTAGGACATTAAATTCTTTATGATATCAATTATAAATTTATTTTTTCAATTTAAATAACGTGTAAATAAATTCTAGACTGTAGCACAAATTACACAATAGTTGAAAATTAAATAGAAAAATCGTAAAATAAATTTCATAGATTCACGAGTAATTACTCCTAATCATTTTTTCACCCCTTACAAAAAACTTAAAAGGAAATCTACACAAACTTCCCAGTATAAAATAACACAACACGACTACTAAAATTGTAGTGACCTTGTTTGTTAATTTCTTAAATTTTACACTTAATTTCAGGAAATTTCAGAGTTTTTGCTGGAGGGAAAGACTTAGCTAAATCAACTAACAGGGAATCACCGCTTCTTCTAAAGATTATTCCAAGTTTTTCTACTTAATTCAGACAACTGTTACAAACTATCATTCTTCCCCTGAATACAATTTAAGACATCATTTCCATGAATACATCTAAGCATATATAAACATAAATCAGTAGTAATACGATTTCATGTAGTTCAGAAATGAAATTTCAATTTTAGCTACATGGGAAATACCTGGAATGTAGCAGATGATTTAATGGTGGCCCTCCTCAGGCACTCCTCCTATGATGCTGTGGATATAATGAACAGATCACCAAAACAATATAATCCTCCCAGCTGATCTAGGAACAATCCTAGACCCAGAAGATCACTCTTCTGCCCCCGTGACTAGAATCCCAAGAACGGTGAAACTCCCTTCCAATGCTGATAGTATCCTTCAATCTCCCCTTTTGACAGAATGCAGAAATTTTCCTCCCCAGGACCGTCCCCCTCTCCTTCACATCCTTTTCACTTATATTGATTTTCTCCACTGCCCTCAACTCCCGTAGATATTATCTCATTTATGAGGGTGGGTATGCATTTAAGGGGATATTATGTTCATTTAATGATATATTTAACTTAGAGATAAGGTTTTGGGGTTAAGTGCATGAAATATCCATTTGGAATCCTTATCTAGATACGTAGAAGTGATGGCTTTATGTAAGGTCTTAATTTGAATTTAATTTGTATTAGGTTTGTTTTTATCTTAATTAATTTGCCTTAATTAATTATATTATTACTTTATTAGTTCACCCATATATAATTTTTAACTAAATTATAATTTGGTTTTCTTAAATAACACTCTCCCATGCCTGTTGATATTTCGTTATATCATGGCAAGATGAAATATATAGTAATATTAAGTTCGTTATTCTCACTTAGATAGCCTTAATACTAGTGCGGGGTATGCGATATAGGCATATGTAGCTATCACATGCGTATGTTGTATACTCACTAATGTTATTTTACTTATCAATTAGGAATGGGTTGCTACAAAAATTCACCATGAAGTTGAGTGATACAATCAATTGAGAGAGTACGATTGTTGTACAATTGTGAGGCTAAGTGTATGGACTATATGACCTATCTATACAAACTATATGGACACACACACACACACACACACATGCACATATGTATTCATACTGAAAGTTATATGGATTCACTATTGGTTGAATCCGCCCCCCTGCCCTCTAAATTCACTTTTGGCTGAATCTACTCCCTGCCCTCTCTCTCAATTTCTCAACATGCTAAACTACTCATGTGTGTGAAAAATTATACCTTGACCTGTCTTTATACATTTAGATAAGACCAAAACCCTAATATATTTTGGACTTTACTCATAGTCCAAGTCATGCATGCATGAGATAATTTTTTTTTAGACTTAACAAGTTAATAGAAGATTAACTTTTATACTAAAATGAATTACAAAATAAAATTAACTTTTGAAAATATTGTGAACTACTACGTACATGTTCACCTTAAACATGTGCATAAGTTCTTATCTGAGCTATAATTTACAACACTCCGTCTTAGCGATGGAGGAACTCTATACTAATCCAAGTCTTTCTTTGAATGCCTCAAACTTCTCTTTTTACAAGGGCTTGGTTAAAATATTAGCTACCTTCTAATCCATGAGAATATATTGGAACTTCACTATTCCTATTAGTATGTCTCATATGAATTGTGCTCCCTGCTAATCGAAGTGATATGGAAATTTGCCTCCTATTGAAGTAGGATACCATCGTTGAACCCAAGTGTTTTCGCTGTGACAAACACCCTCCAAAATTTTGCCTATACTTGAATTTTGGAGCCTACTACTATGGATCTTGCGATCGGCCGTTCTGTAGTCACTTATTGGTCAGTTCAAGCTTTTGAGATCCCTTCTTGAATTATAAGAGTCGAAGTCACTTTCTCACACATGCTCAGTCCACAACAAGTTCATGAGTGCATTCTTTTATGCAAGCTTGAACAAGCATAATACAATTCAATCCATGTCGACAGCCAGTGCGCATTGACATCGACAATTTGTCACTTATTGATACTAGTTTAAATGAGTTTTTCTTATAATGTAAACAGGTATCACACTCATTACTAAGGTTTCAAGCATTGTTGAACAAGTGTCGTCACGGTCATTGCAAAGTGTATCTCAGTGTCGCACTTGTCGTAAGTTGTCGCTTTGAGGGAAGTATGTTTATCATGTGTTCTGGATGATCTATGTTGTGTCATCAAGTGTTTTATGTGTGTGATCAAAATCAAGTATTTTCACTGTTCACATCAGTTGCATGGATCCCCCACTTAGTCAAATTTGGAAAACTTCTTGACTAAACAACCTAGCCTCATCCATCCCTCCGGAACTACGTATAACACAGTCTCAACCCTCAAGCAACCTTGTCTCTTGGCAGTACGAAATGTGCAGTATCTGCCTCCAAGAACTACGTATTTCACAAACTCAGTGCTCAAGCCCATCCCCTAATTCCTAAAACTTTGCAATATTTCTCGCTAGCCAAGCTATCACTGTGCATTGCACAGTCTCTATCCTCAAGACTCAATATTGATCTCCTGAATTGCGTAAATACGCAATCACCTAGCCTCCTATCCTTCTAGTACTATACATTTCTCAATTTCAATGCTTAAGCCTGGGCCTTGGCCTCCAAAACTGTGCAATCATGCCCTCCATCCAGGCCTAAACTACGCATTTCACTGTCTTAGACCTAAAGCCCAGTCCTTAAACTCTTGAGCCACACAAATTTATAATAACTAGGTATGCTCTACCTTCTAGAACGACATAGTTAGCTGAAACAATGAAAAATTCCTTAGCCTCTCTCATTGAATCCAAAAAATATGCACTCTACCTTCCAATTCCATCCTGAACTGCGCATTGCATAGTCTCAATGCTTAAGCTTCACCACTGAGTGCCTGAGCTGCACAATTGTGAAGTCACTGAGCCTCTCCCTCAACCTTCCACTCGGTTCTAGCTTAGTTAGTGGATCATCATGCAACATCTCAAACTAGGGGTTTACCGAACTGATGTCGTCTTGTCATGAGTGGATTTTAAATGCATGTACTCTATTATGCTATGGTAAAACGAGGAAGGAGGATATGGGGAAGGATGACATGCTAGAAGACACCTAAAGAGTTGAGGAGATAATATGATCACCAAGTAAGGAGATGAAGGAACATCGGACTATAGCAGAAGATGAAATATCAAGACCACATGAAGGGTCCTTATCTTCAAGTCATAAGGAGGAGGAAGAAGAAGAACATACACCATATTTTCAAGTACACACAAAGAAAGCAACAACAAAGAATGGCTTGACGTTTCCATGTCATCAATGTCATGTCATCTTGTGTCATGAGTCATCGCATGCCACATCATTTTGTGGAATAGGTAATTCAATATTGGAGAAATTTATTGTAAAGTGGAAGTCCAAAGGACATGTACAGAATATGAAGAGTCATGTAAAGTCAGAAATTCATGAGAAGTCAAATAGTCACGAGGGTAGTCAAAGGATCATAAGGAAGGTGGATCATCACCTCCCCATTGGTTATATATACACCCTCATTATATGAGAAAAGGACTTTTCACCTTGGATCCTCTTGCAAGGCATTATAGAGACAAGCCAGTTATTTTCAGGAGCAAGGAGTGGCTCCAACGCTCCACTATTGGAGCTAGTGGTGTTCATTATATACATGTGTCTTGAAAATTTTACTTAATTACATAAGCCTCAAGGCCAACACGTTCTTCATGCATGGATTATGAATATTTGTAAGACTATTATGTGGATGTTTGTAATTAATGTTTGCTTTCATCTTTTGGTCAAGGTTTTCATTGATGTCAGTATGGCATTGTTTGTGATAGCAAATATTCTTGTGATGCGTGATGTTTCCCTATCCTCATGTTCACCCTAGAAGATATTCCTATGTGCATAGGTCACTTAAGTCAATATGAGGTCAATCCATTAATGAAGTCAACCCTAGGACAATTTATAATGATGCTTGATAACATATCCTAGCCTCATGATGTTCTTTACCTTGTATGCCATAGAATAATAATATACATTGATGAATCCCTAGCCCTTATCTATATGATGACAAGCCCTCCTTGATTGATGCTACACTATCACACATAAGAACATACATAATAATGACATGGACAATGGTGGGAGATATGACATGAATGACCTCACCATACTTGATGACATATAATGACATTGTTGGATACATGATAATGGAGAAGACAGTAATGACCTCTTGCTATCCTAATCACCTTCTGCACTAAAAAAATTCCAAACAGCCATAACGAAACTTATTTTTTGACATCTTTAAGACATCATTTCAAAATGGCTCCATCACCATCTTAAGGAGGACTCCTTCCTCTTTCCAACGAGCCCTCATATGCCCCAAAACTCCCCGTGGTTAGAAAGATATTGATTTTTGAAGTTGTGCAATTTTTTTTTTTTTTGGAGCCGACCTGTCCTAACCTCTCAAGTCGGCCTACATAACAGTGACGTGTCTCTTCGTTTGTTATCATAATAAAGAATATATATACACAGTCTGAAATTCATTTCTTGGCATTCAGTTCGGTGAAAAAACATAGTCAAGAGGGTAGAGACAGTAAGGAGTCCGAGGTGGATTTTTTTCATAGTTTTGGCATTTAAAAATTTGGACTTGACCCTTTTAAATTTCAGATTACAAATTTATTGAAGTTCAGTCCTATGGGAAGTGGGCTTGGTGCTTAAGCCATAGTCATCAAATGAACAACTAATCTGTGAAGTGGAGGCTAGAAATTGAACAAAATTCAGGACCTGTGGAAGATACTCATAACAGAATTTCGTTGGATATTGATAGGCTGCTACATCAATAAGGATTAAGGTTTATAACAATCTCTTATCACTATTGTTGCAGGAAGCTATTGCAACTGTAAGGGTTGAAGGTCGAGGAAGTATTTTTAAAGACGTGGAGTTGAAGACTTGAATTTTTTTGAAGTAGACTATGACGGCATTAAAAAACAACCCAAAAGACAATATTAAACTGTGCTAGGATAATGTTGAAGTCTCCTTTCAAGTCAAAATTGTCACACCATTGAAAATTCTTGGAACTACTGTAAGGTAAGCAGTTGAAGGAATTGTGAAGACAATTTAGAGCAAGCTTGAAGACTTTAATTGAAGCAGATTTGGAAGGCAGACTTTGAAAACATTGTGGAGCTGCCTGTTGAAGTGCACTTGTTCCAGCATTTATACTAGTCATTGGTCAAGGCTTGAACGGTGGTTTTGGGCATCATATTTGGAGTAGTCCCGAGGAATAATTGTGACAGTTTTTGGAGTCACCTTTAGAATACTTATGGAGACCTATTGAAGAAATCTTGAAGCAAACATTTTAGAGAAGAGTTGGAGAAAATCTTGAAGACCGTTGTGCAACAGACCCTACAGCAGTCTTGGAGGAAATCTAGAAGCAACCTGTTTGAAGCTTTGCTGGAGCATAAAAGAAGAACCCTTGTGTTGACTTGAGGCAACAGACATTGGAACATTGAAGACATTGTGAAGCACTTAACGAATTATTTGTTGGTGTCCTTGAGACTTAGTACAACTTACTGAAGACAACTTGTTGAGAAGCCTAAGCTGATCTTGGAGACATTATTTTAGACCATGATGCATTGAAACCATTATGAGGTAACTTGGAGAAATTGTTTGGGTGCGATGAAGAGTAGCGGTGACACCTTCTACGAAGAAATGGTTTTCATTGATGACGTAATGTGGAGACTACAATGAAGACTAAGTGAAGATTGTTAGGGCTCGTTGAAGAAGACTTTGGGAGCCGTGAAGAATAACCAAAGATATTTTGATGAAGTGAAGTTGTGGGTTGGAGCCTCATAGAAACAAGGTTGGTACCTTGGAAGATAGGGTTGGAGCCCTAGAGGATAGGAGTCCTCAAGAGACCAGGCTGGAGCCTGTACCAGATATAGGGTTGGATCCCTTGAGGTTGGTGCCTTAGAATTAACAAGGTTGGAGCCTTGGAGGTCCAAGTTTGTGCTTGGAAAATACAGGTTGGAGCCTGGGAGATTGAAGATTGGTGTCTTCATCTAGGGTTGGAGCCCTACATATATTGTATTTGATTTATTATAAAGAAGAAATTAATAAAATCATTTACTCTTATTGTTCATTTTGTGTTCTAAATATAGGTGATCTAATTGGTCAAATTAACAATTGAAAAGAAACTCTGATTCACCCCCCTCTCAGTATTTCCAACAATTGGGATCAGAGCTAGTACATTCACTCAAAGCCTAACAGCTTGAAGGTTGATCTTTAGAACACAAATGGCAAAGCAAAGGAATAAAGTCTCCAATCCTCCCAAAGACGTGTCTTCCTCAAACATTGAAATTGAAATAAATCAATTTGCGAAGGCTCCATTGTTCAATGGAAATTTTGATATATGGGTGGCAAGAATGAGGAATTTCTTGAAGACTCAAGGCATTGAAGTCTGGAAATCGGTGATTACTAATAGCATGATGGAAGGAGAATCTAATGAGTATACTACAAGAGTAATAAAAGCAATCTTGAATGGGCTACCTGATTCTATGAAGGCCAATTTGCAAAAATGTTCATCAGAAAAAGGCATATGGGACAAACTTCATGATCTTCACTCAGAAGGAGAATTGAAAATGATCTCTAGTCAAGAAGATGATGAAAAGAAAGAAGGAAGTCTAGAATCCATCAACAAAGCTGGAGATAAGAGAGATGACAACAAGGCTAAAGAAGACCTAGAAGATGAAGAGAACAAAGAAGACTTTGAAGAAGATCTCCTGAATAAACTTATGGCTTCCATGGACGAGATTAACAATTTGAAAAAGGAAAATGAGGAACTTAAGAAGAAAGTGCAAGATGGTAACCAAGACAAGACAAGGAAGGAAGTTGACTTTGTCAAGCTTCAAGTAGAAGAAAGAGATGAGGAGCTTGCCAAACTTAAAGAGGAATTTCATCAAATTAAAAGAAAGCATCATGAAGAAGTCATATCTATGAAAAATCAATTGGATAAGGCAAAGAAAAGGGAAGAAACTTTGTCAAGCCATCTTGAACAATGACTTAAGAGCTTGAACAATCTTGAAGCAGAGATTGGTCAATACAAGGAAGAGGTCTCCTCTCTTAGATATCAACTAGAAGAAGCAAGGAAACAAGCGCAAGGACCTGAGAAGGTGATCGAAACCTTGGAATTCATAGAAGGACAAGTTAATGAAGCAGAGAAGGAGAGAAACACCATGATACACTAACTAGATGAAAATGATGAAAAAATCTTGAAACTAAAATCAGACATCAATCTTCTCAAGGCCGAAACATGTGAAGCTACAAGAACAAAAGAAGAAATGGAGAGTAGTCTAGAAAAAGAGAATGAATAAATCTTCAAAATGAAATCAAATATCATCTCCCTTAAAATTGAAGCACATGAAGCAACAAGGATGATGGAAGAAGTGAAGAAGAAACTGCTTATGAAAGATGAAGATTGCGAAAAGTTGAAAGGAGAAATTGTCTTTCTTGAAAAGGAAGTTGAATTGCTAAATAAAAACTTGAAAAACTCTCAAACCTTAGATCACATCCTAAGTCAGCAAAGGTCTTCCCTTGATAAATCAGGACTTGGCTATGTAGGTAAATCCTCAAGAAAGAATGATAATGCTTCAAACAACAAAGATGTGAGGAACCTAGAAAGAAATGTTGATGCTCCCAGTTCCAACAAAAGCAAGGAGAAGAATCAAGACAAGAATGGAAGAAATTCTACGCTAAGGAGACTTGCATATGGTGTCAAGAATACAAAAGGAAATGAATATCATCAAAGAATCCCAAGGCAAAAAGACTTCAAAAGTACTTCAGGGAACTCTTCATCTCCCAGGTACCAAAGTATATTTCTTGGATATTGCTATTCTTGTACAAACTTTGGGCACATGGCAAAAAATTGTAGGGCATATCACAAAGACAAATATAATGATCCATGTCAATCTCCTCGAAGTAATTTTGCAACAAGAAGTCATGATTCCTTTTTCATGAACAAGATAGATTTCTTCAATTGCCATAACTTTGGACATATGGCACGTCATTGTAACTTGACTTGGGCCCCTGCACAAGCTAGAACCATGCCAGAGAAGAAAGTTACACAAGTATGGAGAAGGAAACATTTTGAATCCGGAAGTCTCTTGAACACTCCAGCGAACAACACATGTTGTTGACTAGATGAAGTCATCCTTGATATTCCAAGTATTTGATGGTGAAACCCTGCCAAAAGGAGACCATGCATATAGTTAGGGGGAGTTTGTGATTCTTGAGTATTCTCGCAGAAAGTGATCTGTGAAGTGGGCCCTATGAAATCCTTGATGAGTTACACATGGACAATCTTGATAAATCATCTCTCGAAAGTAACTCCATTGAAGTAAAACATGATTTTATGATGATGCCTTCTACTTGATCACACAAGGTGAGAAATCCTTCATGAGCTAAAGGAACTTGTCTAGACAAGGGGAGATGGTACAACACATGAAGAAATACAAACACATTTGTCATGGACCATACTGCCAGAATAAAGAGCACCATGGCAGGGGGAGTAACATACCTATGAAGGACTACAAATCATGAAGAAAAGAAGCATCTTGACAAGGGGAGTATTTGGGCACCCCATTTTCCATTGATGTTAAAGGGGGAGAGAAATTATAAGGGCAAGAATATTGCCATCAATGACAAAGGGGGAGATTGTTGGTCAAGGTTGTCATTGATGTCAATATGGCATTGTTTGTGATAGCAAATATTCTTGTGATGCGTGATGTTTCCCTATCCTCATGTTCACCCTAGAAGATATTCCTATGTGCATAGGTCACTTAAGTCAATATGAGGTCAATCCATTTATGAAGTCAAACCTAGGACAATTTAAAATGATGCTTGATAACATACCCTAGCCTCATGATGTTCTTTACCTTGTATGCCATAGCATAATAATATACATTGATGAATCCCTAACCCTTATCTATATGATGACAAGCCCTCCTTGATTGATGCTACACTATCACACATAAGGACATACATAATAATGACATGGAAAATTATGGGAGATATGACATGAATAACCTCACCATACTTGATGACATATAATGACATTGTTGGATACATGACAATGGAGAAGACAATAATGACCTCTTGCTGTCCTAATCACCTTCTACACTAAAAAAATTCCAAACAGTCATAAAGAAAAATATTTTTTGACATCTTGAAGACATCATTTCAAAATGGCTCCATCACCATCTTAAGGAGGACTCCTTCCTCTTTCCAACGAGCCCTCATATGCCACAAAACTCCCCGTGGTTAGAAAGATATTTATTTTTGAATTTGTGCAATAATTTTTTTTTTGGAGCCAACTTGTCCTAACCTCTCAAGTCGGCCTACATAACAGTGACGTGTCTCTTCATTTGTCATCACAATAAATACTATATATACACAGTTTGAAATTCATTTCTTGGCATTCAGTTCGGTGAAAAAACACAGTCAAGAAGGTAGAGACAGCAAGGAGGCCGAGGTGGATTTTTTTCATAGTTTTGGCATTTAAAAATTCAGACTTGACACTTTTAAATTTCAGATTATAGATTTATTGAAGTTCAGTCCTGTGGGCAATGGGCTTAGTGCTTAAGCCACAGTCATCAAGTGAACAACTGATCTGTGAAGTGGAGGCTAGAACTTGAACAAAATTCAGGACATGTGGAAGATACTCATAACATAATTTTGTTGGATATTGATAGGTTGCTATAGCAATAAGGATTAAGGTTTATAACAATCTATTATCACTATTTTTGTAGGAAGCTATTGCAGCTGTAAGGGTTGAAGGTTGAGGAAGTCTTTTTAAAGATGTGGAGCTGAAGACTTGAAACTTTTTGAAGTAGACTATGATGGCATTACAAAACAACCCAGAAGACAGTCTTAAACTGTGTTAGGATAATCTTGAAGTCTCCTTTCAAGTCAAAATTGTCACAGCATTGAAAATTCTTGGAACTACTGTAAAGTAAGCAGTTGAAGGAATTGTGAAGACAATTTAGAGCAAGCTTTAAGACTTTAGTTGAAGCAGATTTGGAAGGCAGACTTTGAAAACATTGTGGAGCTGCCTGTTGAAGTGCACTTGTTCCAGCATTAATACTAGTCATTGGTCAAGGCTTGAATGATGGTTTTGGGCATCATATGTGGAGCAGTCCCAAGGCAGAATTTTGACAGTTTTTGGAGTCACTTGTAGAAGAATTATGGAGACCTATTGAAGACATCTTGAAGAAAACCTTTTAGAGAAGAGTTGGAGAACATCTTGAAGACCATTGTGCAACATACCCTATAGTAGTCTTGAAGGAAATCTAGAAGAAACCTGTTTGAAGCATTGTTGGAGCATAAAAGAAGAACCCTTGTTTTGACTTGAGGCAGCAGGCATTGGAACATTGAAGACATTGTGAAGCACTTAATGAATTATTTGGTGGTGTCCTTGAGACTTAGTACAACTTACTGAAGACAGCTTGTTGAGAAGCCTAAGATGATCTTGGAGACATTATTTTAGACCATAATGCATTGAAACCATTATGAGGTAACTTGGAGAAATTGTTTGGGTACGATGAAGAGCAGCGGTGACACCTTCTACAAAGAAAAGGTTGTCATTGATGACATAATCTGGAGACTACAGTGAAGACTAAGTGAAGATTTTCAGGGCTCGTTGAAGAAGACTTTAGGAGCCGTGAATAATAACCAAAGATATTTTGACGAAGTGAATTTGTGGGTTGGAGCCCACGAGATTGGAGCCTCATAGAAACAAGGTCGTACCTTGGAAGATAGGGTTGGAGCCCTAGAGGATAGGAGTCCTCAAGAGACTGGGTTAGAGCTTGTACCAGATATAGGGCTGGAGCCCTTGAGGTTGGTGCCTCAGAATTGACAAGGTTGGAGCCTTGGAAGTCCAAGTTGGTGCTTGGAAAATACAAGTTAGAGCCTGGGAGATTGAAGATTGGTGTCTTCATCTAGGGTTGGAGCCTACATATATTGTACTTGATTTATTGTAAATAAGAAATTAATAAAATCATTTACTCTTATTGTTCATTTTGTGTTCTAAATATAGGTGATCTAACTGGTCAAATTAACAATTGAAAAGAAATACTGATTCACCCCCCTCTCAGTATTTCCAACATCATCTGTGTTAAATTAGTTGAACTATTTTGGTAATTTTATTACTTATCATATTCAGAATGTGTTGTAACAGTTTCTATAGTTGTTGCATCCTCGTGGATTATTCTGCTAGATATTAGACAAATATTTCTTTTTGATTAGTTGTAATGGGCGTCACATCTTTGTGGACTATTCTGCTGGATGATTAGACACATCCTTATTGTTTGTGTGTGTCTCTACTAGGGAGGTAATATTACATCTCTCTTCGAGGCTCACTTATTTATCTCCCTCCGTAGTAGAATAACCTTGACACACTTACAACTGAACACTCAACATGCACACTTGCTTGCTTTTCAAAGGTACCTATGCACTCCTCTTTCTTGCTGACAGTTAGAGCCAAGTAAAATATTCAAGAATATATGGAAGTCAGGCTGATACCCTGGATGGGGATCCTATTCCAAATGGTTTTAGGTCTAATTGGGACTTCACATCAGGGAGACCCCCTTGGTTGACAGATTTCCAACACCGTCAACACCAAGGTAAATCAATGCCCTAAGGTTCTATTCTTGTATACTTCATTTACTCCCCAATATAAGTCTAAATACCTTTTCATCTTCACTTCATAATCTCCATGATATCTCAAACCATACTCCATCCTACCCCTCAAATACATGAACATATGTTTCACTTCTACCCAACGCTCATGCATTGGCTCCACTAGTAACTAACTCAAGGTATTCATTATTAAAAACATGACACTCCTTCCCACTCTCCTATATGCTATAAGGTTTATCCAAGTACACTTGTTCCTCAATGATCCCATTAAGAAAAGCTATCTTCAAATCCATTTGATGTATCCTTGATCTGTATTTGAAAACTTGAATGTTTTATGAAATTTGCAAGTTAATTTTTATGTCTTTTATGCAATTAGGTAAGTTGCAATAGCACATAGATTAAGTGTTTAAACTCAATTTTGTAACATAAAACAAAGACAATAATACCATAAACAAAACACAATACAACAAAATGATGAAGGAGTTCACTGCTTCTGGGCTACATCTCCTCGTCTAACTTCCAATGTTGGGCCTCTTTCATTATGTGCTAAAAAATGTGTTTACATAGATTTGCAATGCCCAGAATGAAAAAATAATGTCTTGAATGGTTCCAAAACAGTAAAAAACCCTAGCTGGGTTCTTTATGCACTCAATTTGGTAAAAAACTTAAGAAGTTATGCTCTAGTGAATTTTTATAGCTAACTGATATACAAACTGCACCCACCTACAAACCATCCTATAAATTTCGCCATTTTAGGCATTGTAGAGCATCAAATTTGACTCGCACCAGCGAGATTCATGTCAGATTGGGTGCAAATTGTCGCCTAGTTTAAATGAACATGAACCTCTTTGAGCAGATAAAAATGAGCAATGTGGCGGGATTCCCGCCGTTGGATCCAGGCAGTTTGAATATTGTGCAAATGGTTTAGGCCAGACTTGCACTATGGTTAGGTTGGTGGAATTGTGGTTGGGTTTTCAAAACTGACGCCAAAACTTTAAAATCCACTCGATTCCGTTATCGTGGTAATGTTGTGGTACGATTATCATAACCATCAGAGTTATAACCATCAAGAACTATGGTAATAACTATGTCTTAGGGTCGGGGTTAACCCCGCGCCCTCAGTGCCCAATCCTACTGTCTCATGGGTATGGGTGGATTGGGGCCTAGGGGTTAACCCCGAACCCATCCCCCAACCTTCCAATAAATGAAGTTTAATAGGTCATGCAACTCATAGGTATTAAGAACCACCATAGGTGGAGTGGGAAGACTCTGCGTTGCCCGATGACAGGTCTTATGTTTGACCCCGGTGCGATCCATTTGGCCCATAAATTTTTTTATTACATAGTCAGGAGGTCACGTGGAAACTAGCCATTGGCCCACGTGGATCTCCACCATTGGACCATGTAAAATACCAACAACCAATCACAATGCACTGAATTCTGACCAATCAGAATGAGGACACTTGGAAAGATATCATTGGCTAAGGGAAACACAGTCAACTGCCCAATCACCCTTCCCAGTCAGCGTACCTGACCAACCTGCAATTTTTTTAGCTATTTAGGAAAACGTTCAGAACGTGATATTGGGAGCATACAATATCAATTTTGAGCGATTCGAGTTGCCTTGGATTCAGGGTGACGAGATCTTCATTTTGGCACTGGTTTTGAGCACTTTTGAAGACTTTTAATTTTGAGCACTTGACTGATCCCCTGGATCAATCCTCCATCCCATAAATAAAACCAAGGACATTAGAGACTCTAATGGAAGTATACCTAGTGAATAAAGCGAAGTATCCTTGTGGTACACTCCTATCTCTAAGATAACCCTCTTGCCACAAACCTTGCTTTTAATTTCTTAACGCTACCATCTATAAAATGTTTGAACTTATAGAGCCACGTGGAACTCACAAATGACTTCCCCTGTAGTATTAGCGCTATGTACCAAACATATTTCTTCATGAGAAAATTATACCCCTACATCATGGAATCCCACCATACCTATAATTATACATCCGAAAAAATAGAAGGCTCAAAATCTAGAATGTTACTCATAAATGACGTATTTTATGGAAACTTTTACCATGTTTCCATTAACTTGTACTCCCTTCACTTGGGGCTACCTCAGACTAGTTATGCTTATCAAGAATGATTTTCTATGATGGTCTCAAATTTCCTCAATGTATCTTAATATATAGGGTTATCGGTGGAGTAAATTAACCCATAATGGTCATGTCTTTGGCCCTAGTTGACTGTAGCCTACATGCTCAAACATAAATTATATTAGAAATAAAAAATATTTTCTTAGTTTTAGACCCGAGCCTTGGGTTTTAAACCCCATGCTTGGGTACTTTTCCCACAACCCTTCAATGTGTGGTTAAATCCTCACAAGGCTCGTACACTAGACTTGTGGAAGCACCTCCCAAGCTACACTTTTCAACACTTCATATTAGCGAGTGAGGTGATTCCATTCCTCAGAAGTAGCTCTTCAAGAAAAAAATCCCAATATTTAGCATCCTGTAGAAATTTTCTGAATAATGAAGATTTATCCACTGAGATTATCCTGATCATACATTAATTTGAATTCATGTATAACACATAACCTCTTCTACAATTGATCAACAATTTGCGGAAATAGAAACAGTCGCATGCGCACATAAACACAATATGTAATGGGGAAAGATTATAGCTGAAAACCCCCAGCTATTTTGTATATTATAATAGAAGATAACATGTAACAATCTCAGTACAATACTCCTCACAAGTACTCAGTACTGTCTCCAAAAGTTACACACAAACTAGCTCAGTTTTGAACAAGTCACGAGTTCAAAACTCATCCATATAATTACACTGCCTCTCTTATAGCAAATCAAGGTTAGTTCAATAAAGAGATCAAGTTCAAATCTCTTGGCTTCTTGGCTATGATCCATCATTGGCAATCTCCTCCTATGATGCTTGTACCAAATCTCATGCCTGGCTTCTTTGTCCGTAATAATAGCAAACTCACCCTTTCATCTGCCTCTTCCACTGGTCTCCACTGAACTGTCCATGCACTGTAGTGAACTGATGTGTTCTTGAGTTGAATAATGAGTTAATAATTAGTGAATTAAATAATATTTAATTCACTCCACTCATTACTGGTTGATTAGCTAGTTAAACTAATCTCAACTAGTTCAACTAAGTTAAACCGAACACAACTCCACCAACTGTCTCATCAACTCCACCAAACTTCTGCCACTGAAGTCCTAACTGAAGTCAACCATGCATGAGCTCACCAAACCCCGAGGAATAGCATAATTCCTCTGTCAGATGCATGAGCCACTTCTGTAGCTCGAACTGAAGTGCTCCAAGAGAGTAAACTGAAGTTTAGAGTTCAAATATTATTAAGGGTAAATAATATTTGAAGTAGAGCCTATTTTACACGAGGTAGTCTAAAAATAGACCCGACTGTATGTCTAAAAATAGAAATTCCATCTACTCCAACTAAACCAAATGTCCAAGAGTAGCATATTGCAACTCTACTAGACCATGCTCATATTTCAAAATGACATAGTCAAAAAATGAACTACTTGAAAAATAGCCTGCGGGCCCACTTAGTGAAGGCGACTTCATTTCACTAAGCTCCATCATCTTGTTGCATTTTCAACACATCCATCACTACAGCATACCGTAAAGAATGAAAAAAATGTTCCTTGGAAGTGTCCTTGCCACAAGAAGTGTCTCACTTCTTTTCATAATATGTCTTGAGGCCATTCCACAACTCCTTCTTACCAACATTAGAAGTCTCCTTACTCCCCACTAACAATGCGCTCTTCTTGGGTTGTGGATTCTCCCTTTTAACCTGCAAACTCTCACTCAAAATCGACTCCCTCTAAGTATTAGGAACCTTATTCTTTTCTTGATCTATAGGCTTTCCCTTCGTCTTATGTATACCATTGTTCCTAAATCCATTGACTTATCTAATAAAGTTAGAGCCTTTGGGCCTGAGTATCACCTTCCCATCTCGAAATATTACCTCAAACACCTTCACCTCAATCATTGATATAAATAACATGTTGCGCTTGAGCTTCGGTACCCATAGTACATACTAGACTCGTAGCAGCCCTCCTGACTCCATCCTAAATGGCACCATTCCTGACCCTTTAACAATATTATGACTCTTATCACCAACCTCCCAAGTGAAAATTTGAGTCTCATTCAATTAGAGCCTCAAAAAATTCTTGTGATCCTATCATATGCTTTGATGCTCCATTATCAATGAACTATGTACCCTCATCAATGGTACCCTTAGAGAAATGAGAAACCAAAGAAAATTCCTCCTCAAACCTTATTGAGAAGTAGTCCTACTAATATGAAGATGTAGTACCCATTATTATATCCTTCTCCTTCTCATTATTGCACTTCTTCCGATGCTAACACCTACTCACATAATGACCATGCTTGCCACAAGTGAAGCACTTCACTTTACTTAAGTCCTTATTTGCTTTTCCCTTCATCTTACCTACAAAAGCCATATTCTCTCCATAAAAATTCTCGCTATGAATTTCCTTGTCTCACAATTTGTCTTGGATGAAGTCTTCCCATAACCTCTTTCGATCTAGAAACTTATCTCGAGTGAAAATTCCTTTGATATATGGCTTTCATTCCTTGATTAAACCCTTCAAAGCAATCATCACTAATGCAAAATTGGGAACACTATCTCCAATGGAAACTAGCTCATCACAAATGTAAGAAATCCTCGTCAAATACAAATCCACACCCTTGCCATCCAACATCTTGGTGTTCTTGAGCTTCTCTCTCAATACCGACAACTGATTCTCGTTCTTAGTCTGGAACAAGTTCTGAAGAGCCTTCCACATCTCACATACATTGTTCTTCCTCGTGAGCAAAGTCCCATATATTGTTCATTGACAAGACCAGCCTGATCCTTTCCTTCCAAGGAATATAGTTGGATAATCCTTCCAGCCTATCCTCATATCTCAGACTAGTAACCAACTTGGCCATGTTGTTAATCCTTCAACAACAATCAACCAAGTCCCTCATAGGTTGTTCATTGTGCACACTCAGACTCAACTGTACCTTCAAAGTAGCTCTAATACCATGTTGATTTTTCCTTAGTATCTCAAATCTAGTATGTGTTTAATCAAGATCATAAACAGACTGTAATACACAACTATAAGCACTTTACACAATGGGAAGGTAACAACATGGAATCAATAAAAGTACAAAAATTCGTAATTGACCCAAAACTTGTTTTTATTAGTCCTTCAATAAAACAAATATAGGGCTCCTATACCAAGGATCATGACCCTTACAAAGTATACAAAGTATACACTAGGGCTTAAGGAAAATTCCTTTATCCTCAATCTGCACAAAATAATAATAACATAACTTGACTTACTTGTTGTAGCTAGCCTCCAACCATTTTTATCCACTTTCTCTTGACACCTAAAAACCCTTTGCCTCCTTTTATTATAGAGAAATTTCTCCTTTAATGTATTTGTATACACAATTTATCACAAGGTATTTTGTCCTTCAAATATCTTACATATTTGGCCCAAAACAACTCAACTTGTCACAATGAAATATCTTTTCAGGATCATTGTATATTAGCCCTTAAAAAACAAATCTTCATAGTCCCTTCTATCCTTCAAGGTGATTGAACAATCATCCTTCAAACCATTTGTTCAATCACTCCTTTGATGAACAAACTTCAAATTTCCAACTCAACAACCCTTCTTATCTTATCAAAGTAGTTCTACCTCGCTTCGTTGGCCTCAGACAGGGCCTAAGGTTCCTCAACCCCGTGCCATGAATCTTTTAGGACCTCTCGACCCTCAACCCACTTTATGCAGCCATCCTTATTGCATGTGGTCTCCACAATATACTTGTGGCCTTACACAATATGCCTGCGACCCTTCTGCAATATGCCTGCAACCCATCTATGAGTATGTTTGAGGCCTTTCGGCCTAGCTCCATCGTAATCTAGGGTTTCATCCCCCACAAATATCAAAATATTTTCCTACAACAGACAAAAAATAACAATAAACAAAGTTTCTCCTCTTTGCATGAAAGACAATATTTCCGTCTTCTTTCTAGGGTACAATCCCTTCTCCCAAAATAAATTAGACCATAAACTTGTACTCCCTTTAGCTATGGCTACCTAAGACTCGTTATGATTCTCAAGAATGAGTTGCTATTATGTTCTCAAATGTCTTCAATGTATCCTAATATATAGTGTTCTTGGTGGAGTAAATTAATCCCCAAGGGTCATGTCCTTGACCTTAATTGACCTGAGCCTACATACTCAAACAAAACTTATATTACAAATAGGAAAATAAAAATATTGGTTTTATACCCACACTTTGAGTTCTAAACCTAATGCTTGGGTACTATTCCCACAACCCTATTTTGTGTGGGAAATCCTTAGAATTATTGTACCCTATAATTGTGGGAGTACCTCCCAAGCTACACTTTTCAACAGAAGGTCCATCAATTTTTGTCATTAGCAAAAATCCATCCATTTTTTGACCCTCAAACAAAACCCATAACAAATTTTCCGATGTGGGTAAAGTCGCATAGGCCTCATTTTGAGTATTGGATGGATAAGTTCCTTAATACCCCATGTGATAGTTTTCTAAGGACAAAGGACATTGATGCATCATACAAGACAATTTTAGCAAGGATGGTATTGAAGCCCTAGTTGAAGTGGATATAAGGGAGGGTCTCTTGGATATTATCAAAATTGTTACGGGTTACCATGTTTATAGAAAAATTATGGACTACCTGTAAATTCATTTTAGATGTATGAGGTTCCTTACATATGGCTAACGAGTGAAGTTTCTCTTTTTCTAAAAGAAAGTGCAGGAATAAATTTAACTCTGAGAATGTTAATGAGAAAAGGACCATATATATTTGTAGAGGTGATGGAAGGAACTCAAAATAAGGTTGGAAATGGGATTGTCCAAAAATAATTTCATGCAAAAGCTTTAATGATGCTCCAATAAAAGGCTAGAATATTCCAACAATTGAGAATCATATAGAAGCAATGGAGAAAGGTATAGATGTTCAAGTTTATAATTTCTCTTACTAGTAAGTTGTTCTATATTGGATCAAAGTCTTCTACTTCAAATGAATATTGTTTTGATTTTGGTGATTAGGAGTCTCGACCCTCCCCTTATAAGCAGGTAGTAAGCTAGAAGGGAAGAAAGGTTTTGGGGCCATTACCCCCATATAGCTAGAAGTAACTATAGGAGGCTTTATCCTACGATTCTTAAAACATACAAAAATTCCATAAATGAGATCCATAATTCTCCATAAACATTTAACCAATTATGCTTCCCATTTTTTGCTCAACTCACTTACATTTTATGATTGTAGTTCTTAACATATGAGATGTAAATTATTTCTTTGATTTATATAAATTTTAATGCCTTATTTACTAGTCATGAAAGTGGTGATCATTTGTTCAATCAAATAATTGATCATGATGCTCTAAATTTATGCCTTTTTCCTTATTTCACCTCGGTGGTCATCATAATCTCCTAGATAAGTGTTGTTACTCTTGGGTTGAATTGTATTACTTCGGCGTTTTGAAAGGTGTAGTGTATCAATATCACAATCCATACTTAATATTCTCCATATTTCCTTCCATGCTTCTGGCTATGGGTGGTTGTCATAAGTCACAAAAAGTTTCATGCTTCATACTCCCATGAGAAGAAGTAGCTATAATCTCATAGTTGATGTAGTTAAATTAAAAAAAAAAGGAAAGAGCAATATGTAAAGGTAAAAATATAAAAAAATATAAAGAGATATAAAGGATACATAAAAATCCAAAGCAAGTCTTGAACAATGACCCTTTTCTATGAATTCATTACTCGAATCCCTATGCAATGAAACACATACCTAAAAGGACTAAATTAGATTATCTAAAGTCCCATGCAACAAATGACATATAAAAAGAAATGGTTCAATGAAACCAAATATAAAAAATGGAATAAAGAAAAATGAAAATAAAGGGGTAGTAAGAAACAATGTTGAGGAAAGGGTAACTCAATACATAAGTGTTCCCCTAACAAAGATGCTCATATAGATGAATATCTTAAATAACCTTACACGAATATGCAATACAATTCACGATGTTATCTTCCGAAAACCGTACCATATACCATTATACCTACTCCTTGATGGGTTTTCTTGCAAATTACTTCTCTTATTGGGTTTTAAATCATGTAATAGGGGTTGATGATGTCCCCACTATACTTAAACTTGGAAAATTCTATGACATCTATGAGTTATCGTGAAGTTAGAATATGATGCTTAATGTGTCCTACCTAATGGCATTAAATTTAACGCACCTCGTGTCATATCCCCATTTTGATGCCTTATTTAATTTTATAATTATTATGTCCAATATGTTTATAGTTGGCATAAACATTGTATTCCTATGCCAAGTTGAATGGTTCAAACTAAGAAAACAATATAAATGCATTTTATTTTGATTAATGAAAAAATCTAACAACCAAATAAACCATGATCTCTTACAAAGCATGACACCATTAGTGGAGAAATGGTAAGGGGGTCTACGAGGGAAATTTGATCTCTAGATACCTATACCTTTTATGCACTTTTCAATTCTATTTAATCTATATTCATTTAAGTTATAACTATGAACCTAAACCCGGGGAAGGATTCTCATTAATCTTGATGGAATAATTGTTGAATGGTATGATTGGGGTTTGGGAAGGAATACAAATAACCAAGAAGAAGCCTATAGGTCATATTTCGACCTCACTTTAGCTCAACAAAAAGGAATCAAGTATATGAGCATATTGGGTGATTCTCTCTTAGTTATTAAACACATGAACGCAAACATTGCAGCCCATAACAATAAGTTAAATCAAATACTAAAGAGAGCTCTTGGCTTGATCCTTCTCTTTAGGAATATGTAGTTATTTCATATCTTAAGAAGTCTAAACAAGGAGGTATATATGCAAGCCAATTTGGCTTTCCAAATGAAGTAAAGTTGCAGCCAGGTAAATGGGATTGAAGGCTACCTTCCTATCCCCTAAACCTGAGCATGAAAACCCTAATTTTGAATATAAACCTCTCCTCGTATATGAAAGATCAGACTCAAAATTCATGCATCTTGGAGTTAAAATTAAAAAA
Organism: Pinus albicaulis; assembly: GCA_034641835.2. Lineage (NCBI taxonomy): Eukaryota > Viridiplantae > Streptophyta > Pinopsida > Pinales > Pinaceae > Pinus > Pinus albicaulis. Next base: position 300,671,214 of record CM076581.1, read on the forward strand.
TCATATGCTACCCCTATCCCTTGGGGTGAATTAGGCATGTCTCCCTATGTTCCCTCCCCACTTATTATCCTCCCCCTCTCCTCCCTCCTCACTTACCACTCTATGAATCCCTGTTGTTGTACACCTCCTCCACCACCTCATCCCTCCCCTATTCTCCTTCCTCTGTCAGTTCCCCCATTACATCTAGCATCCTCCTTGGCACCCACTCGTCCTCCCCATCTGACAACTTTCGTGCATCATCCTTACCTCACTCTCGACTAGTGGCAGCATATCTCAACAACCGAGGATACTTGGCGAGGTGAAAGAAATAATTGTGAGAACTATGGGTGTTGTGCTTCGTAATTGGTTCTGTATCACTAACCAACAAACCAGCTTCATGTGATAATCCTCAGAGCGTGAGCCACATTTAATTCCTATGGGCTAGAACAAATGGCTCACGTGGGAGTTGTTTGAAGCTTCAAAATAATCATGGTAGGAAATTGGGACTCCAGAGGTATGTATGCAATATATCGGCTCAATCACTTCTATAAATTGGGGAATAAAGGTCTCAAATTCTACATTAGAAAGGAGTCCGCTTAGAAGGTCGTGGGTGGAAGCATTCTATGGCAAAGGAAAAATTTTCTGTGGGAAATTTTGGCTATTGAGTGTTGCCCCTGGGTAGAGTTAATTTCTAGAGAGTTCCAATATGGTGAGTGCTATTTGCCTAAGATTATTGACGAAGAAATAATTGTAAGGGATCCCGTGACGTGCTATTGTGTGCTTTTGAGAGAGGTGGTGTCAATTGGGTCTATGTTTTTAGTTCCTTTGTGTCAATTTTGGTCTTTGTTCCTCCTCATAGCCATATGGGCAATGTGGATTCAATTGGGTTATTTCTCCTTTATGGTAACTGGGCCATCACATACCCGGTTTGTGTTAATTGCAAGAGAGTTCTTGTGTGGTGTGTGTGATTCGCTAGAGTTAATTGCAGATGTAATCATTGTTGGGGATCTTGTGTCATGCTATTGTGGGATTCTAGGCATTGTGGTGCCAATTGGGTCTCTTCTCCTCCCTAGTGCCATCTAGGTGTTGTGGAGTAAATTGGGTTATTGTCCCTTCTTGGTGGCAGTTGGGTCTCGGCCTATGCTCCTCGGTGGTATTTGGGTCTCGGGTTCTACCTTGGTGTATCTCTTTCAAGTGGACAACATGGATTATAAAACCTGGGGATATTGTCATCGATGATCGGGTAGGGTGGCGGGTCGTTCTGACCGAAATTGGGAGAAGTGTCCTCCTCTGGCCACTTTCTTCCCATATGACTGTGGCCCTTGTGAGCATGAGAATTATGAATTGAGGGCTAATCTGACAGATCTTTGTAAATTATTTCAACAACAACGAGAAGATGTTTGTGAAATGCATGAGATAAGCACAAAAAAGTGACAAAAGATTCATCAACTAGAAGATGAGGTGTATGCCCTGCACAATCAAATTGAAGATCTGCAAATTCAACTCACCGTGAAGATCCCTCAGAACGTGGAGGAGTCAATATGAATTGATCTCAATAGACCTACTGAACCGGAGGATTGGACTTCCTCATTTTCAAGTGTTTTATGATAAATTTTAAATGTATTTTTCTGTTAGGGCAGTACCGCAAGGCTTATCCTAGTATATATGTAAATGCCCGATCACATTTTGAAAATTTGAAAATCAAATGGACTTGTACAACCAGTTTGCAAGCAGAGATGTCCACGGATGGCATTGAAAATAAATTGTAATCTCTCGTTTTTTGCCGCAACTGGGCACAAATTAATCTAAATATACTACTCTTTACTGTTAAAAAAAAACTATGACACTAATCCATAGTTTGAAAAAAATAATGAAGTCTTTCTTAAACCTCTTCCTATATTTTGGAGATTTGTCTCCCAAATTATTTAAATTAATGCGTTCAGATTAGTATGGTTAACTAATCTTTTACCTCAAGGAAAAATAGAATTCCAATGGGAAGGGAAGGTCATTCTTTTGAGGTGGAAAAATAAGAGGATGCAGCGAGAAAAGCCATGTTTTATGTGTGTATCCATGTAGCTACAATATTTTGAAGTGATAAGTCTATTTTGAGGTCCAAAATTAGCATGGAAATGTTGGGAAAAATACTGAGAGGGGGGGGGTGAATCAGTATTTACTGCATATTCAAAACTTTCACTTTTTCTTGCTTCTAAAATGCATACGCTACTTTCCTGAACCAGACTTGCGTATATACGCGGATACCCTTTACGAAACTCGCATATACACAGATATCTATTTATGTCATTAATTCTTCACTTAAATCATTCCTTCATTTATTCATCAGATATTCAATAAGCAGTAAACATGTGCGGTAAGAACAGAATAAATCATCACACAAAGCATCACACATGAACACCAGGATTTTTAGGTGGAAACCCAAGTCGGGAGAAAACCACCGCTGCAGTTGCTCAGCCTTCAATATTTTATTATAGAAAAAACATCTTACAACATATGTGCTGGCGCAGACTTGACCAGCACGCAGGCACCCACCTGCGCTCGTTTACCAGCCTCTCCTGGAAGGGAGCTACGACCCCCTGACTCGTTTACCAGCCTCTCCTGGAAGGGAGCTACGACCCCCGATCTCGTTTACCAGCCTCTCCTGGAAGGGAGCTACAACCCCCTGACTGAAGGCTACAACCTTCAGCACCACCTTGGACCACGTTTCATCAATTTTCACACTGGATCCAACAACTTCAAAAGAACACCACTTGCAGGCCACAATTCATCATATTTCCAGACCGAACCCTTTCCATACTTTTAAGCACGAACATACATCACCAACAGATACTTATCAACACAGATCAGATAGAAGAAACCCAACAGAACATATCAGATGGTTCATACCCCATGCTTCAGCAAACCCTAGTTTGCATACGCGCTTTTACTTCACTGATGTCGCGTATATACGCGCTTCCGTCCACACAAACCAGCGTATACCTCAGTGTATATTTTATTGCGCATACGCGCTTTCACTTCAGCGAAGCCGCGTACATACGCGCTTCCTCCGCAGCAAAGTAGCGTGTAGATCTTCAATCATTACAGAGTAGCATATTTCTTCAGATCAGATATTCAGTTCAGATTTACCCTTTTACTTCAGACAGATGTTCGCCTAGATGTTCGCCTCATCACAGATCTAATCACTCCATAAACAGATCTAGCAAATACAAGTACATTTCAGATCTAAAGATCCCGCTTCATCATTTCTTCATAAGTGCTTCATAGATTCGGATCTATCATCAAACCTTTACCCTTTCCATACAGATGTACTTCACAGAGAAGTATTCATTCAAGCTCAGACATCTTGCTCTTACACTTGTGATTTGCACAATGAATTTCTTCTCCTTATATAGGATTATCCTTTTTCAATACCATGGGCCAAAGCAATACCATGAGCCCAAAACTACCTGGACGGGGTCAATTAGGCGGATCATTACCCAATACAATGGGTCAATACCATGGTGGTTACCCCTGGTTTTGCACCTTTTGAGCGCTTTTGCCCATACGCGACTTGGAACGTTCCTTTCCGCGTGCATACGCGACTTCCCCTAGGCAAATCCGCGTATACAAAGAGACATACTCTTTTCATCATATTTTGAGCACATTTTGAATTCCTTTCTTCATTGCCTTTTGTACACACTGTAGATACATCATATTTTCTTCATCAGGAACAAATTCTCTCAAGCACAACTTCATCAAGTAAGTTGTCATCATCTTCATCAAGTGGGTTGTCTTTCAAGGACAACACTCATCATCATATTGTCAACAAACATCATATCACATCAGATTTACATCATTTACCAAATCCATCAAGTCAAGCATAACTGCATCAGGTGGATTGCCATCAAGGACAACACATGTCAATAGTCGCATGTCTTTATCTTCATTCAGTGGGTTGCCATCAAGGACAACACTCTGCATCATATTTCCAACAATCTCCCCCTTTGGACTTGATGGCAACCATGATGGTGTTTGGTTACCACAATAGATAGATACATTAAGAATACAATGACACCATGTCATTCTCCCTATTTGCCATGTCACTCTCTCCATTTTTGGCATCATTCAAACACCATGTCACTCTCCCCCTTTGACATCAAGGGCAAAGGGCACATCATTATCTTCATTCAAACACCATGTCACTCTCCCCCTTTGACATCAAGGGAAAAGGACAAAACCAGTAGATCAAAACCAACATACTCTCCCCCTTTGACATCAAGGGCAATGGGCGGATCAAAACCAACACACTCATCCCCTTTTCTCCTCATGTAGAAGAAGCGTTCTGCAGATCTGATGTATACTGAAGTGACCAAGCTCCCCCTGAGTTCATGCTAAATCTTCAAACATATTTTCAATGAAGTACATGACTCTATGAAGTTCCTATCACCAATGACTCATACTTACATCAAATATCCAACCAAGTGGATTTACATATGAGACTCAAGTACCCAACCAAGTGGGTTTACAATTTTGACTCAGCTACCCAACCAAGTGGGTTTACAAACATGACTCAGCTACCCAACCAAGTGGGTTTACAACTTGACAAGTCCTTACATGACTGAATATTACAATTTTACATCATGGGTCTCAACCAGACCTTTTAATCAAAATACAAATAAGACTTTTCATAATCAATACCAAGAAGACCTCAAGAGAGATCATATAACAGAACCATCATAATGCCAGCAATGCATTATGCTCAGCAAAAACTAATGCTCCTCCTGAATCTGTGCAACCAAGCAATCTTTCCAAATGACTAAGGCTCACCCTTAGTTTGTGCATCCTGAAAACTTCCACCAACAAATCATCAAGGCATCTTCATCAAAACATTAGAAACAGAATTATGAGAACTGGAACACCACCAGAGATACCAAACAGTATCAGAGATACCAAACATCATTGCAGCTGAGCTGAAGAGAGTTGAACCCAAACTGAAAAATGTCAGCAATCAGACATACGCGGTTTTCTGTGCATGAACTCGCGTATATAAGCGATTGTGTTTCAGGAAAACCGCGTATATAATACCATCTTCTACATTTTAACCAAAACTGATCCTTTGTGAGGCAGAGACAATGTTCAGCAACTTTCTGAGATATTTGAATAGTTTCCTAGAATACAGATAGATAGAACAATGTAGTTGTATCTTCAAGCATCATCCAATGGTTGTAGCATAAGCACATTAGTATCCAAGTCTTCAGATTCTTTGCAGCATCAATACATTCTTTCCATACCAGAACAGCATCTTCACACAAGTGTCAAGCAATCATCCATGTGGTCCAACATCACCATGATATTTAAGATTTAACATGAAGTACCATATGTAGGCAAAAGATCTTAACCATAGTAACAAGCTTTGCATGAACTAGACTTCCAATTTCATCCAACAGATAAACTTCAGCAAGCAGTAAACACAGCTCATTCAACGTCTCATCATCATAAACCATGTACCAAGCCATCATCATTTGAGCATGAGTATCACAATAACCAAAGAATAAGCAGTCATATTGCCAACAATACAATCATTAGTATTCAGCCTGATGCTCCCCCTGAACCAATGCTCTTCCTTAACTCGTGTAACCTGAAAACCTTCATTAGCAACAATCTCTGTTTGATCTGTCCTTATCTCTGAATTACAAGACTTACATTTCAGCACCGAATGCTCTTCATCAAAAAGCAAACAGGACTCATCCATAATCTTCTACATAAGAAACCAAATATCATATCATCATTAGAACTGAGAAGTTAGGCTTGTACTGTGTTAATAATACAGTTATTAACAATCAGACTATTACTCCCCCTGAGCCTCTGCTCTAGATCTTCAGCTATCATACCAATTCTCTTATCATAAATGCATACGTGACTGTGTCTGCTTAAACTCGCGTGTATACGCGACTTTTGTGAATATAACCCGCGTATGGAAAGTGAAATATAGAAAATTTCACACCTTCATCTCCTTCTGCAATTTTACCTTATGTTCCTGTCTTTTCTTCACACCAGATGCACTGTTAGAAATACATATAACCAGAATAATCAAATCAAACATGAGAGACATCATACATTGCTCCCCCTGTGACGATACATTACTAAATCTGATAATGTATCCCACATCATTCCTGCAGTCAATCGGAGAAGTAAGCTTCAGAAGCGGATGACTGCAATAGGGTCAGAATTTCCTACGTTTCTGATCGGTCCTCCATCCTTTTCCAGATTTGTTTGAACTTTCTATTTGTGTGCTGAAAATTGTCCACTTTCTCAGATCTGTTCAACCTGCATTCCTTTTCTACATGTCCATACTTGTTACAGAAATAACATCTCATGTGTCCAGAGAAATAAGCATAAGAATCATAATGAGTATTTCTAATCTTCCTCCTTTTACAATCAGCTGCTTTATGTCCATACTTGCTACATGAGAAACAATATCCCTTGAAGAAACTAGAGTACCTTTCTGAGTAGAACCTGTTTGTTTGTGGCTGAAATGATCTGCTCCTGCAATTTGCTGCAACATGCCCATAATTATGACATTTAAAACATTCAACGTTCTTGAATGAATTTCTTTGAGAATTCATGATTGTTGGTCGATCTTTTATTTCTTTCAACACTTCAGGTTTTGCATTGACATCCTCTGAATTTTTAGTACTTCCTTGTGAGCTAGATTCACCTTTAACAGTTTCATAGAAACCAAGACCAAGTTTGATAGCAGGAGACCTTTGATTACTTAGAATTTTGTCCAAAGTGTTAGTACTATCTTGAAACCTCAAAAGTTTAACCTTTTCTTCTAATTTACCTTTGAGAATGTTTACCTCAACCTCCAAGGCTTGACATTGCTTTGTCATGCTTTCTTCTTTTCTTCTTCCATCTTCAACTTGATCCTTCAGATTCAGAATCTCTTCTTTCAACCAATCTTCATTTCCTTCACATGTTTGTTGCAGCTCTTCATTCTTCTTATTTGATTTTTCCAGATCTTCTTTGAGAGAGATGATTTCTGCTTCAAGACCTTCCTTTTCAAATGTTTGTAGAGGTTCCTCAATCTTCTTACTTGATGCTTCAAGATCAGTTTGTAGAGAAATGACTGCAGCTTCAAGTCCTTCATTCTTCTTGTTTGATTTTTCGAGATCTGAATTTAGATCGTTGATTTCTGCTTCTAGTTCTTTAATTCGATTGGATGCATAAGTATGAAACCTTTGATACTTTTCCACCTGTCCATTTAGCATTTCTATTTGATCTTTTATTTGAGAGATCATCTCATTGTAGATAGCTTCGCTTTTATTAAATGATCTTTGTTGATCTTCAATTTTCTTGATAGCTTCCTTTAGATCCAAAACTTTACTTTTACTATCTTCACCATTGCATGCACAGGAAAGTGCATCACAAGAACAACAACCAATACTTGTTTCATCTTCTTCATTTTCTGCTGCACATGTTTTCTGAGATATCTCTTTTTCAGTAGCCTTCTTCTTTTGCTTCTTAGCCATGAGCACTTTCATATCTTGGTCAGAATCTTCTTCATCTTCACTGGACACTTCATCATCATCTTCTTTTGCATAATAACTCTTTCTCTTCTCAAATTGTTTCCCTTTACCATGCTTTTCTCTATAAGGACATTTAGCAGCATAATGACCAACTTTTCCCCACTCAAAACATTTGAAGGGAAGCTTACCTTTGAATCTTCCAGTACCTAGTTGGAGCTTTCTCACGAAATTCGCTTCTTCTTCATCGGATATATAGCTGGATTCTTTGACAACTTCCTTTTCCTTTCCTTTTGTAGATGCCTTAAACGCAGCTTCTCTTACTTGAGAAGGGCCTCCTTGTCTCATTTCAAAAGCAGTCAGAGTACCATGTAATTGAACAATAGTAAGAGTTTTCAAATCTTGCCTTTCTTCAATAGCTGAAACTTTAGAGTCAAATTTTGAAGTCAATGATCTTAAGACCTTTTCCACCAGAGTAGTATCAGTTATGGTTTCACCCAAATTTCTCATTCGATTTACAATATCATCCAGAGGAAGAAAGAAACTGGCAACACTCTCATCACTATGCATCTTCAAATTTTCATATTCAATTCTAAGAGTTTGGAGTTTTGCACTTTTTACCTTTGTGTCTCCTTCATGGCTTAGAATGATTTTGTCCCATATGTCTTTTGCCGAATGTAGCTGCATCACTTTAGCAAATTCTGATTCAGACATGCTTCCCAATAAGACATTCACTGCTTTGGCATTGATTTCATATTTCTTTCTTTCAGCTGCATCAGTAGGGATACTTGTCGGGTATTGATAACCTTCTTCCATGATTGCCCATACATCTGCACCAAGACTTTGCAGATATGCTTTTGTACGTACCTTCCAGAATATCAGATTGCTTCCATTGAATAGAGGTGGCTTTATAGACATTACTCCTTCTTGACTTCCCATTGCGACGGATCTCCTTTAAGCGATCAAGCTTCTGCACAAGGACCTGCTCTGACTCCAATTGTTGGGAAAAATACTGAGAGGGGGGGGTGAATAAGTATTTACTGCATATTCAAAACTTTCACTTTTTCTTGCTTCTAAAATGCATACGCTACTTTCCTGAACCAGACTTGCGTGTATACGCGGATACCCTTTACGAAACTCGCGTATACACAGATATCTATTTATGTCATTAATTCTTCACTTAAATCATTCCTTCATTTATTCATCAGATATTCAATAAGCAGTAAACATGTGCAGTAAGAACAATAGAATAAACCATCACACATAAGCATCACACATGAACACCAGGATTTTGGGTGGAAACCCAAGTCGGGAGAAAACCACCGCTGCAGTTGCTCAGCCTTCAATATTTTATTATAGAGAAAACATCTTACAACATATGTGCTGGCGCAGACTTGACCAACACGTAGGCACCCACCTGCGCTCGTTTACCAGCCTCTCCTGGAAGGGAGCTACGACCCCCTGACTCGTTTACCAGCCTCTCCTGGAAGGGAGCTACGACCCCCCGATCTCGTTTACCAGCCTCACCTGGAAGGGAGATACAACCCCCTGACTGAAGGCTACAACCTTCAGCACCACCTTGGACCACGTTTCATCAATTTTCCTGCCGGATCCAACAACTCAAAAGAACACCACTTGCGGGCCCACAATTCCATCATATTTCGAGGAATAGAACCCTTTCCATACTTTTAAAAGCACAGACATATACATCACGCGGGATCTTATCAGGATCAAATAGAAGAAACCCAACGGAAAGTGCTCCGGATGGTTCATACCCCATGCTTCAGCAAACCCTAGTTTGCATACGCGCTTTTACTTCACTGATGTCGCGTATATACGCGCTTCCGTCCACACAAACCAGCGTATACCTCAGTGTATATTTTATTGCGCATACGCGCTTTCACTTCAGCGAAGCCGCGTACATACGCGCTTCCTCCGCGGCAAAGTAGCGTGTAGATCTTCAATCATTACAGAGCAGCATATTTCTTCAGATCAGATATTCAGTTCAGATTTACCCTTTTACTTCAGACAGATGTTCGCCTAGATGTTCGCCTCATCACAGATCTAATCACTCCATAAACAGATCTAGAAAATACAAGTACATTTCAGATCTAAAGATCCCGCTTCATCATTTCTTCATAAGTGCTTCATAGATTCAGATCTATCATCAAACCTTTACCCTTTCCATACAGATATACTTCACAGAGAAGTATTCATTCAAGCTCAGACATCTTGCTCTCACACTCTTCATTTGCACAATGAAATTCTTCTCCTTATATAGGTTTATCCTTTTTCAATACCACGGGTCAAATCAATACCATGAGCCTTCAATACCACGGGCCAAAGCAATACCACGAGCCTTCAATACCACGAGCCAAATCAATACCATGAGTCTTCAATACCACGGGCCCCTGTTTTTGCACTTTTTGAGCGCTTTTGCCCATACGCGATTTGGAACGTTCCTTTTCGCGTGCATACGCAACTTACCCTAGGCAAATCCACGTATACCAAGAGACATACTGTTTTTCATCAAAATTTGAGCACATTCTGAATTCCTTTCTTCATTGCCTTTTGTACACACTGTAGATACATCATATTTTCTTCATCAGGAACAAATTCTCTCAAGCACAACTTCATCAAGTAAGTTGTCATCATCTTCATCAAGTGGGTTGTCTTTCAAGGACAACACTCATCATCATATTGTCAACAAACATCATATCACATCAGATTTACATCATTTACCAAATCCATCAAGTCAAGCATAACTGCATCAGGTGGATTGCCATCAAGGACAACACATGTCAATAGTCGCATGTATTTATCTTCATTCAGTGGGTTTCCATCAAGGACAACACTCTGCATCATATTTCCAACAGGAAATACTTCTAAATTTATAGTGTGAGGGTTGCAATTACTGAAATAGTTAGGAAAGGAATATATGCACAAGAAAGGGGATCAGTTGAAGCATTGTGTAGTAGAGAAGGTGTTCGCTCCAATGTTAAGCAAACCAACAAAAGAAGCACATACAATTGTGAAAACCTATAGTCAACTAAAATAATTTCCTATTGGAACTTTACTAGTGAGACGATAATCATTCTAATTTCCAGAAAATGTTGTGATGCTATTTTTTTCAATCTAGTGGCATCATGACATGGCTCGGGAGTCGCTAGTTGTAGTAAAATTGGTACAATTATGCCTATGGTTGGGTAGAAAAGAATTTATTTTCAATTGCTTCACCGATTTTTTTTTATAGTTTCCAATAAGTATTATTTTTGTGCTTAACAATTTATTTACAAATGTTTTCATTATAATATATATAATTTATAGCTATAAGTGAAATAATGAATGTAATGGATTGAAAATAAATAGAATTCTAAAAGCATGATTGCTTTGATATCTTTAAATATTATCTAGGAATTTTCTTGAGTATTAGTTGTGAATATTGTAGAGTGTTCACTATACACTTGTTGTGTGTTTCATGTGCATCTCCTAGGTGTTTCCAAGGTGTGAAATTTGATAAAAGAATCTTATTGGCATCCTTTTGGACTTCTTATGTGAGTTAAGGGTTATGCATTGTCAAAAAATCACATTTTAAAGCTCATCTCTACTTTTTGGGTGTATCGAGGAATACCCTTTATTGTTTACTATTCATGCTAAAAAAAATGCTTACAAAGTGTTTGTAAAAAGGTCTCAATACTTTAAATGAAAAAAATGTCTACAAATAATTTGTAAAAAGATGTAAATGGTTGAAATAAAATAATGTCTACAAAATGTTTGAGAAAATATGTCAATGGTTGAATATATATATATATATATATATATATATATATATATATATATATATATATATATATATATATATATATATATATATATATATATATATATTCCCAATTAGTCCTAATCTAATTGGAATATTCATTTTTGTTTTCTTTCTTTGTTTAAAGAATAAAAGTGTAAAGGAGGTCCATAATACTCTTAATAAAGAATAAATCAAGGCCAAATGTGAAAAAGGAAAAATCTTGGCTGTGTAAGCAAGCACCCTTAGGTGTGAAAGGGGCTGGATATTTTGACTGGGTCAACCTTGACCAAATCTACACCACTGTCTTGGGGGAGTGGCCATCAATGAGGCACATCGCAGTTTTAGATGGAGATGGCTTGTGTGAAAGAAGTGATTTCATTGAAGGTGGTTTAGGGTTTACAAGCTCTTAACTTATAAAAGGAAGAGTATGGCAACATGAGAAGGTTGTTGATGATATTGTATTTTTTGAGTATATTGTTTGTTTAGACATATCTCATTCTCTTGCTGTTTAGCATTGGGTGTTCTTGATCGGGAATCCCACCTTTTTCCTTGAGAGGCCTCTTGGAAGAGTCTTGTATTGCATAGTCCACTATCTGGCTAAAGGTAAAGCTTCTTCTTCCAACTACAATGCAAATTCTGTTGAGGGTTTGGTTTTCTTTGAAAGTTGCAGAAAGTGGAGGCTAGATATACTCAGATCTAGGCCATTTCAGTGCCCTTTTTCAGTGAAGGAGACTTCTACTCCATTGGGAGGAGAGTATTAGAGTGCTTGGGCTTCAATTTCAGATCTTGGAATGTGGCCAACCATATTCTAAACCCTACAACGCATTTTTCCTTCCAGATTTGCGTTATTCCTGTAGGTGCTGTTGCAGGGTATTTTGGCATATCATTTGGAAGATTGGTTTTCAAGTGTTGGGGATCTGCCCTTCACTTTGGAGATCCATTGGAGGAGATCTATTTATTTTCATATCAGATCTTATCTAAACACTTATGAATATTTCTGAATATCTGATTATTTCTGCAGATCTGCAGAATTAGATCTTAGATCTAATGCTTGTACATGGTGTAATGCTAAAAACCCCAAGGGGATTATGAAGAAGAGCCTATATGGTGTATGGATCTGTTGTAGATTTGAATTTTCATGCACTTATATTCTCTAGTTTTAAAGTGTAATCTTCAGCTGTTGCAGTCCAATAAAATAACGTTGTAAAGGCATTTCCAGTCTATATGTATGGTTGAAACACCTCTTTTTGAGGATTTTCTTCCATTGGAGGCTTGTATTTCCTGTTATGCATCTCATGGGTCATCTTGTACATCTATTTTGCTGCTGTAAATACATTTGAAAGGTCTCCATATTGGCCTCCTACTTTGTCTTTGATGAACTGCGTTATTTTCCTCCATATATGCATTGTATTGCTGCATTCCCCATTTGGGAATATTACACACACACACACACACACACATATATATTTGTTTGTCCCCAAGGAAAAATCGTAATTTTCATTAATAGATAGAAAATTACATGTTGTAGATGCTTAGATAAACATTTGAAAATAAAATGTGACTGTTGCCACAAGTACAAAAACTATCAAATATCTATCCTTGATAGGGATTTTTATAAATATAGCAAAATACATGTATGTTGGGAAAATATACAAATGATAAGTGCTGAATGATATATACTATGATAAAAGATGCATGCCAAAACTGTGAAAAATCAGGGCTCAATAACCGCATTTTGGTGCAGATCCATATATGGTCGGTGATAGTACTGGAAGAAATCCTGTCCATTATGCTCCAATATCAACCATTGACCCCTAGGATGGTGCTCAACCTCCTTGGACAGTGCATTGAAAATCTGATTCTGTTCCCTGTAAATGTGTTTACAAGTGATGGAGTCAAAAAATGATTTTATATGTAAAGTCTCTTCCAATATAGTCCGAAGTGTGTGCATGTGACAAGTAGAAAGATGATTGAACCAATTAATGATGAGGTTGGAATCCCAAAAAATCTGAATGTTATGGCAGTATTTTTCAATAGAAAAGTGAAGGATGTGTCAAAGAGTAATGAGTTCTGCATAATTATTTGTCCCATCCCCCAATCCCATCTTCAATTTAAATGAATGGTTTTCATTTAGGTACAAGATAAAACCCCCTCCACAACCAATTTGTTGGGAAGATCCATCAAAATAAGCCCATGGATGATTTTTATCAACAAATTCCACAATAATTGATCGAGGAGGGTGGGATTGATCATCATCAGGAAGATTGTTATAGGTAGAGATGAGGAGGGAAGAAACATGGTGCCAGAATGGGATTTTGTCTCTGAAAAATATATTATTCTGTTGTAGCCAAATGGTCCAGCATATAAGAAGAGGAAGATTACAAGCTTTACTAGGCAATATGTGTGTGTGTGCTAATTGATGAAATAAAAAATATACCTACAAAGTGTTTGTAAAAATGTGTTAGTAGTTGTAATAAAATATGTTTGTAAAGTGATTGTAGAAATGCGTCAACCTTGTATATAACATTTATTTTGAAATTTTTTATGGATAAAACAAAGATCTAATAATACTTTTTAGTTTTTGTGGGAATAATTACTAAGAATGGATTGTTTAGAATAACAAACAAAGTGAGTTATGGTAGCTATAAGTATTTATTGGTATGTGTTTTTGGCTTTTGGAATCTGATGCAGGGGCATTAGACACTAGCCAGCAATGTAGGAGTTTTGTCCACATGTTGTGGCTAGGAGGGTATGCAAACAGTCGAATTGTCACAACTAGGTGTCAATACCTTAGCTGATTGTATTATTAGATCAGTTAGAGTCGTAGAAGTTGAATAGCTCAGTTAGTCTAGCTGTCATATTCCAATTAGTTGAATTGTTTTAATGAGACTGTTGATTTCCTGAAACGGTCCCCTCAGAGGAACTGAAGAGTCATAGGTTTATGTATATAATTGTAAGCCCTCGGATGTATGGAAAAACAAGAGGAGGAGAGGAGATTTCTGCAATAAACTCTGTGTGTTACAATTGCTTCCAATTAAATAGTTTCTGTGCGCATTTACCCTAGAATCGTGTTGAATCCTTAATTGAAAAGAGGTTGTTTAATTGCGAAGTGATGAAATCTATGCATATGTATCTACTGGAACAAACCGTTGTATAGATCTTGCATGTCTCTGTCTATTGTTTCCCTAAATTTTCTCGAGTAGAGAAACCTGTGAAAACAGTGGTCATTTAACTCTGGTTAATGGTAATAGAATCCCGCTTAACAAAGTAAGTTACAATCGTTTATCATTAATTGGACCTCCCCACCGGAGTCCGAACCCAAGTTAACAATCGGAGTATACAAAGGCGAACGCAAACCCCAGCGTGAACCCTAGTTAGCCACTATTCAAAACCGCTAGCGGATTTGGGAAAGCGGATTTCCCATATCGCACCGCTTTTGGTGTGAAGGCGGTATTTCTGGGTTGAGGAGCGATTCCATAGAGAGTTTGACGTGTGGCAAGGTGGACCCCCGGAAAACCACCGTCCAAGTGCACCATCGCGTGCTAAACTTCGATGTTGGATGCCGAGCGATATGCATACGAGCCGTCGATTTGGGAAAAGGCCATCGGACAGTCTTCGTTTGACGGAGATGCATGAAGTTTAAACAAGGTACGACGTGCGCATTTGATTGGGCCATTGACATATATGTGGGGCCAGGCCGAAGGTCTATTGTAACGCCGGTTAGTTATAAGGTGTCGAGATATTATATAAGGCACGGAGATTTATTTAAATTACAAAGGTTCGTTACAAACCCAATATTAATATATAACGCGTGAAGGTATAAACATTGATTATAAAGTTGGAATTAAGATATAAGCCGGGAGATACCATTTGATATTCAAAGCTGTTGAATATAGTTATTTATCAAATTTCTCCAAAATTGATAAATAAAATTGCCAAGGAATTGTAAGTTGACCACGTGGAGCCAAAGAACGAGGGTTTTGAGAAAGGGAGTGACTTTCAGCTGTGTGACTGCGTCAGAATCCAGGTTTGATTTTGTATTTAAAATTCCATTTCCATCCAAAAATGTTCAAGGGTATGTGTTTTTGGATCTTGAATCAAAGTCTTATTTTATATTTAGGAATTCATTTTCAGCCATCAATAATTGTGCGTGAGATTTAAATTGAGAATATCATGTTTTAAATCATATATTCATATTTTACAATTATGGGATTTAAACTCATATCAAGATTTGCATTGCTCACGAGTTTAAATTCAAGTTTTACTCTAGTTTAGATCTTATGTTGAAAAGTATGTCCTTATCAGTGGTTTTCAATATTGGGAGTCTTACCAAAAAAAAATTAACAGTATGAGTTGAATAATTTTTATGGAGCATACAATGAGAGTAAATATCTTATTAAAAATTTGAAGATTGAATGATTATATTTGATATTTTATTGCATTGTTGTCTAGAATAATTTTCAAAAATTTATGAATTTACAAGTAGTGAAGCTTAGTCATGATAAGAAATGGAAAACTAGTGAGTATTGGGTGAATGTTCCATGGTATATAAATAAATAAATAGATAAAAGATTTTTGTAAATTGGGTTTAGTTCGAGTGGTAGAGAGAAATGTTGTTATCCTCACTAGCCAAGTTCAATTCCTGCATGTGACAAATTGAGTTCAAAATGCTTTTTTTTTGTAATGGTTTCAACCTTGAGTCCATTGAGGACAAATACATGTATATTCCTCATCTGGAATATAAAGATATTTCTTATGGAATAAATAAATAAATAATATTTTTTAAATTTATTCTTATTCTACAATGTGAGTATGACAAAGTGATATCAAAACTAATCATTGAATTAGTGAAGGTAAAAATTTAATACCATCTAACCTCGATTAGGCACAGACTGAATATGTTACAACACATTTTTTTTGTTGCATTGGAATTTTGTACACGCCTCTATATTGATGAATACATTGTGATCACTTGCACCTCCTTTCGATCATGTATATGGTATGGATATTACTTGGATTGAGGCCTTTGCATTTGGGGGGGAATTAAAAGGCCATTTGTACACTTGATGAAGGCCATTAGACTTATTTTAGAGAATGTCAAGCTACCTTTGAGGTCATTACACCCTTTGGGAGAGAGGAAAATGTTGCTATTGGAGGATGAAACATTGCACCCTTTGGAGATAATATTTCACTTTAGATCCCCTACACATGCCTTTTGGACATCATTTGAGTGAGTCATCCACTCTAGAATGCATATATGGAGGACATATTCACTTTAGGAGCATTGTTGGGGGGTCTTTTCACTCACTTTTCTATCATGGTTGTTTTATGCATTATGACCATATCTCTAAGGATTGTAAAGGGATACAAGTATTTTTATATTTTCTTAGGGTTAATGCTAGGAAAATATTGTTATTTTATACAAAAGGGTGCTATATCTCACGTATAAATAAGAGAAACACTTCTCATTTGGAATCATTGCTAGAACTTGTGGCACACAATAATTTTTCTACTTTTACTTATTTTCTTCTACATTTTCTATGGAGCAAAATGAGAGAAAGTTCTTGAAGAGATGTCTAGTGACTTTATTTACAATTTTTATGGATACTCATGGCTAGGGCTATAAAGATGAAACAATTTATTGACTAAGTGGTATCACTTAATCTTGTCAAATTTTGGTTGTGAATGATTATAAGTGTAATTGTACTTCTCTTATGGATTGATTTACAATTTTTATGGATATTCATGCCAAGGGTTTTGAATATGAAACAATTTCTTGACTAAGTGGTCTCACTTAATCTTATTGGATTTTGTTTTGTGAATGATTATAAGTGTAATTTCACTTCTCTAAATATGGTGATGCATTCTCTTCATTTTTTTTAAACAAGTCCCTTCTTCAAAACTCTTGGAAGATTACTAGTGGATTATCTTCCCTTGAACTATATAGAAATTTGTAAGGCACTAGGTGGAGCTTTTAAGGTTTTTAATGTACAACCCTAGATATCACCCTCGATATACTTATATATTCTCAAGACAATCCTTAGTTAACCTCATGCACCCAAAACATAGTAGGTATTAATCTTCTCCCATATAATCAATCATATTTCATAAATATTAAATTTTTATTTATGTTTTAGGGTAAATTTAGAGTTGTGACAACTTGTCTTAATTTTCAACCATCTTAAACTCTAGGTTTCTTGATTTTTCATCATGTAGTTGACCTAAAAATCATATTTATTACATGAATTAGATTTGTTACTTCTTATTGTTGCATAATTGGGGCAAGACATCTAGTTTTTATTAGTTATTATATGCACATTCTTTTTTAGATTTCACAAGGTGGTGCAAACCCTAGATCTATCTATAGTTTTAGACTTGAATTTTATTTGTTTAAATCTCATTTGGAGCGCTAAAGTATATTGTTGTTATAACTTATTTACTACTATAATTTCGTATTTTCATTATAAGTGTTATAACACCCATTGGTAATTCTCACATTTGTATTGTTTAGGAATTGTTTTGCATAAGATCATCGCTTGATAAACCCCTTGGATCCACCATAAAGCAATGGAAAATTTAGTATTTACCTGGTGTGACCTCCTAATCCATAACTTTCTTCCTATTCTTAATTGGTGGTGAATTCAAAAACTACTTAAGAGTCCTTATACTTTATTGTGTCTTGCCTTAGGAACCCTAAGTCTTACTAGGGAATCACCAATTGTGTCAGATGTGTCATTCAATAAAACAATGGAAGTTGTTTCTTAGGTGATAATAGTAACACTTCTAATATTCCACTAGATATTGGATAATAGAGGTTAAGGAGAGAAATAAAATATATAAAGAGGCAAATTTGGTTGGAGTAAAAAAAACGTGATGTCATTCTACTAAAAGAGGCAATGGGTGAAGGGCATAAGATAGTGGTTGCTTTAAGAAAACATTTGAAAAGGTGGGGTTTTATATCTTTATATGTAAATGGATGATAAAGGAGGCTCATTACTAGGTGGAGAAAAACTTCTTGTTATTGATTCTTATTTTATTGTTGTTGGTATATGTACAAATTTTTAGGTTTGGGAGCTGGAATTCAATATTTCAATCATTAATTTTTATGGTCTATATGAGAATAAGAAACCTTTGTAGGATGATTTATTTGCACGAGAGGTATATGGTGAGAAAAGTTGATTGTAGGTGAGAATTTGAATTTCATCTTCAATAGCTCAAAGGCAATTGGGAGAAAAGGAAAGACAAGATAGGTTCACGAAGTATTTCAAATTCAAATTAGAGGAGGTGGGCTTGGTAGTTGTAAACCCCATAAAGGTGTCCACACAAAGAAACAATAGTCTAGGAGTATCCAAGCAATTAGATAGACTTATACCTTCAAAAAATATGCTAATGGAGGTAGAGAAAATTCACACTTAGGTGGAATTAGGGGGATATTATAGCCATTTTCCCCTCCTTCAAGTTGACAAAAGAGACTCCAAGCTCATAACTCATTTTAAATTCAATATTTATTTGTTTGAAAAGAGAGAACGAATCAAAGTGGTTAAGGAGGAATGAAATAATTTTTATCCTTTATCTATGGCACAACAATCTTCCAAATTTTTTAAATTCCTAAAGAAGGTTAAATGAGCAGTTATGGCCTAGCCCTTAAAAAAATTCAAATATTTGGATAAGGAATTAAAAATAATTAGGAAAAGTTCTCTCTAATTTGTAATCTTGGAATATGGGCATGTTTTCTCAAAGGAAGGATGGGACAGGATGATATTTTTAGAAAATTCAAGGAAAAAGTTACAGGCAAGGCAAGAAGTAGAGTAGGGGATAAAAATCAAAGTCGTACCGGTGGAAACTAAAGATGAAAATAATACCTTCTTCCATAGCTATGTTATCTCAAGATGAGGATTAACACAATTTTGGGTATGAATAAAGAAAATGGCGGCGGGGAAAGAAATCAGGAATCTATAAATCTCATATTTTTAGTGTTTGTATAGAGATCCTAACAATGTCAAGTGAAAAGATGGTAAAGTTTCCTCATTTTCCAAGGTTGTAAGTAGGAAAGGCATAACATGTCAATGGAAAAGTCTCTAAATAAGAGCTAAAGGCAGTTCTATTATCCTTTAAGTGAGACATGAGCCCAAGGTCGTATGGTATATTAATGGAATTTTATCTAGGTTTTTATGATTTGCTAGAATAGAATTTATTAAGTGTAATTGAGAAAGTCAAGAGATCAAGGAAAATTCTCAGAGCATTTAATGCTAAATTTTCTACATTGGTTCCAAAGTGTTAAACACCATGTTAAGCACACACATGGTGTATGAGGAAGAAATCACACACACACAAGAGACTCACACACAATGAAAGATAAGCGTGAGGCTTTCTTATTTTTCCATTATACATGATGTACATTTATAGTACAATGGTGTGACTCTTGGTTTCATATTCCAAGGTCACTTGGACTCCATTGTGACTTTTTGTATTCCACACCTACCCATGTAGGATTAGGTGTTCCAACATCCCCCCTTAATCCAAAGGGGTATGTGTGAGTCCAAGAAAAGAGTTGTAATACAAATCTACAAAGTATACATGGCAGCACTTGGCTGAATCAACTCTCTGAAATGTTGGAAAAAAGAGGTGGTTTTAGGATGAGCACAAACACTGGAACACAAAACTTGTTGCAGTTCCCGGAACTCTTCCAAAACTGGCAAGAAGCTGAAAGCTTCTACTAGAGGAATTGTCCCTCATAAAAAAGGGAGACCTTCAACCTAAAAGAAGGGAGGTCTACTACCTGTGATGGTTTTAGGATTACCAACAACTCTGGAATGCTTGAAGCATTTCCTGGAACTCAACCAAAGCTGGCAAGAAGCTAAAGGCTTCTACTAGAGGAAGTGTTCCTCATATATGAAAGGGAGACCTTCGACCTAAAAGAAGGGAGGTCTACTACCTGTGGTGGTTTAAGGTTGTCCACCAACCAAAGATGATGGTTTAAGGTTGTCCACCAACCGAAGGCATGCTCATGGGCATCCGTGTCTCTGGCTACATCTCTGAATCCGGAATGACGAATTGTGGCTCGGGCTCGCTTGAACTGCTGGCTACAACTCTGAACATGGAATGAGATATTGTGGCTCAGGCTTGCTTGATCTGACGTCAAAGCTTTTACATGACCACCATTTTCCCCCCTGTCAGGGACAAGGTGAGATGATGGCGAAAACTCAACTACAAGTTTGCTCAATATTCGTGAACAAGTTCTAACATGTGTCGTAAACATCTTCTTGGCTGCTAATGGCCATTTCCAAGAAGAGATCCATCCAAGATGAATCTTGGTTCTTGCGGGAGGCTTGTGTCTGAAGCATCTGTCTGAAGAATGAGTGTGCCGACCACAGTGCTTGCATGGATGAAGATCAAAACAGTGATCTTTCATATGGCCAACTCGATCACAGTGTTGGCATTTTACGATCTGTGATTGTTGTTGTGGAGCAGGATCTGGAACAGTTGCATGTGAACTGTCATATAAGAATCCGGCACTCTGAAATATGATGGGCTTTATGTAGTCTAGAATATGAAAGGACACATCCTTGTCATATCCAAGACCATTTTGGTGCTTTTTGTGGACAAGCTCTTCCCAAGGTCTGATGATGGGCTTAAGAAGTGCAGGTTGAACTACTGCATCTGCATGTACATCTACTCTTGTGCAATGAACTGAATGTGGATCATGCCTTTATCTTCTTTCTTATTTGATGAGTCTTCCTCAATCTTCGAATAGAAATAGGTTCGGAGATAATTTGACTCTTTCTTTGAAGTTCATCTTGTTGGTAAGTTATTTGCAAAAACTCAATCTTTTCTTGTGCATCTTGTAAACAAATATGAATATTACAAAGACCATCTTTGCTCATTTTTATCATATCATCAACATTTGAATGAATGAGGCTATTCAACAACTCTAATGCCTCATTGATTTTGGCCATTTTCAACAACTTACGCTCAAAAAATGAAGGGTGTCGGCTTCAACCAAAAATGCACCCGCTTACAATGTGATGCAACAACAAATACAAATGACTCCAAATAATTCTCAAAGTACAAAATCAGCTCCTCAAATGATGGAGGGCAATCAACAATCCAACAACTCAAGTATTGATTGCAACTATGAAGAAGATACTCAAAATACAATGTCAGCTCAATACATATCTCTACAAAATATTTGTAAATGTGTAGCTGAAAATACTTGTGGAAGAATCTTTTTATGGCAGCTGAATTTTCTTCTTCAAATAGTTGTTTTCAATGATGGCAAACTTGTCTTCAAATGTCAATTTCTTCAGAAAATCACCCTCTTGTATATGCCACAAATCATAAAATGTCAAATCTGCAATTTTGTCTATGTATTCAGTCCATATACTCCTCATATGCCATTCCTTTCTATTACTAACTTTGTTCGTTTACTCTCTTTCCTCTCTCTCTCTGCTTTTTTTTTTTTTTAAATTAAAAATTAATTAAAAAATAAATTAATTAATAGGGGATTTTTATTAATGGAGGGAGGGACAAACTAAGGGAAAGTGAAAAATATGGATGGAGGGGGGAAAATTAAAAAGAATTTATTTTTTATTTTTATTTTTATTTTTAAAAGGGATTAATTAAAACATAAGGGGAAATTAATTAAAAGGGAAGAGGAGGGAAATTAACAAATTTTAAAATATCAAAATTTAAATTAAAAAATCGAAATTTAAAAAATGGGGGAGTGCGTTTGCAAGTGGGGGACGGGAGGAGGCCGAAAGGCCGTGAGGGAGGGAGGTAGAGGCGTTGTGAGATTGGAGGGTGTAGTGAAATACAAGAGGGTGTAAGGTGATGTAAGGTGGGAGGCCGAAAGGCCAACGGCGAGGGCGCATAAGTGTGAGGCTGCAAGCTGGAGAGAGGGGCCGAGTTGAAATGGGAGGAGCGGAGTGTTGTTCGAGTGGGGGGCGTGTAGAGCAGGGCTGAAAGGCTGGGTTAAGGTGTGTGAGCGGTGGCTGTGTGAGGGGGCGGCGTTAGGATTTGGGGATCCGTGGAGAAGAGCAGGTCGTGGAGTGGGAGCGTTGAGAATGGGAGGAGCGGTGTAAAGTATGCGTGTGGAGAGGGGGTGTGACAGAGAGGTGAGGGAGTTAGGATTGTGAGCTTTTGATGCAGAGGTTAGGGAGAGTATAAGCCGAAAGGTATAGCATAGGGATGGGGAGATTTGTATGGCTTGCCGTGAGGCAGCGGATTGTGGAGCGATAAGTTGTGTAAGGAGTTGTGAGATTCGGATTGTGGAGCGATAAGTTGTGTAAGGAGTTGTGAGAGGAGTGGGTGGAGTATATTGCAGATGAGGGATTGTGTAAGGAGTTAAGTGCTGTAGCGGAGTCGATTGGGAATAACGCAGAGATGTATGAGCGTATGAGTGTTGGGATGTTTGGAAGTGTTGAGTGATGCGTTGGAAATTCTTTGGAAGAGGCGTAATGTGGTAAGGGAGAACTGTAATAGCGTACCAACGGGTTTCTATGTGTGAAGTTTGCAGAGCGAGGGGGTTGGGAAAGCGTGGAAGGGAGAGTCAAGGGTTTTGGTTGCAGAGATTTTTTTATTTTTTATTTTTTATTTTTATATAACAGTAGAGAGGAGACTGATTTTAAAACAGCAACAAAACTTTCAGTAATTGCAGAGAAAACTCAGAAATTTTCTAGTAGCCCAGCAGCAGAAAATATTTTCCAAATATATAGCCGAATTTTTCTGCATACACAACAGAATAATTTGCAGGAACTTGTAGACTTGCAAAAATGATTTTTCCAGCAGCAGAGAAACCCAGAATTGCAGAAATTTTCAATGAAAAACCCGCGAGAAATCTTCACAGGAAAAACCCCGGAAATTTTCCGAAACTCATTTTAAACACGTTTCCAGGCGGCTCAAAATGGTGCGAGAAATTAAAATGCATAGATTTTTCAAATTGCAGGAAGAATAAGCGGTGAGAAAACCTTCGGATGCGCGAGGCTGCGTCTCCAAACCCGATTTACGAATCTTTTGCGAGATTTTGAATCTTTCCTCTTCAAAAATTACGAATGCGGCAAAATGTCTGCTGCAAAAACTCTGAGTTCTGCAAAAATGTCAAGAATTTTTGCAGATATGCACAGGCCATAAACACAAATGGCTCACTCAATTTGGAGCAGGGCCAGCAATCGCCCGCTCTGATACCATGTTAAACACCATGTTAAGCACACACATGGTGTATGAGGAAGATGAACACACACACACAAGAGACTCAACACACAATGAAAGATAAGCATGAGGCTTTCTTATTTTTCCATTATACATGATGTACATTTATAGTACAATGGTGTGACTCTTGGTTTCATATTCCAAGGTCACTTGGACTCCATTGTGACTTTTCATATTCCACACCTACCCATGTAGGATTAGGTGTTCCAACACAAAGAAACATCACCCAAAAATTTCACATTACTTTAGAACAATATCATTATGCGACTACATGTACAAGATATTCACAAAAAATTTCGCAATGAGAGGAGGAAAAAATGAAGGGATTTTAAAGAGATGGTGTGTGTTTTTGGAAGGGAGGAAAATTAATGATGCAGTAGGGGAATGCATAAAGGCATACATACTATGAATGAAAAGAATAATCCAATGGCCATAATGAACTTGGATTTCTATAAAGCATATGATATTTCCAACTAGTTATATATAAGATTGATTCTTTTACACATTGGTTTCAACATGCCCGTAGTGAATTAGATAACAAGGTGTATAATTTAAATTTCCTCGGTGTGCTAATTAATCAGTTAATTTCAAGGTTTTTCACTGCTTATAGGGCCATAAAGAAAGGGTCCTCTCTCTCAACTTTGGTGTTTCTCACTAGTAGAAGTGCTTCACAAATCAATATTTGAGGCAAAAAGAGTGGGAGCAATAGTTGGAATACAAGTGGAAACTTTGTTCCTTAACTCATTGTTTATGGATGATGCTCTCTTCTAGCTGGATGAACCTATAAGAGAAGTAAATTTTTAAAACAAACCATGGATATATATAGTGAAACCATGGACATGGAGGTAAATATAATGAAATTTGTAATCCCATTTACCAATATGAACATTGAGTTAGAGAGATAGGTTGTCTAGATTCTTCCCTTAAGACATATTGGATTTAAGGATGATTTCAAATATTTAGAATATCCTCTTAAACTTAATGCGAATGGGAAGAAGGATTGGGTTTTGTCGGTGGAAATAATTGAAGTAAGAATCAATAATTGGTGCAAAGGGTGGCTATCAAGTGGTGGAAGATAAAAAAAAGCATTCAATATTGGAGGCCATTCCATTGATCTAGCACACACTAACCTATATTCCAAAACTAAATCTAGGGATAATAAGGAAAAATGTTTTTAGGTTACTTGAAACAAGGAAAAACAACATGAGGGGATCACACTAGTTAAGTGAAAGCTTATTTCTCAACCAAAATGTGGAGGGTCGGGGTTATAAAAAAAATCATTATTTTGGAAAATCCCTCGCAACAAAGAGTTTCCTGAGAGACATCTCAAGAAATTATGTGGAAGGAGGTAATTGTGCATAAATACATAAGTATTGGTTTTAGTATTCACTAGATAAGGAGTCAAAGGGTATTTATAAGTAATGTATTTATTCACTAGAAAGCTTTAGTTCAATCATGTCCATAACTAGGCAAGTGGTTAGCAAGGAAGATAGGTAATGAGGATCAATCAAGGGTTGGAGTTTATCCACAAGTGGTTTGAAAAATTGAATTTAGATTACCTAAGATGCATATTCAGTTATTGCAAAATAGAGGTATATTATCTCTAAATCAAGTAATTGATCAAAAAATTAACAATGTTTGGTATCAAGGGAGGAAAAAAACAAATTCTTTCGGGTTGTATGGGGAAAATGGAGATGTATGGAATGTATATGTAGGGGAAATTCAAATAAGTCATTATTGATGAAAATTTAGTGGTGTGATAAAAAAACCAATAGGAATTTATTCATCCAAATTGGGATATCCAAAAATCTTTACCTTAGATCCAAATAATAGAGTTTGATGGTGGAAAGGTTTGTGAAATCTCAAGAATAAAAAAAAGAAAAGTTATTTATTTGATTGGCTTTAAAATATGAAGTGCTAACATGGGGAAATGTACATAAAAGTGAAAAATAGGGCCCTAGTATTTATTCTGTGCAGGGAAAATGATGAACATATGGATCATATACCTATTAAACGATGTATAAAATCTTTTGGTGAAAATCACATTCAAGCAGATTTTGTCGACGCGTTTCGAACCAGCTAGTGTGGTTCATCATTAGGACAAGATAAGAAATCTGATCTAGGACACAGTTTAAATAGATAGGAAACTTTGACTAGCCGTTATGGAATAACAGATAATTTGACTGAATAAGGAAATTCAAAGACAAAATAATAGTTGAATTATTATTATTCTATTCTATTAATAATAAAAAGATTTAAATATAATGAAATATTTATATATAATTAATTAAAAAAATGAAATAAAAATAAAAATAAAATAAAATAAGATAAAATAAATAAATAAACTTAAAAAATAAAAATAAATAAATAAATAAAAATAAAAATAAATAAATAAATCAAATAAAAATAAATAAATAAATAAATAAATAAATAAATAAATAAATAAAATAAATAAAATAAATAAAGATAGATAAAAATAAAAACCAAATAAAAATAAAACTAAAAATAAAATAGATAAATAAATAAAATAAAAATAAATAAATGAAAAACAATAATATTCAAAATAAATAAATAATAAAAATAAAAATAAATAAGTAATTAAATAATAAAATAATAATAATAATAAATAAATAAAAATAAAAATAAAAATAAAATCAAGAACAGAAAGGGAAGAAAAAAAACAGTGAACAGAGGAGAGGAAAGGAAACGAAGGAGAACAAAAGGGAAGAAAACCAAAGACTAAGAGTGAAGGGCATGGATCCAACATCTGCTAAGACTCCACCCATCATCCCTGTTGAGGTTGATTGGCCTCTTTTCGATTTCTAAGGCCTCCCTCAACTTTCTATGGTGGAAATGGTCAATCCTTGCAATAACTTTCGCATCTTCAATGCAAATGTGATGCTTTGTCTTTTCCGCATGCTCTGCTAATGCAGAGGAGTGAGACCTATTATGCTTCAGGTCAGCAGCATGCTCCTGAATTCTTTGACTAATGGATCGACCAGTCTCACCGATGTAAGGTGTCCCATAGGAGCAAGGAATCAAGTAAAAACTCTTACCATCCTTAGGGTAGATCGGGTCCTTAACAGATCTAAGAGAACTTCGAATGGTGTGGAGGGGCCTAAAGGGTGAGGGAACATTATGTCTCTTTAGGATCCTAGCGATTTTATTAGTTGTTCCTTGGATAAAAGGAAGGTGAACTCCGGATAACCTATCACAATGTTCCTTCTTGACCCTAGGACCTTTTTCAGCTTTTTGAAAAGCTCTAAGACATTGAACCTTGTTATAACCATTATTAAGGAAAACCTTAAGGAGATGAGATTTCTCATCTTCAAGGTGGTGTTCATCAGCAATTCTACAGGCTCTAGTGGCTAGGGTACTGAGAACCCCTGACTTCTGAGCAGGGAAATGGTGAGAACTCGCATGTAAATACTGCTCAGTGTGCGTCTTCTTTCTAAAAATTTGATGAGTGAAAGAACCATCATCATTTCTAGAAATAAGAACATCAAGAAAGGGTAGGCTACCATCCACTTCGAATTCCATGGTAAACTTAATGAAATCAGATTGATCATTAAGATGATGGAAGAAAAGGTCCAAATTCTCTTTTCCATGAGGCCACACCACACAGGTGCCATAAAAAAACCTTTTCCAAAGCTTAGGTTGAAATAAGGAGGAGGATAGGGCCCTCAATTTCTATTGAAATTTGATCATTTGATAGGTAAAGGGGTGGGTGGCTAGGAGAAACAATGAGACAATGTTTAATATACTAGTAGAACAAAAAATATCTAAGAGATATGAGTGGAATCTCATTTATAACATGTTAGGGTCTATTGATAACAAGGAACCAAATTTTTTTTGAGGATTAGGGGATTCCAACTTTCCAAGTGGCCCATGAAATTAAAGCTTTAGAATTAGAGTATAAAATGTCAATAATTCAAAAAAATACAATGCAATTCATAGATCTGGTAATAAATAAAGGTCAGACTTTAGGATTCTTTTATGGCTCAAGTTAAAGGTCACAGGGCAAGAGTATTGTTGGTTGTGTTCTAATCCTTTCATATTCACATACAATAGAAGTGAAGGCCACTATGGGAATTGGTTCCAACAACCTTGTTTAATTATTTGCACTAAGATTGCTTCTAAAAACTATACTAGAGAGAAATTTGAGGTTAATACATATTTATGGTTTTTCTAATCTAGTAATAAAATAGATGGATGGGTGAGGTCAATATTAGATATTAATTTATCAAATTTGGGTGATCAAGTAAAAGTTATGCTAAGAAAATTTGAGCTAATAACTTTCATTCAAGTGTACAGGGAACACAACATGGAGGTTGATAGACTATCAAAATTAGGTTAATAAGTGGCAAAAGGAAGAGCAATATATGAAGAATGTAGAGATGGATCAAAACCATCTTTGAAGGTATCTAGTTTTTAAACTACCACAAAATTTGTCTCATATGTGTTAATCCTAAAGATGGTGAAGTCTATTACTTTTTTGATTACTCAATGTATAATAGTGAAGTGATATTATTAGTGCTTGTTTATGTACTGTCAAAGCTTTTTTGTGCCTATTCTAGGGGAATAGGCCTTTGTAGTTTTTGTATGAAAATTTATTTTAGTTTGAAAGTCATGGCCCTTTTTTTGGATATGTGGAACATATAGAACGATATAGGCCTAGTAGGCCTTCCCATTTTTTGACTTGCAAGTGCTTTAACACATTAAAAATGTGATTTCGTTCTCCTTGAATAGAAATGTTGGTTTTTTATTTGAAAAAAACTAATTTATAATTAACAATAACAATTGAATTAATTATAATTATAATAATTAGTTTCTAATTAACTCTAATTGATAATTTAATACCACGCCACAATTAAACTCAAAACGTTGTTAACACAACATTACAACTGCACCCATGATCCAACAAGCAACATTAGTGAGACATGAAAATTACAAATGACATAATGTGCATATGTACAACACAAATGTGATGAAAATATGTGATACCAACACATCACTAATGTACACATATTTACTCTATTATGTTGATTCAATGAGACACAAACATTGACAACCATTGACTAGTTCATAACACATATGACAACACGCCTAATTGCATCATATTTTTTTCCATGAAAACATGTTTATAAATTTATATTTTTTAAAGAATTTAACAACATACACTACCAAGTGATAGAAATTGAGGTGTAAATACCATTGAAAACATATTTTTCAAATTCAATACATAGCATGCTTTCTTCATAATATTTTCCTTGGTATATAAAAATTTTATATTTATTTTCATTTCTTATCTCATGCAATCGTTGATGCCTTGCTTCGCTAAACCATTTTCAGGTTTGTTCATTTTGAGTGAACTTCATGTTTATTGATGGATTGGGGATGTTCTTAGGAACCAAATGTTGTTTTTGATTCACAATGTCAACTTAAGGTCAAAGTTTATCTAAAGCACAATCCAAGTTTGGGCTTAATTATTTTACTAGATGAACTAAAACATAGTCCATAACCAAGCTCAAAACAAACTTAAAACTCTCTGCAAACCAATTAGGCCGTAATCATTGCTTAGATCTCAATTATTGTAAAACTTATATGCTTCCATATGTGGATATATGTTCTCTCCTAGCTTAAAATGTCACTTTAGTTTCTATCATCTCAATTTTTTTATCCATAAAACATATTGGTTTCTCTAATCACAAAAAAATCAATCTTCATGTTTTTCTTTACTTGAGGATGATTACTCAATTTCTAAATGGTGTTTAATGTCCTATGTTGTGCATATGACGGTAAGATCACAAAATATTAACACAATAATTACAAGGGTGCATTATTGGAAGTTAATAGGGAGAAGGAAGATTATATAAATAAATATGGAGGCGAGTATCCATAGACAATAGTGAATAAAAATATGGAAAAAGTTCTTAAATCGATTAGAAAAAAATATAAACGAGGAATGAAAGAGGGTTAAATTTGAATAAAGTGAAAAGTGTAATTTAAAAATAAATTTAGGAATATTAGATAAATGAAGAAGCTCTAAATTTATTACAAAATATAATCTAGAAACAATTTATAATTCATATGATATAAACAAAAATAATGGACATGGAATATATAAATATTGTGAGGGAAGGAAAAACATTAGAGAGTGTTTTTAAATCTTGAGATCATTGAGCCCCTAGGGTTAGCTCAATTGGTATTCCCGTCGTTAAAGCACCTCATTAATGGGAGGTCACAGGGTCAATTCTCCTTGATGCCCTTAGGGTTAGGTTCTGCTAATAAGCCAGTGGGATGTGATCCCTTTGGGTGAATTTTCTCGGATATTTCATTGGATTAACAGAAACCAAAAAAAAATCTTGAAAAATATTGAGATGATTTGTTGATAATTAGTGAGACACTAGGTTACAACTAAAAAGTGCATTAAATTATATTCGATTCAATATGACCATATTCCTATGTGCTCACGAAGAGGGTCGGGGTGCAATTGCGACCCTTGTGTCACCCCAACTTGTAGTTGTTATCATGGATTTAGTGAACTATCCCACCCAAAGGCTAGAATGGGTTCATATGAGGCCTAGGAAATATATATGCATTGAATGACAATAAGGATATAGGTTAAGGAAATATATATTCATCAATTGATAATGAGATTAGAGTTTATTTTTTAGATGGATAAAAAATGAAGTCCATGAAACTCACTTCTTATTTGTGATGAATTTAATTGTGGCAGATGCCAAAACGAAAAATGTTTGATGCCAAAGAGAATGTTGTAGAAAAAAACCTAGAAGACTGTTATGAAACCAACTCCAAAAATATAAGAAGAGAGAGATCAATGCCTTAGAATTCAGCCACTCCGAGGGGGAAACCTCCTTTACATTACATAAATGAAAAATTATTGGATGATACAAATGAAAAAACCTACTTTCTATATATAGGAGTGCATGGGGTCACAATATAATCATAGCCGACCTAACAATAATAATGTAAGGACACAACAATAACAATAGTGGCTTTTATGGGGCGCAATAATAACAATATGGGGGCTACAGGGGTACAACAATCACAATAAGGGGGCTACACTAACAAAAATAAGGGGATACACTAGTATTATAGGGACCTAACACGCCCCTCTCCTTCAAACAAGTGTTGCCCTCAACGCTTGCTTATTTATGGGTGCTTTTGTATAAAATTCTCATCCTCACATGTGGAATCTTCAATAGGTAAGTTCTTCCACTTGCTAAGATACTCTGAAATTGATCGATTTGGTAGTTGTCGAGTTCTTGTTTCTATGACTGCTTCAAAACTTCTTTTGCTGCGATGTTGATATTCCTGTTGTTTCATTCGATTCTCTACCAAAGTTAGGTTATCCTTTGAGAGTTGGAGAACCTGTTGATGATACTCAATGTGATATTCCACTACTTTATCATCCTTATTAGCTTTCATTTGACCCTTCAAACCATCCAAATTAGCCTCCATTTTTTCTTTTAAACCATCTATGTCATCTTTGATTTCTCTTTGTAAGATCGAAATTTGTTGCACTTGGCACTGTAATTTTCATATCTCATATTGCAATTATTACTCTTCATGCGTCATAGTAGAGCTTTCCGACAGATTAATGGGTGTTTAATTATTTTTGGGAGGCATTATAGAACCCAATACTAATAAAAATGCTTCAATATGCCCTTGGAATCATTTCAAACTAATTTTTCAAACAAACGTTATGCAATTTTAAAAAACAAATACACACCATTTTCTTGATTTTTAGGAGGTTGATATTAAACCTGAATTATCTCTGTGATTTTGGATCTTAAATATCTAAAATTCAGTCTTGCAGTAGCCCTCTAAATCTGCTTTCCATTGCCACCAGTCTGACCTGATTTGGATTCTTCAAGGCAAAGTTATGCCCAATCTCCCACAATGACCTAATTATGGAATGGTTTAGTAGAGCGAACTTGTACAGAGTGCCACTTGTCACTGTTTCCTCCTTCGACTCTGAAATTTATACACAAAAAAATACATTATGTCCAATTTCAACCACTTATTACAAAATTCCAATTTGATGCTCAAAGAGAGATTTATGTTGATTTTCATAAGGTTGCCTCTTTTAGATGAAATTCAGGAGCCTGCAAAAACCCTAACTTCCACGGATCATATATCCGAAAATGTTGCAAACCAAGATCTGAAATTTTTACACAAAGTTCCTCAGGATTTCATAAGAAATGGGTTTTTTGTTTTAGTGCCTGAACCCTCGTAGAAAAAAAATTATAGAGAAAATTCCACGATGACCTGTTTGAAGTAGGGAAACCCTATAATCCAAAGCTTTGATACCAAATGTTATGAAACCAGCTCCAAACATAGAAGAAGAGAGAGATCAACACCTTATAATTTAGCCACTTCGAGGGGGAAACCTCCTTTACATTACATAAATGAAAATTTCGTGGATGATACAATGAAAAAACCTCCTTTCTATATATAGGAGTCCATGGGGTCACAATAGACCTAACAATAATAATGTAAGGGCACAAAAATAACAATAGTGGCTTTTATGGGGCACAATAATAAAAATATGGGGGCTACAGAGGTACAACAATAATAATAAGGGGGCTACACTAACAACAATAAGGGGATACAGTAGTATTATAGGGACCTAACAAAGACCCTTAAATCCAATCTAGGGCCCTATGACCCCAATAAATTCACAAGAAATGAATCATTTGAGATTTTTTTTACATGATTCAACTTTCCAAAGGGAAATGAAGGATTCATTGAAAGACATGAACCATGATTTTGTAGAAAAATACATTTATTTACTATGGAGGAGCCCAATCAATCAAATTAAAATGTAGCACATTCTCTGAAATAATCAATGTATCTATGTTTCTACTTCTTAGGAATTACCAAGATAAGGTTACCCAAACCCTATTATACCATAAATTTATCAAGCTATTCTAGTATCTAATGCCCAAACCCAAAGGACAAGTTGAATTGCTTGGTGGGAAGATGCCATTTCTCATACCACCTTTTTCCTTGAGAGACTTTGGGAAAAAAATCACTTTCCATCAATAGATGTAAATTTGAAGCTGAGATTTTATGATATGTCTAGCAAAGATTCTCATTAAACAAGGAGGTGGGA
The DNA here is from genome assembly GCA_034641835.2 of Pinus albicaulis. Taxonomy (NCBI): domain Eukaryota; kingdom Viridiplantae; phylum Streptophyta; class Pinopsida; order Pinales; family Pinaceae; genus Pinus; species Pinus albicaulis. The sequence continues at coordinate 300,703,864 of CM076581.1, forward strand.
ATCAAGAGGGAGCATAAAATTCCATACAACTTAAATAAGAATGAGGTTGCAAAGAAAAATAATCAATCTCTCATGGGGGTTGCAAGGGCCATGATATAGGACTAAGAATTGTCAATGTTTCTTTGGGAAAAGGCATGCAAAAAAAAAAATCTACACCCAAAATTAATGTCCTCACTAGATCATGGAGAACAAGACACCAAAGAAGCATTCACTAGTGTGAAGCCAAAGGTGATTCTTTCAGCATCTTTTGATGTAAATTTTATATCCATCTAATGACAGATAAAAGGAATGAGTTGGATCCCTCCATCATGAAGGGTTTATTTGTTGATTACATTGGTACTTCAATGGCTTACAAGGTCTATACTCCATAACAAAGGGAGACAATAATGAGTTGGGATGTAAAGTTTGATAAATAATTTGCAAACATGAAGCCCCATCATCCTATTCTAATGAAAGAGGATTGAGGATTAAGGAGATCCAGATATTGATTTGGAGTCACCAATGATTTCTATGCTAGCACAACAACCTTTGGGTGAAGAGGGGGAGATAGACACCCTTTCTACTTCTATTAAGACACCTTGATGATTTAATCAAAGTTTGAGCGATGCTTACAAGCATGTTGAGACTAATGGGACCACATCCAAAGAGAGAAGACCTCCGAATAAGTTTCCAAACTATATGGCATTGATGAGCAACATTATTGATCTTGAGTCTTCTAGTTTTCAATAACATGCAACTATGGTGGGATGGCATGGTGTAGTACACCTCGATCATGAAGAATGATGTTTGGGACATAGTACCAAAACTAGAACTAAAGTCAATTATGAGTTCCAAGTGGCTCTATAAGATCAATAATGCTACATATGGAAACATTAAGAAGTTCAAAGTGAGGCTTGTGGCGAGAGGGTTCTCCTGAAGAGAGGGAGTGGACTACGATGATATATTTACTCCAATCACCATGTACACTTCTATTAGAGTTTTTATGTCCTTTTCTTAATTTATGGGATGTAGGATACATCAGATGGATGTGAAGATAACTTTACTTAATGGGATCATTGAGGATGCAGTGTACATAGAGAATATTTAGGTCTTTGAGGTAAATGGGAAGAAGTCCAATCTGTGTAGGCTTAAAAAATACTTGTATGGGCAAAAGTAGGTAATGAGAGCATGGAACTCAAGGATTGATGGATATCTACAAAGTATGGGGCTTCACCAAAAACAAAGTGGATTATAATTCATATTATGTATTTATTAAAATTGTTCTACTTATTTTGGTGCTATATGTAGATGAATTGTTTTTGAAAAGTGTTTAGAAGCTCATTATAGGGAGAAAATTAGACATGGAAACTGAGTTCGAGATGAAGGACATTGACATGATGCATTACTTCTTGGGTTTTGAGGTTGGAAAAAGACTACGAGAGATTTTACTTTAACATGGTAAGTATGGGGTTCAAATACTAAAGAGGTCAAATGAAGGGTTGCAAACACATAGCCATGCCCATGATCTTTGATATGAAGAAGGTAACATCTTCATATTTAGAGCCAGGGGATCCCACGATGTATAATCATATGATAGGTTACTTTATGTATTTGGTCAACACCCAAATGTATATTTTGTAAGCTGAGGAAGGAGCATTAGGTAATAGAAAAACACATGCTCAGGTTTTTGAGAGGAATAATGGATTAGGGTTCGAGATATCTTGGATATGGTAAAGTGAAATTGAAGATTTATTCAAACTTATATTGCGCAAGTAATGAAACAAATAAGAAGAGAACCTCAAGGTGCTACTTAAGCTTAACGATTACTGATGATATCACGGTTCAACAAGAAGCAGATTTCCATAAGATGTAGTTCTGTAGAGGCAATGTCGTTCCTTGAGATGTTCCTAGCTGGGGAATTATGCCAATACACTAATATAACTGACAAGTCCTTGCTCTAAAATCCTAATTTTTTTAATAACTAATCTCTTAGGATAATTTAAGAATAGTACAGAATCAATCTCATACGTAGCATTTTCAATGTATCAAATAGTCTTAAAGGATTGTAGAAAGGAGGAATATAGAGGAACAAAAATAACAAGATGAAGATATTTATATAAATATATCTCCAATTCTCATTAAGAGTTAATATATACATATATAACAATAAAGAGTAATGATTTTATAAAATATACACCTGGGTCGCAGCAAAAACCGAGAAGATTACGAAATTTCTAAGACCAGGTTCTATGACGACATAAATATTTCTAGGAGGTTCAACCTCCACATCGCCAAAAACATAAACTACAACATTTATATTGATTTATTTACAACTATATAACCTACAAAATTGACCACACAGGAACACAATTTTACTATATTTTTTCATTCATTTTAAGGGTTTCTTAACATTGTGTCCTCTAATTTAGCATCTACAATTACTTATGCTGGTTCTGGTCCCACTATTAAGCTTGGCCTCAACATGTTATCCACCTAAAATCAAAGAGCATCAATTTCATCATTCTGATGATCGATCTGTTGTTGCATGGCAACCAAATTATCTTCTTGATCCACTACCTAGAGTGAGAGTTGTTGAATAATCTACAAAAGGAGGTGACAATCAATATTGATTGCTACAAGCGGGTGAGGGCAGTGAGGAAAATCTGGGGGATCTTCCCCATCATCATTGTTGTCGCTCCTAGAGACAGCCTAGAGTTGTGATAGACCAGTGCCTAGGACATCTTATATAGCAAGGAGCATATGGTATAACAGAGGGAGTTATCAATAACAAGCTCTCATGCTATCTCTTGTAAAACAAGGAAAATTCATCTAAATGGGACCAAGACCTTCAGAAACTGACGCAGAAATAAGGATATTGCAGAGGCAACATGCAAAAATCCAATGTAAAAGCAACAGACAATTCAGAGACAGCTTACTGTAAAGAGGGCCGACTCAGAAATACATCACAGAAATAAGTTATCAGAAGGTGTACATAGTGAATGAAATATGGGGGAGATATTAGTTAACATTGAGCTGATATCCAGATACACAATACCACCGTGCATGGGCTTACCAATCTAAGAATCCATGCCTGACAATAGCGTTTTAAAAACACCCTCTCAAAGGAACTAATATAGCAGAAATGCAGTTTAGATGAATAGTGGAACATAATATCATGCATGAGCCATATTTAAAGCGCTTGACTAATCCGAGTATGGGTATCAACTAGGATAAATCCATACCAAAAACTAGTGAGCCACTCGCATTCCAAAACATGATACAGGAAAGATGGATGAAATTAAATGATATATTTAAATAACACATAAGAGAAATTTACAGACTGTGAAATACCAAAGACCAAAATCCTCTTTAACAAATGGAAATCCTCATCACTAAGACCCTATGGGCTCTGAGCCTTCATACAAGAGTTCTACAAAATGTATACAAAAATCCTTTCACTGCATAATTTTCTGATAAAATCTGGAACCCTAAATTATTTTTTCTTTGGGAGCTTTATAGGAGAACAAGAAAGCTCTAAAAAGGGAGTAGGTGATGAACATTTAATTGTCTCATTAAAAAAAAAATGGCGGAGACGTGCACGCCCATACTGCTTGATGACTTTGTAATGCTGTTTGTACCTACGCCTTTCTTATGAAATAAATGTTATTTAGGTGAAAAATCTTCAGGAACACGGCAAAGGAATAAAACCACATAGACATTCCGTCCTTTCCTGAAGAAAAATGGTGCTGAAAAGAAAGCTTTAGAGTATGTTTTCTGCGAATGGTACCCTCTGCCTTCAAAACCCTGAATTACGGCTTAACATCTTTAATGCTAAATGTTGAATTCCTCTCATCTCCCACTGATACTCTTTGCCGCAACATTAATATCTTCATCTGCTAAATCGGCGCCTTGAATGTCCCTGTAGGGTTTGACAGATTTTAAACCTGCTTCTTTAATGGAAGTCTTGTCGCAACAGCCTCCCAGGCCTTTCTTCATAAATGTAACTATTGGAAGATAGTCCTTTCCTACGTCCTCTGCTTCTGTAATGGAGGCTGTGAATTATGGCAATTTTCCGCCGCTGTAACCCTGCAAAATTTGCAAACTCGTTAAAGAAAACCATGCACGGGAAGGTGAACACAGTGGGGATAATGGTGAGATAGCGTGGCATGGTGGACAGGTTGAGAAATGCAGGGCGATGATAGGAAATGCAGCATGATGGTGGGAGGTGGCAATGGAGAAGGTTGGCGGAGCGTAGCAGATGAACAACTTTGAATTTGACCTTTAGAATGAGATATAAGGAAGGCAGAAGAGAATGCGTCGAATGGCACATGGAATGGTGACGTGGAGGAGGATCGGGTCAATGGCGTGGTGTGGGTTTTAATGAGGGCCGTCCGATCTCGGCGGAGATCGACAGTGGAGGACGCGTAGAGGGGCGACGGAGAGTGGGCCAGGGGTCGGATATGCTGTGATTAAATGCCGTGTAGCTTCGAAGAGCGACAACCATTGGATGAAGACCTCCAAATCGGACGACTGCCATGAATATTGTGCCGTGACTTTGATCGAGCAATAATGCGCGATGGAGAGCAGTTTTGGAGCCATACGCGGAGACACGCGGCGAGCGATGTATGGAATTACTCTGATTTGAGAAATACCCCCTGCCTTCGAAAGGTGGTGCGATGAATACCACCAGTTTTTGGACAACGTTTTTGGGTGCGGGGACCACAAAGGTAGATAGACTGTGGACCATTGATTTAACAGGATGATCAGATGATGGACAGACTATCGGAGCGGTGGATGGAGAATTGCGAATGCCGTCCAATCTGTACAGATCAACGGTTGAAGACGTGCCTGATATATATTTGCAGTAAGCACCTATAGGACTAGCGCTCGGTTTCGACTCTCAATCACGTGGAGGAAGAGGAGTAGAGGCTTGGCCGAAGGGGCTGGGCCTGATAGATTTTCGAATATACAATCTGTGGCCTTTTATAATGTAATTTGGGGGCGGGAAAGGCAACGATAGGCATAAAAATGATTTTTTAAGGCTGAAAGAGGGGATTTGAGAGGTTTAAGCCAGATTGCCTGTGAAAATTTTATAAGCTGATTATGATCAACATCGACTCCATTTGGGGACGACACGTCCATCCCTGGACGTGTCGAGAACTTCACAGACCACCAGATACCCCTTTTGTGTGAATTCTGTCCTTCAGCACCTCTACTTTTTACGTTCTATTAGAATAGCATTCTAATTTTTCATCACTGCAGAAGCTCCAAAATTCTGTCCTCCAGTCTTCTCTTCGTTCATCAGACACCTCAGCTCATTCTTGTCAGTTTCAAAATCATAATACCCAATGGTCTTACTTGATGATTCAACCACCATTTCTTTCCTCAGAAATCATAAGTTTCATTCAAGACCCAGAAGGTCCTCACTGTCTTCATTCCCTTGTATCTTCACATTCTGCAATCCCAATTTTGAAATTGAGGTTCTTCCTTTAGAGGAATTTTATGCTGCATTGTGCTGATGTCAAAAGTTTTTAGGTCCTGATATGACCATGCAAACACATCTTTGCAAGACTGAAATAATTTGAGGTACAACTCCTTATATTCTTCTGGGACCTTCTTGGATAATCTCACAAGTTTTGCACACATGAAAAATAAACCTATTCTACTTCTACCCTTATTACTCCATGAGACCAGATTAAACTGTTGATCTCACATTTTCTCTACCTAGACTACATCTGCTAGGATTAAACTGTCTAGCAGATTTATTCTCTACATTCTAAAACAGAAATTGAAAAATAGCCAAGCCAGGATTAAACTGTCTGGCTTGCTATACTTCGCAAGAATTAAAACAATTAACTATAGGCTCACAGACTGAGCTTTATTTCAGACTTCCTACCTACTCTTACTCTAACTGGATTATTTACAAGTCTATCCTACAAACATTGTCTTCCAATGCAACCAGTCCATCAAGTGATCCCATGACTGGTCTGTTATGCCTAGCTCCTTGAGCAGGCTGGAAAGGCAGGGCAGCTTCCACTCTCTTTGTTCCATAATAGTAGCTTTGAAAAATTTTCTTTCTGCTTGCAACATGCTGCTCAAAAAGACCCTTGATCCTTCTTCAAATGTGTGCAGGAAAAGAACATAAGGATCATGGAAAGATACCTGGCTATGAATATTTGGCAGGCAGGCTTCAACCAGGATCTCTTCTTCTTCCACTGGATCAAGAAAAAGACTCTCTTGAGAGAGAGGATCTCCCTCAACTTCTTCAGTTTTTGAACAAGAGGACTCATCATATATGACAGTGCTGTCCTATTGGATCTCTGATATGTTCTGCTCTGATGAGCTGAGCTCTGTGAATGGATCTATGTATTCTTCAGTAGGGGTATGCTTCATTTCTTCTTCCTCTTCAAGATAAGTCCCCTTAATTTCAATCTGCTCAAGAATCTCTTCTCTGCTTACCTCCTCATCTTCTGAAAAGGAAGGCTGATGGTTTCCAGTCTCACTGATGATCTGTGGTAAAGCAAAATGAAGATTCAAGGAATCTTCATCTACTGTTATACTATCGTAGCTCTCTCCATCAGTATCATAAATAGTCTGCATTGGCTTATTACTCTCTGGAAGTAAAGGGAAATGATTTTCCTCCCATATATCTACTAATGATGACACTGCAAGATTATCTTGTATTTGGGAAACATCATCATCAGATAGATCAGAAATAGGAAAAATATGAATATAATTAATACTTCCAACTAAGCATACTGGATTACCAACAGGTTCTTCTTCACTTTGATTCGCCGAGGAGCTTTCTGGATCTGTACAATCAAACTCATATGATGAATGGGCAAGGGTGTGTGTTCCATAGAAGATTTCTGAGGTGGACTGCTGATTTAATATCTGATCAATTTCTTCTTCTGTCAAAGGAGAAGATTTTTTTGTGTTCCTTTGTGCAGAAAAGTAGCATCTCTCTGTTTCTTGTACTAGCTGATTTGGAGGCAGGATGTCTTATTGAACCTCTTCTAGAGTATCCTCAGTTATGCTTGCAGGAAAAACTTGAGGATCTTCTGATGTTTCTTGATCTCTCTCTGATTCAGACCAATCCTCATGAACCTGATGATACTTGGTTAGAATAAAAGGCTCATGAGTGGTTTCTTCCTCCGCATCAGATTCTACATCTTCTATGTGGTCTCTTGTTTCCTCCAAGCAACATTTCCTATTTTCCTTTGCTATTAGGTCCTGATAATCTCTGATCAGCGTAACACAAGACATGGGTAAGCAATCAGGCAGTTCCTGATCGTTTTCCTCCTCTTCTTCCATAGGTTTTAAAGCATCATACATGTCTTGCTCATTATCTAGGTCTTGAGTTTGTTCTTGTGATTTCAAGAGTTTGATCTTGGCTTCATATCTTTCAATCATCAATCTTAGAAAGATTTTCTTAAGCACGGGCGTGAAACTTGAGCTGAGAAGAAGAATAGCCCATGGAAGGTCCTCCACTTCCAGTTTTGCCAAGCCATGTGACATTTCATCTCGACACTCTGCTATGAAACTTGGATGCATTTTTGCAAACTGCTCAGAGTCTTCCATTGGTGAAGTGGCTTGGTCTTCAGCATGGCTGATGTTGTACTGTGACATAGTCTCCTAGTGGAGTCTTGTGAAACCAAGATAATCAGCGGTGTACTGATCATTAGTGGAGTCTCTTAATCATTTAGGAACTATGGAGTTGCCAAGGTGAGGGATCTACAACTCTCAACTCTCCATACTCACCTACTTGAAGAGTGAATCATATTTTGTCGAGGCCCAGGGAGTTAAATTTTCTCAACTTCGTTCCCCGACAATGGCGCCAAAAATATGTTGTCGCTCCTAGAGAAAGCCTAGAGTTGTGATAGACCAGTGCCTAGGACATCTTATATAGCAAGGAGCATATGGTATAACATAGGGAGTTATCAATAACAAGCTCTCATGCTATCTCTTGTAAAACAAGGAAAATTCATCTAAATGGGACCAAGACCTTCAGAAACTGACGCAGAAATAAGGATATTGCAGAGGCAACATGCAAAACTCCAATGTAAAAGCAACAGACAATTCAAAGACAACTTACTGATAAGAGGGTCGATTCAGAAATACATCACAGAAATAAGTTATCAGAAGGTGCACGTAGTGAATGAAATATGGGGGAGATATTAGTTAACATTGAGTTGATATCCAGATACACAATACCACCGTGCATGGGCTTACCAATCTAAGAATCCATGCCTGAAAATAGCGTTTTAAAAACACCCTCCCAAAGGAACTAATATAGTAGAAATGCGGTTTATATGAATAGTGGAACAAAATATCATGCATGAGCCATATTTAAAGCGCTTGACTAATTCGAGTATGGGTATCAACTAGGATAAATCCATACCAAAAACTAGTGAGCCACTCGCATTCCAAAACATGATACAGGAAAGATGGATGAAATGAAATGATATATTTAAATAACACATAAGAGAAAGTTACATACTGTGAAATACCAAATACCAGAATCCTCTTTAACAGATGGAACTCCTCCTCACTGAGACCCTATGGGCTCTGAGCCTTCATACAAGAGTTCTACAAAATGTATACAAAAAGCCTTTCACTGCATAATTTTCTGATAAAATTTGGAACCCTAAATTATTTGTTCTTTGGGAGCTTTATAGGAGAACAAGAAAGCTCGAAAAAGGGAGTAGGTGATGAACATTTAATTGTCTCATTAAAACAAAATGACGGAGAAGTGCATGCCCATACTGCTCGACGACTTTGTAATGCTGTTTGTACTCTGTGGCTTGCTAACAAAAATAAATACGCTGGGTAGAAAACTATTCAGGAACACGGCAAAGGAATAAAACCACATAGACATTCCGTCCTTTCCTGAAGAAAAATGGTGCTGAAAAGAAAGATTTAGAGTATGTTTTCTGTGGATGGTACCCTCTGCCTTCAAAACCCTGAATTACGGCTTAACATCTTTAATGCTGAATGTTGAATTCCTCTGATCTCCCACTGATACTCTTTGCTGCAACATTAATATCTTCATCTGCGAAATCGGTGCCTTGAATGTCCTTGCAGGGTTTGACAGATTTTAACCCTGCTTCTTTAATGGAAGTCTTGTCGCAACACCCTCCTAGGCCTTTCTTCATAAGTGTAACCATTGGAAGATAGTCCTTTCCTGCGTCCTCTGCTTCTGTAATGGAGGCTGTGAATTATGGCAATTTTTTGCCGCTGTATCCTTGCAAAATCCGTAAACTCGTTAAAGAAAACCATGCACGGGAAGGTGAACACAGTGGGGATAATGGTGAGACAGCGTGGCATGGTGGACAGGTTGAGAAATGCAGGGCGATGATAGGAAATGCAGCGTGACGGTGGGAGGTGGCAATGAAGAAGGTTGGCAGAGCGTAGCAGATGAACAACTTTGAATTTGACCTTTAGAATGAGATATAAGGAAGGCGGAAGAGAATGCGTCGAATGGCACATGTAATGGTGACGTGGAGGAGGACCGGGTCAATGGCGTGGCATGGGTTTTAATGAGGGCCGTCCAATCTTGGCGGAGATCGACGGTGGAGGACGTGTAGGGGGGCGACGGATAGTGGGCCACGAGTCAGATATGCTGTGATTAAATGTCGTGTAGCTTCGAAGAGCGACAACCGTTGGATGAAGACCTCCAGATCGGACGACTGTCATGAATATCGCACCGTGACTTTGATCGAGCAATAATGCGCGATGGAGGGCGGTTTTGGAGCCGTACGCGGAGACACGCGACGAGCGATGTATGGAATCGCTCTGATTTGAGAAATACCACCCGCTTCCGAAAGGTGGTGCAATGAATACCACCGATTTTTGGACAACATTTTTTGGCGCGAGGACCACAAAGGTAAATAGACTACAGACCGTTGATTTAACAGGATGATCGGACGATGGACAGACTATCGGAGCAATGGATGGAGAATTGCGAATGCCGTCCAATATGTACAGATCGACGGTTGAAGACGTGCTTGATATGTATTTGCGGTAAGCACCTATAGGACTAGCGCTCGGTTCCGACTCTCAGTCATGTGGAGGAAGAGGAGCAGAGGCTTGGACGAAGGGGTTGGGCCTGATAGATTTTCGAATATACGATCTGTGGCCTTTTATAATGCAATTTGGGGGCGGGAAAGGCAACGATAGGCATAAAAATGATTTTTTAAGGCTGAAAGAGGGGATTTGAGAGGTTTAAGCCAGATTGCTTGTGAAAATTTTATAGGTAGCTGATTATGATCAACAATCATTATGCCTGTGAGGGTTCATTAAATCCTAGTTTTCGATCCTTCTCCTATTCCCGAGCTTGTCTCTTTGCAACACAAGTTTGAAGCCCACCTAGAAATTCCAACTAAGTTGTAGAGATACAACTCCTTTTAAAAATTTTGTAGATAGAATTAGAAAGCTGAAATGAATTTGGAAACAATGTTTTACTGAATTTGAAGCCAATTGCGAGAAGGAAATTTGTGAGTCCTATGTACTATCACTTCCCATTGACTTTGTTTGTTTGGTGCATGGTACAAATTTTCCTCTGTCCAATGTTGCATGCATTGAATTCCAATTCAATTTTTGCTCGAGGCAGCTAAGACACATTCCAAAATAGAGCAAGGTTGAAATTCTAAAATTATCAGTCCTAGACGTGCGTAAAATCAAACGTTTCTTATTCTTCTAATGACAAATACTCCAAGAAGGGAGAAGAAGGAGATTGGCTTCCTTACTCTGCTGGTGAAAATCCATTCTTGGCAGATAAATACTGAGCTTGATGTACCTGTTTCCCTCCTCCATGAATGCTGGATGGGATCTCTGGTCTCTCCACATAAATTCAATCCCTCTTGTTGAAGCTATTGCAGATACCAAGGTCTAGAGGATATGGAACTCACACTTGGGATTTAAAGACTAAAACCGACTGAGAAAACTTACCAATACCTGAGTACAAGAGGGAATGTGGCTATCATGCTGGCCCAACACCCCCTCCCATATTACATCTCCAATTAAGGGAATATGACCTTGAATTCACCCAAATTGTAATAATGCCCTTGGATTTGAGAATTGAACTACGTTTACACCCATTAGCTCTAAAAATATTAAGATATGTAGTCATAGAGAGATATATGATGTTCATTTTCCAACTCATGGGATATTTTTCTAGGTCCTTTTCCCATTAACTTCGATTTGAACTTTCTCCATACTCCAAGCTTAATTAGGTTGTTGGTGTGCCATTTTGTTTTAGTTTCTTAGGATGTGTTAAAAGCTTTTATGATGAAAGGCTTCCAACATGCTCTTGATCCTTTGAAAAAGTATATTTAGCTTCTTTGCTTTGGATGGTGCATATTGTTGCAAAAGATGAATGGATATAATAGAGTCTCCAATAATAATGACCCTGGATATTTCGAGGTCCTTGGATAAGGACAAACCTAGGAGAAGACAATGTTATTCTTCTATGTTGTTGGTTTCTTTGCTCAACTCGCATAGGATACCCCCCCCTCTTGCCACCCATAATAATGAATACATATTGAACATAAATAATTCAATAGTAACACAAAAATGTATTTGAGCAAAGACACATGCATAACCAGAATAATTTTAAAGGTAATGTAAATCCTTTGCTAACTATGTTAATTGTTCCAACAAATTTTTAGGCTTAAATTTCTTAAAAAAAAGACTCTTAAAACATTTAGGAGTCAAAGCAATAACTATTTCCAAATATAAATCCATCCCACTATTTTTTTTGATTGCGTGAGCATTTGTTCTATGGGATTAATCCTTGGAATATTGAGCTATATTTTTCCAATCATTACCTGTAGGATAGCCATAATTAACCATTTTCATCCAAATCTTATGAAAGTTTTGAGATTCCAAATATATGTTTCCTTTATCTCATTTCTACTATGTTTGTTGTGCATGCTCTGCTGTACTCTCTGTGTTTTTCCACTAAGGGATTTTTTTCTTTATTTACTTTAAAAAAATTGCATTTTCTTGCAATAGGTAGAGTTTAGATAATCAGATCTATCATTAAACCACACAATTTTCCTTATCAGTTAGATAGAATCTGGTTGGTCAAATTCATCAACTAACCGGACAAATTTAGAAATTTTTGCCTTTTTCATTTCTTATCGGTTATTTTCCCATGTATTAACAAAGTTTGGATATCCAAAGGATTTGGAAACTGGGAATTCCTTTAATATGTGAATTACTAAAAGTCTAGATCTGGATGCTAGAAAATTGAAAAGCCCAAATGTTGAAAAATTTATCTGGATGCCAAGAAACTAGGAGTGGAGGATGGAATCGTCCTTTTGTTGGTGGTAAAAAAAAACAGTCTTCAAGGCCAATTAGGTAGATTTAAGGGTTTTCTCCATTAATATTGGGTGAAACATAAGGGTGGAGCCTTGAGGATCCAAAGGTCCACTCTTCGTCTAGATAAAAAATTATAGAAGTCTTTTATTCATCTGGACCCGAAAGTCTAAAATTTAGAACTTCTTTAAAATGTAGCCTTTGTGAAAAATCTAGATATCCAGATCCAAATCCCTCCTAAACCTTTGAATGTGCAACCTTGTTGTGGAACTTCAAAATTCGACATGATGCATTAATTCTTGGGGTTTGAGGTTGGAGAGAGACTAGGGGATATTTTCCTTAGACCGGGTAAGTATGGAGTTCAAATCTAACAAGGTCTTCGATGGAGGGCTACAAACCCATGACCACACCCATGAGCACCGATATGAAGAAGGTTACAACTTCATATTTATAGTTGGGGGATCCCACAATGCAAAAGCATCTTATAAGTTCCTTGATGTATTTTTTCAACACCAAGACAAATATATCTTTTGTAGTGAAGGCCTTGAGTCAATTCATGGTGGAGCCAAGGCAAGAGCATTATGTAGCAACAAAACATGTGCTCAGATCTTTGAGTGGCGCAATGTATTATGGTTCAAGATATGTTGGAGATAGTGAAGAGAAGTTGAAGGGTTATTCCAACTTAGATTGGGAAGGCAGTGCAACGGTCAAGAAGAACACTTCCAAGTGCCACTTTAGCTTGGGATTAGTGATGGTATCATGGTTCAACATGAAGTCGACTTACACGACACTTATCTCAGTAGAGGAAGTGTTATTCCTTAAGATGTTCCTAGTTGGAGAACTATGCCAAGGCAGTAATATAACTCACAATTCCTTACTCTGAACTCTCAATTATTTTAATAACTAACTCTTAAGATATCCCCGACGATTAGCTCAATTCGTCGAGTCCCTATCGTTAAAGCACTTTTTCTATTGAGAGGTCACATGTTCAATTCTATTGACACTCTTGGGGTTAGGATCTGTGGTTGAGTCAACAAAAAGTGATCCCTTCAGATGAATATGCCTGGTGCACATATTTCGTGCACGTACCGTGCACTAATCTCTAAGGTTCATGAACCACATAACAAAAACAAAACAAAACTAAAAAAACTAAACTCTCACGATAATGTGAAAATGAAAAACATTATAAATTAACTTCATAGATAACATTTTTAATGTGTGAGAAAATCTTAAAAATATTGGATGAAAGAAAAGAGCAATATAAAAGAAAAAAATAACAAGATGAAGATATTTATATAAATATATCTCCAATTTTCATTAAAAATGAATACATATTAAACATAAAAAATTCAATAATAGCACAAAAATTTATTTGATCAAAGAGAAAAGTATAACCAGAATGAGTTCAAAAATAATATCAAGTCACGTTAGATACTTAAAGTATTGTTAATGAAATCCTATACATTCATCAAATCAATGGAGGCACATATACAACAAGGAAAGTAATACCAAATTATTGTCTTCAAAACTTTATTTATATAGTTGAGGTATCAAATACATAGATTGAACAAGCTTTGGGTATACAAAAGAAGACACAATAACTTAGAATTTTAATTTTAACGAAACATGTACTTTTCTGTTAAAAATCTCGGATTACATGGTTAGAACCATATACATCAGATATTACAAAACTGGACTCTCTGACTTCTGTTGCTTCCATATTCAAATAGATCCAAATTAGTCTTTTTGCCTCTACGGGCCCTTTGAACTAATATTATACATTAATACCTACCATATATCCAACAATATTGACCAAACAAAAAGATGTATTTGCAACACTTGTATTAACTGAAGTTAATCAGGTTGTGAGGGCCCAGGTTCATCAGCGAATTCCTTGAAGACCACCTTGCCCTTGCGCGCTCCTCTGTTAACTATGGCATCACTGGGAAGATCTTGTTGCTCCTTGAGGTCGGGTTCAGATTTTCCAGCCAGAATATCGTGGGCCTTTGCGAATAAACTTTCGCTAACCATATATGCACTGCCAGATGTTAAATCCTTCTCAATCTTGATTATCTTTGGTCACCTTTGGACACCATCGACAAATGATTCAAGAGCACACCAATTTGAGAATAACACAAGAAACATTGAAACAAGGATGCCCAAAGGTCCCACAGAACCCGCATAAATAGATCCTCTCCCTCTGGACGAAAAACATCACACTCCTTTGTCTCCATTAAACCAATATATTCATTGATATCCATAGCTAATGCAGGCTTGTATTTCCCAAGAGGCCTGACCAACATTCTTTTAGAGAATTAATGGAGGCATGAGGAGAGATATGAAATGACCCTGCTTCATTAATACGTCCTGCTGGAAACCCACAATGCCGAAGATAAGTGCCTTCCATTATCCCTCAACCTAGCTGAACCACGCATGGGAAATCTAGTTGTCTGCTCACGTACAAAGATTAATCTGCTAGGTGGAATCTCAATTAGCATTAATTCTAATCAATCATGCATGTGAGGGATTAATGCTCGAGATCGAGATTCCAAACTGTCGCCATCCTTTATGGTTCATTCTACCAAGCTTAATTGCATTAGATTATGCCACATGGTCAAAACCTTGGTCAATTCCAATTACTTGTAAGGATCCAATGCCGAGTTCCACTCCTCGATTAGCCAAGCCTCCATATTCCCCATTTAAAGGCCTTAACACACAATAAAGCCTTAACAAACGATAAAGGGAGTGTTGAGAAATCAATGCATGTAGGTGTTAGGGTTTGATTTATTTTTTCTTGATAATTACTTGTAATTTATGTTGGCATTTTTTACTTCTTTATTATGTTGCTTTTCATCAAGAAATTACCAAATTAAATGTATATAAAGACCACACGAACAAGAGACACAAGATGTAGGCACTCAGCCAAGGAAAAACCCCTATTTAGGGTAAAACCTAGTCCAACTCTTCCACTAATAGATTCAAATCAAGATGAGACAATCCAATGTTGAAAAATGTGTAACTAGGTTCGGTCTTCATAAGTATGAAATGTGTTTTTGATTATTGTAAATTGTGAAATGAAATAAAAAAAATATTACTATTTTGGAGCACGGGTTTCATGCTCAAGGTCTTTTATTTTATAGGTCAAGCACCCATTGAGTGCTTCTAGGATTTGTACTAGGTCGATTAGTCAAAAGAGTCATTGAAATAAGTTGAAGACCCCACTGGGAACATTGTAATTTGTAAATAAAATTATTTTTGTATTTAAAAGTGTCGGAATACCCTCCAAGATCAAGTCATCCTGGTAGCTAGCAAGTCGACTTAAAAGGAAGAGCGACGTCCACCTTGAAGAGACTATATATAGAAGAGAACTCGTCTTCCTTGTGACTCACTCACTCATCCATCATTATAGTGAAGGAAGAGGAAGGAGAAGGAAAAGAAGAAGAAGTAGGACAAAGAATATTTGTTTTTGGGCTAATTTTCTCTCTCATGTGCTAAAGAGTACTAGGGTTTCTGCGCAGACCTAGGGCATCCATATACAAGTTCGATATTGGAGAAAATGAGGCAAAGAGGTTAAGCGAAGGTCACTAAGGGTCTCTCTCAAGCTCCAGGAGTCAGGGAAAGACAATCGAAGGTTAGAGGAGGGATTTAAAAGAAGATCAAAGTTCCCACATGTTGCAACAGAAGTTGCAGGGAGGCCGAAATTTCAGATCTGCAGTAGGAGGCCCAAAATCTTGCAACAAAAGATAAAAAAGGTGCTATTTGAAGAAATTTGACTAGATCGAAGTTGGCACATCATCTGAAGAGGATGGTCTTGGTATTGGAGTGCATTGGTCTCAGTCTTAAGGTCATGGGATTTGTCAATTGAAGAATCTATAAGGAAGAAAAAATATTTAAGGGTTTTCCTCTAAAGAGGAGAGGTTTTGGCCTTGGCTTTCATCCTATATATTGTGTCATTGTTCTTTTTTTTTTGGTAATTATTTTATGCTTCACACATATGATAATAAGAAACAAAGCTAATAAGTAAAAAGGAAACACACGCAATTATCAAGTAAAGAGAATTAATCATAATCATTTCCCTATTGGATTCTCAACATCCAAGACCTTTTAGACCTAGACAAAGACCTCCTCCAATCACCAAGTCAACCCTTCCTTCAAGTAGATGATTTCTACCAAAGTTTCCAAGTTCCAACTCTTCAAATTCAACTTCAATCCAGAATTTCAAACTTGCAACTAATTCAAAAATTTTATCCCCCAACTTTAGTCCAAAAACCTAGCTAACTTCGCACAAGTGAGAGAGATGTCCAGAAACTTCAATTTTTCTTCTCTCTTGGATTAGGAATTCTTCTCCTACACTTTTCTCTCCTTTTTGTCCTCTTTATCTACATAGATCGAACTTGTGTGAGTGTACTTCCAAGTAAGTCAAGCTCTCTCTATTTATACTGCTTCGATGGGGTCAAATTGCCTCCAATAGGGCCGACTTCTGCACGACAAGACCAACTTGGTGAGAAGGGAAATGAATACTTTGAATAAAAAATAAATTTCTTTACACGATACAAAATCTCAAGAAGGTACTAATAAACATGACAATGACTCTTTTTACTCTTGACAAAACCTAGAAGCCTTCAATGGAGGCTATGACCTATAAAATAAATGAAAGAGCATGAAACCCATGCTTCAATAATATTTTTCTTTTACAATAATTTTTATTTTGACAAATACAATTATGAAGACTAACACTAGTTACATTATTCAATACTCCCTCTTAACTAGGGAGGTATTCATAATTACACATATACAAAGGTACATGGAATATCTCAAAATGATATAATCTATGAACAGTCATATCACATGCATTGATACATATTAGATACCTGACCAAGGTATCTAACTGGGTGGGACTAAGGTGTGTTCCAAGCTTTTGCCTCTCTAGATACCATCGGGATTTAGCTCTAACACCAACCCAATAATCTAGGTGTGTATCCAAGGTCGAAGCTCCAAGACCAACGCCACCTTCCCTACTTTATTTTCTAAACATCATAATAGGTTGGCCAGATGTCCTCCCAAGCATCTTGTTGCCACAATATGCTTCATCTCTCCATATCTACTAAATTTGTAATATAAACCAATCCAATTATGCTTCTAAAATATTCAAACTTCTTATTTGGAAGATATTTTTTCAACACGTCAACTAGCTTTTCATTTGTGAGAATATATTATAGCTTCACAACCCCATCATGTACCAAACTTCTAATGTAGTGGTACTTGTTATTGATATGCTTCATCCTGGTATGAAATACAGGGTCTTATAAAATCTTGATGCTGCTTTGATTATCACAATTCATCACTGTAGGATCTGGTGGCTCTCCAAACAAATCTTACAAGAGTTTTCTTAACCAAACTACTTCTTTTCCTACTTCACATGCAACAACATATTCAAATTCAACACTACTTAAAGAAAATTTATATTTTTTTATACTCATCCATGCAATCATTGTAGATCCCAAACTAAAACAACCACCGGTAGTGCTTCTTCCATCAATCTCACTGCCACCCCAATCAGAATCGGTAAAACCTATTAATTTAACTTCCTTACCATCATACGTCAGGAAGTGATGAATTGTTCCACGTAGATAGATATGCTTGGCATCTATCCAATGGTCATGACGAGGCTCTAACTAAAATTGACTAAGAACATTTACAACAAAGCATATGTCAGGTCTTGTATTCACCAAGTACATCAAAGATCCCACCAACTTATGATAGCTTGTAGGATCAATGAGGCTAGATTATGAGCTTCTCAACTTCTATAGATTTGTGGTCATGGGAGTAGTCATAGGCTTGAAATCCATCATAACAAACTTTTGTAACATCTTGATTATGTATTTTCGTTGACCAAGATATATCTCACCTGGCTTTTACCAAAATTCCAAGCCCAAATAGTAGTGCATGAGTCCCATATCTTTAATTTAGAATTAAGCTACAAAAAACTTCTTACATTCTAGAATTATGCGTTCCACACATGTAATAAATGAATCATCCACATATAGAAGTAATAATGACTGGTTCATTCTTCTATATCTTGACGTATAGGTTTGCATCCACAAAACTTTTGACAAAGCCAATCCTTAAAAGATAGGCATCCATTCTTGCATACCAAGCCCTAGGAGCTTGCTTCAAGCCATATAAATATTTCTTTAGTTTGAAAACATGAGTATTCATGTTATTTATCTAAAAGCATTCCGATTGTTCAATATATACTTCTTCATTATTGGTTCCATTTATAAGGGTTGTTATAATATTCATTTGATGTATATTCTATCCCATAGTTGCAACTAGCATAACCAAATATCTAATAGTAGTATACCTGGCAGTGGGAGCAAAGGTTCCTTCATAGTCCGTTCCTTCCTTTTGAGAGAAACCCCTTGCAAAAAATGTTTCTTTGTATCTGTCTATGCTTCCATCAACGACATGTTTGATTTTGTAAATCCATTTGGAAGTGACAACAAATTTGTCACTAGGTGTAGGAACGATTTCCCAAACTCCATTCTTTATGATAGATTAATATTATTATTGCATAGATTTATTCCATTCTTCTCGATGAGAAACTTATTCAAAGGTATTTGGTTATGCTTCGATTAACTTTTTGATATATGTTGCATATTCTGAGTATCTTTTTAGTCTTTTTCTTTCTCAGAGAGTTTCTTTTGTTGCTCCATGTCCTTCGACATCTTCAAGTGTAGCTTTTAACCAATTTGGCCTCTTCTTTGTTTCGGGAATAGTTGTAGGTTGAATAGGTTCACTTGGTCCTTCTTCCTCTAGGTTTGTAGGTGACTTGTCATGCTTCTCTTCTTCTTCAAATAGTGGTGCATCTTCTTCATCAGACTTGATTGGTATATATTTGGATTTCTTGTAGGCATGATTTTCATCAAATATAACGTCTCTACTAACTTCAATTTGTCTATCTTCTTTGATGTAGATTATATAAGCCTTTGATGAAAGGATATAACCAACAAATATACGTTTTATACTTGTAGATTCTAACTTATTTTGCTTGTCTTTTGGAACATGAATGTATGCAGTACATCCAAAGATTCATAGATGGTATACACATGGATTCTTCCTTGAAAATGCTTCTTCTAGTGTCATATTGTCAAGGATTCTATGAGGACTTCTATTTTGTATGTATATTGTTGTCATGGTTGCTTCTCCCCATATAAATTTTGGTAGGCCTTGATCAAATATCATAGCCCTTATGCATTCTTTAATGGTTCTATTCTTCCTTTCTACTACTCCATTATGTTCAATGTTGTAGGGAATAATGAGCTCCCTCTTAATGCCTGCTTCTTTACAATATGCTATAAGTTCTTTTGAAGTGTATTCACCTCCATTGCCAAATCTTAGAGTCTTTATATTTCTTTTGGTTAGAGTCTCAACTTTAGATCTAATCTTCTTTAACTTCTAAAATACTTCATCCTTTGTCTTGAGAATATAGAGCCATGTCTTTCTAGAGTCATCATCAATGAATGTCACATAATATTGATGGCCTCTAAGAGATTTATTAGACTTGGGCCCATATACATCAGAATGAATGAGATCTAGTATCTCCTTATATCTTGTATCACTGCTTGTAAATGGTTTCTTGGTATTCTTTCCTAAGGAACATCCCTTACATACAACTTCATGGTCCTCCTTGATGTTGGGGATGCCCTTCACCATTTGACTTAGAGAGGGTATTATCATGTAGTGAATATGTCCATATCTTCTATGCCAAACTTTGATGGGACTAATTTCCACATGAACAAGGGCTTGAGGAGATGGAGTTATAACTCTATATAAGCTTCCTTCACAAATCCCAATAACTCTTTCCTTTTCAAAACTAAAATATTTTCCACAAACCAAAACTTTACCATCTACAAAAGAAATTGTATCTCCTTTATCTTCTAAAAAATAAATGGAAAATAAATTCTTTTTTCAAACCTAGGGAATATAGGATGTTGTTGAGGTGTAGCTTTGCTCCACTTTCTAGCTTCAATGATGTAGATCCAATGTCGTTGACTGCATAGTTGTTTTTGTCTCCAAGATCCACTACATGTGATGATGATCCTTTTGATAGAGTTTGAAGTTGTGAGCTTTATCCTATCATGTGTACTGGGGCTCCACTATTAATAATCCATGCATTGTCATCATCAAGTGTACCTATAAGTGCAGTTAAGAGTCCTTCACTCTTGACTCTCCTAGATAGATTGTAGATGATCCTTCCAAACAAGCTTCCTACAATTTTCATGAGATTGAGTTCCATCTTCAAATAAATTTCCATTTAGAGAGTGGTCTTTTATTCCAAGATTGCTTTTCCTTCCTTCAATTGATAACCAACAAAGTGATCTTTAACTAGTCCTTCTTTCACCTTCTTTGAAACCATGTTGAGAAATCAATACATGTAGGTATTAGGGTTTTATTCCTCTTTTCTTGACAATTTCTTGTGATTTAGGTTGGTTTATTTTGCTTCTTCTTTATGTTGTCTTTCATCAAACAATTGTCAAATTAAATGCATATGCGTATCACAAGAACAAGATACACAAGATATAGGCACTCATCCAGGGAAAAACCCCTATTTAGGGCAAACTCTAGTGCAACTCTTCCACTAGTATATTCAAATCAAGATGAGATAATCCAAGACCCTTTACTCCTCCAATCACCAAGTCAACCCTTCCTTCAAGTAGATGATTTTTGTCAAAGTTTCTAAGTGCCAGCTTTTCAAATGCAACTGCAATCCCTAATTTCAGCCCCAAGCTTCAAAATTTTGTCCCCCAACTTCAAAATTTCGAACCTACAACTAATTCATAAAATTTTCCCCCAAATTTAGTCCATAAACACTAGCTAACATCGCACGTGTGAGAGAGATGTCTAGAAACTTCGATTTTTATTCTTTCTTGGATTAGGTCTTCTTCTCCTGCATTCACTCTCCTTTTTGTCCTCAATCTATGTAGATCAAACTTGTGTGAGTGTGCTTCCAAGTGAGTCAATTTCCCTCTATTTATATTGCTTCCATGAGGTTGAATTGCCTCCAATAAGGTCGACTTATCTAGGACAAGGATGAATTGGTGAGGAGGGACAAAATGACTACTTGGGCTAAAAAATAAATTACTTTACATGATACAAAAGCCCAAGAAGGGTCTAATAAATGTGGCAATGACTCTTTTGACTCTTGACATATCCTAGAAGCCTCCAATGGAGGATACGACCTAGAAAATAATTGAAAGAGCATGAAACCCATGCTTCAATAATATGATTCTTCTACAATAATATTTTCTTTTGAAAAATAAAATTAGACCAACACTAGTTACATTCTTCAATAGGGAGATCTCATCAAATTATTTTAACTAAATAAGTATTCTTTTCACCACGGGGTGTGGAACAATCCTTTGAAAATTGCGACTTTGTTATCATTCTAATGACTATCATAGAGTCCCCAATGATATTGAGTTTTCTTATTCCTTTCTTCTTGGCGATATCTAATCCTTTCCACAATGCTACAAATCTGACCTTGCTGTTTGTGGTTGTGTCTAGACCCCATGCATATTTGATCTCCTCATGTTAGTCGAGGCAATGTATCACCCCTTCCGCTCTTGTCGCCCCTCACAATAACTTAGAATTTTTATAGAATGATACATATTGAAAAATGAATCTTAAAAGCTAATAAATACAATTCATCAATGTTCTTCCATTATTCATGAAAAGCTTTAGTCTTCCTTTCCAAAAAATGTTGATCCTTTCTTCTTTAGATCTCGTTTTCATTCATACAAAACACTTTGTCTTCTTTAGCTCTTGCTTTCATTCAAACAAAACTCTTTGCTACCTATATTAGTTTTTTCAGAATTTGTTTGGGCTTGAACTTATAAAAATAATTTTTTACTTCTCTAACATTTAAGATTCAAAGCAATAATTGTTGCCAAATATACATCCATCACACTATTTTGTTTTGATTTATTGACAACTAGTTCAGTTGGATCAATCCTTAGAATATTGAGTTATATTTGTTCAATTATTACCTGTAGGATAGCTATAATTGGCCATTTTCCTCCAAATTTGATGAAATATTTGAAATTCTAAATATCTTCTTCAGTCTCTAGTGGATATTGAGTAAGTTCTGATCATAGTTACGATAGAAAATAGATGGCATGAACAATGGTTGACATTTTGATTCAGAGTTCTAAGGGTTTCGTAAGTTGATATAGTTTGTTTGACAATGTTGCATATGGATCGAGCACTTTTAACACTATATATATTTATATATGGCTCAAAATGATGGAGGTTCGACTTAGTCTTGGCATAAGTTTGGAAAAGTTCGGTCTTAGAAAATTTATGATAACAAGGTTGTGGTAGAAACAATGTCTAACATAGATAGATAGAAAATATTTCCGATTAATCACATCATTAGGATTTGGTCAAATTTATACCATCACCCAACATGTTAAAGGTTGTGTGTTTACTGTTGGGTGATGGTAATTTGTTCACAAACAATGAGTATTTGTGGGTGCATATGATATTGAATTTGTTGAATATGCATGTGTCATTGAGTTATCAGAGTTGAAAGGTTAAGAGAAGTTAAGTTAGTAGCAGTTTTAAAAACATCCTTTGATACATTTTGGAACAAACCTGAAGACAATTTTGAAGTAGTATCACAATAATTTTGAAATAGTCCTTGGAGTAACCTTAGAAGTATTTGGTGGATATATATATATATATATATATTTTCTTTGCAGACCTTGGCCTGATTTGAAAGAAGATATTAATCCAATTCTTGAGAAAACTACTGAATATTTTTGGAGAAGAAGCAAAGATACTTGTTGAAGTAGATTTGAAGATCCTTTGACAGAGATTGTTGGAGCAATATTAGATACATACATGAAACTTTGTTGGAGACATATTTCAATTGTTGAATAAGATTTTGGAAGTTTTGACGAAGTATTAAAGTCACCTTGAAGGAAGTAAATTGAGAGGGTTGGAGCCCAAGGGGATTGGAGTCCTCACACACAGTTAGAGACTTATGAGAAACTAGGTTGGATCCTCGATTGATAGTTGAGAATTGGAGTCATTCAAGATTGAAGCCTTGAAGAAGTTAAAAATCTTGTTGTACAAGTTTATGCTTGAGTTTTGTATAAGAGGATTGGAGTCCTCATTATTTTCATTAATAAAATTATTTTCTTATTCTAAAAATTGTGTTATAGTTTAACTAGTGTTATTAGGTGGCATAATATAATAGTTGTAAAGAAATATTGATCCAACCCCCCTCTCAGTATTTCCAACAATTCAGAGGTCCTCTCTTTATCTATATCTGAATGTATAGAAGTATTTTATTTATCTAGATCCAAAAGTTGAAAATTTTGAACTTCTTTAAAATATAAATCTTGGAAAAAAAATTGGATATCTGAATCCAAATCCTTTCCAAACCTTTCAGTGTGGAACCTTGTTGTGAAAATTCACCTTTCAGTGTGGAACCTTGTTGTGAAAATTCTAATCCAGATGAGAAAAAAATTGATCTTCTGAATAAATCAACTTTCTCAAAAACCCAGATCCAAATGCCACGTCATTAGATACACTTTAGCTTCCACGTCGATGTCCATGTCACATTCTATGTCAGCATCCACATCACCTTGCGATTAGCTAGCAATATGGTGACCATAACCTGGATAACAAAAATACAAAAAAACGTAATAAGGCACTTTAAGAAAGATTTTAGATGTTGAATCTTAGACCTTTCTTGAGGTTGGATAGCTGTTAATTTTGAGATAATCGATTATTCTGATAGACTCTTAGTTTATATGTGAATCCGACATTTTCCATCTATAACATAGTTACCGATCAAATAGGTAATTGAACTGGTACCTACTTTTTTGAGGTAGCAAAAAAAACACCCGATTTTGAAAAGTGGTGATGTAGAATCACCCTTTTTTTTAGAGCATGTTTTTGAACATAGTTACCAATCAAATGAGAAAATTACTAATTACAGGTTTTTTTTTAGGTAGCTAAAAAAGCACTTGATTTTGAAAAGTGTTTCTTTAGAATAACTTTTTTATTTTTTAGCATATTTTTTACCCTTTAAATTTTCTTATGAATAATTTTTTTTAGATGTGAGTGATTTTCATGTTGGTTTTGAAAAGTGTTATGAACATTTGTTTTAAAATGTTAGTGATTTTCATGTTCATTTTGAAAAATGTTGATGCAACATCAACCCTTTTTGTTTAGAGGACGTAATTTTTACATTTTAAATTTTCTAATATATTAATTGTGTATAATTTTTTTTAAATATTGGCGATTTTCATGTTAATAATAAAACATTAAAAAAGCATAAAAATATATATAAATATAAAAAATATATAAAAAAATGAAAAAAACAATAAAAATATTAAAACAAACAAAATTTACTTGTAAAAATAATTTAAAAAAATAAAAATAAAAAACAAAAACAAAAAAGAAATAAAAAAGAAAATGAATTAAAAAAAAAACACATAATTTAAGGAAAACAAATTATAAATTAAGAAAAAAACATCAAAAACATTTTATTAAGTTATTAAAAAATGCATTATTTAAATAATAATAATAATACTAAACAAACAAGTAAAAAATTAAAAATAATAGAATAAAAAATTAAAAGTTAAAAAAAATAAATTAAAATAATTTAAAAATATTTTAAAATTTAAAGATAAAACATAAATTAAAAAAAAAAAAAAAACCAAAAAAATTAAAATTTAAACAAATTAAAAAAATTATTTAAAAAACAATTGAATTCCACGGTCCAAAAATTTACTCAAAAAAACTATATATCCACTCACATCACATCAAACAAATGTATCAAATGTTATTTCTCTGCCAGCACTAGCTGCGTGTAAATTAATAATAACAAATTCATTAATTATATGCATTACATTTTATCTTTTTACTGCACCCTTAACTGTGGGCCTGTTATTTTTTTTTTTCTTCTACAAGCTCCCATTAAATTATTTCCTCACTCATTATATTTGTTATATTGTATTCTTTTCCTTCGCTCTCAAGAATCGATATGTTTGTTATTTTTTCCTCTTGAATCTCCTGTATATATTCAAATGATTTAGATATACATATTTTTAGCAATTTAATGCTTTATATTCCTTAGCTTGTGCTGCAAACACTCTAGCCTATTCCTATGGGGGAGCAAAGCCCTGTGATGATAGAAACATGCTAATGAAATATTACAAAAGGTGATTTGAATTGAAAGAGTGGCAACACAGAGAATTATTGAAAATGGTAGACATCAGTTTTGTGAATTGTGGAGATGACGTGACGAAAAGCAAGAAGAGAGAATTGTTATGGGTTAGCCTTAAGAGGTTACCGATCTACACCAGGCTTCAAATGGCGGTTTCTCTCAGAATTTGATAGCAAAGCACGAGAAAAGCAGGGTGCTAGCTTGATGAAGAAGGGTCTGATGGATGTGAGAAAGCTGTCGGACATAACAGACCACAAGAAAAGCAGTGCTAGCCTGATGATGAAGAGTGCTAGCTTGATGAAGAAGGGTTCGATTGATGTGAGGAAGCTGTCTGACATAACAGAGCACGAGAAAAGTTGTGCTAGCCTGATGACAAAGGGTTTGGTGGACGTGACGAAGCTGACTGACTTGGAGCGCCTGGGCTACCATGGCCAAAGCAGCCTAGGTCGATTCCGAGAATCAACCTGGCTATCCTACGCACCTCTAGAGCAGTTAAAGCTGAAAAAAATATTTTTTATTTTTTATTATTTATTATTTTATTTTAATTTTAATTATTTTAAACTGTTTTTTAATTTTAATTTTAATATAATATAATTTTGATTTTTTTAATTTTAATTTTAATTACTTTCATTTTAATTTTTTAACTTTTATTTTATTTGATTTAAAATGAGATTTAATTTTTAATTTTTCAATTGGAAAATTTTGTTTTATTTTTCATATTAATTTATACTTTTACAAGATAATTTAGTTTTTGCTTGTTTTGTTTATATTTTAGGATTTTTTTGGTTTGTTTGTCATTTCATATATTTCGTTTTTCTTCAGTCATGTTTTAATTTTTTTTAAATGTTTTATTACGTGTTATTATTTTTTAAATTTTTCATTTTTTTTGTTTTTTTTTTTGAATGTTCGAATTTTTGTTTTCTTTTGTTTTTATTTATTTATTATTTTGGTTTTTTATTTATTATTTTTTTTTCTCAAACAAGATTTCATTATCTGCAATTTTATGGTTGATTTTAACATTTTAATTATAATGAATTAAATTTGTGTCAATTTCCTGATTAGTTTATAAGTTTTCATTAAAACGGGTTGAGTTTCCCTACATTGTGTGTCAATTTGATGGTTGATTTTTAAATTTTTGTTGCAATGTATCAATTTGTCTTAGACTAAGATTTTAAAATAGCTATATTTATCATTTTAAAAAAATTACACTTGGTATAATAACTCTTTAATTCAGGTGCTCATTTTTAAAGATTTTTTAGTCATAAATTTTTTCCATAATGTCGTGTTTGAAATATTTTGAAAACTAGTTTTTTTTAGTCATAAAATTTTGCTTTAATTCCATGGTTGAAAAATTATCAAGATTTTAATGTTTTTCCAAGTAGTGATATTTTAATTTTTATGTTATTGTTGAAAATAATTATAATTATTGTTTCTTTAGCACCATAACTCAAAATTGTTGGAATTTTAAGGTTTTTCAAAGACGTTATATTTTATATTTAATGTATGCCTAAAAATCGTTGGAATTTTAAGGCTTTTAAAAGATGAGATATTTTATCGTTAATGTCATGCTTTCAAATCATTGGAACTTTAAATTTTTTCGAAGTTATTATATTTAATCTTTAACATCATTATTTGATTTTTGTTTTGAGGGTGTCTTTTCAAAAAAAAAAAGAATTGGTTGTTACTTTCATTTTTTAAAATGTTGAAAATTTACCCTGAAAAAAAATGTTATTCCAACGTCAACACTTTTCGTTTTCAAGGTGTCTTTTTCACACAAAAAAATTGTTTTTACTAACATCTTTAAAAATGTTAAAAATTTACCCTGAAAAAAGAAGAGGTTATTCCAGCATCAACACTTTTCGTTTTCAGTTTGTTTTTTCATGTTTTTTGGGTGTTTTCTGGCTAGAGTTCTCGTCTTGAGGTAATAGTTCCCGTTTGATTGGTAAGTTTGTTCTATACAATCCAAAATTTTTTGTGATCTACTCTTTGATATATATTGTAATTTAATCTGCTTTCTTCACAACTGTTCAACTTATATTCTCGCCTTCAATCTCTACCTGTCAATTTTTCAATCACATGCACATCTACAGGGAATTTCAAAGATAAATGTATATAGAGAGAATTCCACACATTTTATAACAAAATTTAATCCAATTGAGTTAAAAGGATAATTTATTAATAAATGTTACAGATAGAAAAAAATCAGAGTAGCGAGTACTGCTAGTTGTGAGGTTATTTGGCTTTGCAAGTTGATTGAAAGTTTATTTGAGGAGGAGTTGGGTTCCCATAATCATTTATTGTGATAATAAAAGTTGTATCAAATTATCTGAGAATCCAATGTTTAATTACATGTCTAATCATATAGAGTTCAAATTTTCTTCATGCAATATAGGGTTTAGAACGTAGAAGTGAAGCTCCATTATATTCCCACGAATCAATGGATAGTTGATATTCTGACCAAACCCTTCGAAAAAAGGAATTTTGAGGCATTCAAAGACAAGATTGGGTTCATATGGAATTCCTTCCTCACTAAGTGGGAGTGTTGAGAATTATATCTCAAACAATAACTTCCATAGATATCCAATATGAACATGCAAGAAGCAGTTCGAGATAATTTCAAAAAGTAATTCTATTTTGTAATTAACTTTAGTAAAAAATTTAAGAGTCTTATATTAAAAAATTGAGTCTAAAAGTGTATCCCATGCATGATTTAGAATATAATATTTAAAATATATTCTTCGCTAAAATTATAGAGACATAGCAAGGTAGACGCTTTCAACACACGTGAGTAGTTGAGCAAGTTGAGTGACAAAGAGAAGGAAAGAGTGCAGGCAACAAGGAAATAAATTTTTATAGGTAGTACGTAGCCTCGTACAATCACGTAGATAGGTACATATGAATATAAAAAATCATATATATATATACTATGAAAAATATATTTTATTATATTAATAAAGATGTCAATAAATTTCGATTGGGAACTAGGGTTTTAGGAGCGATCGCATTGCTGCCCGCCGCCGCATCTTGATCTAGGCCGCTTTCTTGCTAGGGCTTGCGCCCATGGAGGGGTTGGGCTCTCCACAGGGGCCTCCTCCCCCCCCTCCCCCGCCCTCTTCTGCTGAGGCTTTCGATCGCTTATTGGCAGGGCTTCCTAAGAAGAAGAATGTTGAAGCTACGAAATTTGTTAAGAAAATTGATGATATACCTGAGATCTCTCTCCCAGCAGAGACTTCGATCCAGGTTGCTTTATCACTGGCCGAACGAGCTCTCATAGGCCAGTTCACAGGGCTATGGCCATCTCCCAAAACCACTGAGAGTTGGGTTAACAGAAACTGGGCGCCTCTGATCAAAGAAAGCATTACTTCTTATTTTTTGGGGAGAGGTTACTTTCTCTTCGAATTCACTTCAAAAGATGACAAAGATCTGATCTTCCAGAATGACCCCTACTTCATGGGCCCTCAGGGTTTGTATCTAAATAAGTGGACTCCGGACTTCGATCCTGCCGTGGATGTGCCCAAAGCAGTCCCGGTGTGGGTTAGACTCCCAAATCTGCCAGTTCACTGCTGGAATTGGGACTCTCTGAGGCATATTGGAAATGCCCTTGGGAAGTTCATCGATCGAGAAAACAACAAGGACCAGTACGACTGTGCTAGGATTTGCGTGGAAGTAGATCTGGAGGTTGGGCTACCAGAGGCCATCAAAATCAAAGTCGGAAGCTCGTCGCATGATCAGAAACTGGACTATGAGCAGCTGCCCTTCAAATGCCGGAAATGCCATGTCTATGGCCATTTCGCCAGAGGCTGTCCATCCAACAATGAGGCTGTGCAAGGGAAGGAGGACGGATGGAATCATGTCAAGCGCTCCAAAACCTCCCATAAGGCTCAAAAGCCGGGAGGCCCCATTGGCAAAGGTCCCCAACAGGCCTCTTCTCAGCAGATCCCGTCTAAGCCCGCTCCTGAAAAGAAGTTCGAACTCCTAAGCTCGCACCAAGAGGACACCCAGGAGGGGGAGGAGACAGCATCCCCGGACAAAGGGAATCCCTCTATGTCTTCCAAAGATGCAAGTGTTGCAGAAAGCTCAAAAGAAATACCCGTTGAAGTCGAGAAAGAGGACCAGGAGTCGGAATATTCGGAGGAGGAAGGAGAAATAGGCGACTCTTAGGTCTCCGTTAGGAGATCCACAAGAGGTCGCAAAACAGATCGGGAGAAAAGAGAGCAGGAAACGTACAAGGACAAGTTATAGGGCAGCCAACCAACTCTGGAGAAGCTACTAGCAAAAAAGTTGAAGATGGTGAGAAACCAGCCCCAAGGCTCCAAGGGAGCCCAGCAGAACAAAGGTAAATAATGAAAATAGTCTCTTGGAATTGTAGGGGTATGGGGAGCAAGATCAAGGAAGAGGCAACAAGAAACTTAATACGAATAGAAGCCCCGGACATATTCCTTATCCAGGATACTAAGATGGAGGGAGCAGACTTCCTCCAAACAAGTAAAAGAATCTGGAGTAAAAGCAAAGCAAAAGCTGTCTCAGCCCGAGGAGCCTCTGGAGGGTTAGGCACGCTTTGGAATGATAGCAAGTTCTCGTTAATTTCTGAAATTTCAAACACTCACTGGCTGCTCCTAAAAATGCAGCATCTTGTCACTAAAGAATACTTTTGTCTCTTTAATGTATATGTACCGGTCAATTCTGGAGAAAAAAAGGCCTGTTGGGACTCTATAAGAAACCAAGCAGAATTTGGGAACCTTGACAACATCATTATTGCAGGTGACCTTAATCTCACATTGCATTCCTCTGAAAAGAGAGGAGGCTGCATTGTGCGTGATCCGGGGAGGGAATGGGCAGAGGATCTTCTGCAAGATTGGGATTTGTTGGACATCAAGCCCTCTTTAGGTAAGTTCACCTGGTCAAATAAAAGAGTAGGCCCTGGACACATAGCAGCAAGACTGGATAGATTTTTTGTACAAATTTCCTTTCTATTGCTTGGTTTAGATGCTAGTATGCAAATCCTGCCTTGCAGCATATCTGATCATAATCCCATCAAGCTTGATCTCCGGGCTCACCCCGATCTCGGCCCCATTCCCTTCAGATTTAGCCCCCTATGGGTCAAGGAATCCAATTTCATGCAGATTGTCAAAGAAAGTTGGTCTCAGCCAGTCAGTGGATCACCCTTCTTCATGTGGGAAGAAAAGCTCAGAAGAACGAAAGCTGCCTTAAAATGATGGGCTAAAACTCTTTCTAACCCAACAGCTGAAAGGAAAAATCACCAAAGTCAACTGGAAGCACACCACTTGCTTTCGGAAGAGGCATATGTAACTAGAGAAATCCTCGATAAGGAGATTCAACTCCAACAACACTTCCACAAAGCCTGCCTGGTAGAAGAAGAGTTTTGGAGGATTAAGTCTCGTTGCTTATGGCTTAAAGCAGGAGACAGAAATTCCTCTTTCTTTCACAAGCAAAATCAAGCCAGAAAATGCTTCAACACCATTTCCGAGATTAAGGATGACAATTCCAATCATAAATATTTTGCAAGAATTAAACGAGCAACTTTTCTTCACTTCCAGAAGTTGTACAGTGAGGATGCGAATCTGATTCAAAATTCTGATCTTCTGGACTGGGTCCCCCCTTCAATCTCTGCTGAGATGAACCATCTTCTCGAAGCTAAAGTCACCAAGGTTGAGGTCAAGAATGCTCTCTTTGCCATGGATCCTGATAAAGCACCAGGACCGGATGGATTCACCGCCAGATTTCTGCAATCCTGTTGGCACGTTGTGGAAAAAGATCTCTACAAAATGGTTCAAAAATCCCAAGACTGTCAGAAAATAGGAGGTAGTACAAACTCTGCATTCCTTGCTCTCATCCCCAAGGAAAAAGGCGCCAATTCCTTCAACAGATTTCGCCCCATCTCTCTCTGTAATACTGGTTATAAGTTGATCACCAAAGTAATAACAAACAGGCTGAAATATCTTCTCCCCACAATCATTCCAGAAAATCAAGGGGGCTTTATTCATGGTAGACAGTTAGTGGAAAATTTCATTTTGGTTCAAGAGGCAATTCTCTCAAGCCAGCAGCGTAAGGAAAGAGGTATGGTCGTCAAACTGGACTTAGCTAATGCCTTTGATCGAGTCAGGCATTGCTTCCTTTTGAATGTTCTGAAAATTTTTGGATTTGGGGAGAAATTTATAAACTAGATTCGGGCCTGTATCTCAGAGCCTTGGATTGCTCCCCTTGTTAATGGCAGAGTAGCGGAATTCTTCAAAGCCTCAAGAGGACTAAGACAGGGCTGCCCTCTTTCCCCCCTTCTGTTCGTCCTCCAGGCCTCTGTTATCAGTTTCTATCTAAACAAGAAAATGCAAGAGCAGGAGATCACGGGGCTTTGCATTGCCAGAGGAGTTAAAAGCATCAACCACGCCCTCTTCGCAGATGATACTTTGCTACTGGGGGCTGCAACACTACATTCAACCAACAGCTTTAAAGAAGCTATAGATGAATATTGTATGGTGTCGGGAAGTAGCCTCAACAAGGGGAAATGCCACATTTACAGTTGGAACACTCCTCCCAGCTTGCTCAGTTCCATTGCAAGGTGTTTTGGCTTCGCAGCCTCTCCAGCTTGGACTTATTTCAAATACCTTGGGCTTCCTATCTTCCTCAAGAGGGCCTATAGTAAGGATTGGCTCCCCCAAGTGGAAAAATTCAAAAATAATCTCCAGGCTTGGGGGCTCACCTGGCTCAATATTGCGGGCAAGTCTGTTCTCATCAAAGCTGTCCTTTGTAGTCTTCCCCTATTTCAGTTCTCTGTACTCTTGGCCCCAATTGGAATCCTTCAGAAAATGGATCAGCATATTCGAAACTTCTTTTGGAAGGGGGGCAAACATAATGAGAGGAAATTCCCACTGGTTAACTGGGAGACTGTCTCCAAACCTCTGAGGGAGGGGGGGCTAAACTTCAAGAATCTTTCTCTTCAGAACATAGCCATGGGAGCCAAGCTGCTCTGGAGAATCATTGCGCCCAAGCCTTGCTGGGCCCAATTAGCTCTCTGGAAGAAATATTTTAAAGGCACGAGACACAAATGCCTAGATGGTCCTCTCCCCCAAGGCGTCTCTCCCTTTGCTAGAATCTGCTCCAAAGCCGACCCCCTGATTAGCTCCAACGCCTATTGGATTCCTGGAAACGGTAAGAAGATAAATATCTGGACAGATCGTATTCTGGGTCGTGATCCAATTGGTGACTGTTCCTCTTTGAACGCGCTTCGTTGCTGGTTGACTTCTGCTGGGAAAACCACGC
Organism: Pinus albicaulis; assembly: GCA_034641835.2. Lineage (NCBI taxonomy): Eukaryota > Viridiplantae > Streptophyta > Pinopsida > Pinales > Pinaceae > Pinus > Pinus albicaulis. Next base: position 300,736,685 of record CM076581.1, read on the forward strand.
TGTGGGATATCTCCACGTGGGATGGGACGCATTGGGCAGGCTGGAATTTCTTTGATGTGCCTCCGGAGCTCCTTCAGGAATGCAATTGTCTTCACTCCATGCTGAACGGTATTGCCCCCATACATCTACGCAGAAGAGATTCGCGTGCTTGGGGATTACTGGCTGCAGGTTACACTGTAGCCCAAGGCTATGCAAATCTCACCTTGAGGCCTCACGTCCCCCCGGACCCTGCCCCTTGGACTGTGATCTGGCGTCTACACTCTCTGCCTAAAATCGACATGTTCTGTTGGCTTCTTTGCCACAAGAAAATCCTTATAGATGACAAACTGCAGAAATGAGGTTTCCATGGTCCATCTAGGTGCTCATTGTGCAGAGAAAATGTGGAATGCGCCACACACTTGATCTTGAATTGTAAATTCGTGGTGCAGGTTTGGAGCGAGCTGATGGATTACTGGAACCCCAATTTTGTTCTTCCCTCCTCTATTTCTAATCTTTTTTCAAATTGGCAGAATAGTTACCCCGGTCCTCCACCCAAAAACAAAGTGATAAAAAAGGCGTGGTCTGCCCTCCCCAAAATCTGCTGCTGGCAGATCTGGCTTGAGCGAAACAACATAATCTTTAGAGATACTAAGCATGATGTCAAGGTGGTGGCGGCCAAGATAAAATTCCAGTTAAAGGAGAGCTTGGAAAATCAAAAAGATGCCTCAAATCTTAATCAATTAGATTTAGTCTGGGGTGCCTCCCTAAACCTGCAATTTCTTCAAGCCACCAGCCACATTTCCCCCATTAAAGATTGGAAAATAAGGGGGAAGAACACTGCTGAGTTTAAAGACTGGATCTCCAAACAACATGTGCACTCTTTCTTCTTTGATGGGGCTCAAAGGGTAACCCAGGAAGGGCTGGGGCAGGAGGTATTGTAAAAAATGCTGAAGGTATTTTGATCCACAGCTTTGCATGGGGTCTGGGGATCAACTCCAGCATTCAAGTAGAGGCATTGGCCCTCCTTCAAGGCCTTAAATTGCTCTTGAATCTAGAAATCAAGGAGGTTAATGTTTTTGGGGATTCCCAAGTGATAATCAAAATTATGGTGACAAATTCCACCCCCCGGGATCTTAGATTGACAAGGCTGATATCCAGAATCAGAACCTTGGGGAAATTGTTTAAAAAGCTGAACTACTACCATGTGTTGAGAGACAACAAAAAAGAAGCAGACCTTGAAGCAAATAAAGCTGTCCTCATCTCTGCTGGAGCAATAATTCGAGACGGGGACGAAACATGGGATCCAATTCCATAATCTGCCAGCCCAAATGTTTTACTGCTTGCTATTGAATCAGTTTGTTTGTATTTTTAAACTAGGGGAAATCACACAAATCGAGTGCATAATTGTAGCCAAAAAGAGCTGGAATCTGTCCTCAAGTCTCGTAGCATTTCAGGCTATTGATACTTCCTGGGCCCTTCTCCCTCTCATTGTAATCCGAAATCTGGCATTTAGACCCAGCAGTTAATATATCTCATAACCGTTTCTGTGAAAAAAAAAGATGTCAATAAAGTATATACTAGTTATACTACTCTACCATTGTTCCACTCAAGTCTGAGGTATTTTTTTGTATCCGTGCAATGTTGTGTTTTGGGAAACCTGTAGAGGTATCCTGGTAACTATTTAAAATTAATGAAAAGTTTATTTGAATGAGTAATTATCTATGCATGTGTGAAATTACATTTTATGCTTCCTATATTTCATTTCTAGATATTGTGTGATTGATGCTATGGTCTAAAATTTAATTTCAGCATTAATTCAATTCAAGAATCTACTTGTTTGATCGAGGTCATAAAGACATTAGTCACCTAGGAATTGAAAATTTCACTATGTTATGGAAGTTGAAATTTGATAACATCCTGGAAATGGAAAACTTATGGTACCTTGTGGAGAAGGTGGTTGCATCATCTACAAATCTCAAAGATCGAGTAGAACATGACATGAATGTAATATAGCATGAAGCAAACAATGTTGGATTCAATGAAGGATCACCTAAGCCATCACATCATCAAGAAAACTACTACCAAAGACATGTATAATTCCTTGGGAACATCATACCCAAGTGTGAATGTAACTAGGGAGATTCTCTTGAAGAACAAGCTCACCTCTATGTGCATGAGAAAAACAAATACAATGACAAACCATTTCATGGATATGGAAAAGTTGATAGATCAAATTGTCTTGAAGCACACAACTAATGATAATGAAACAATTCAAATATGGCTTCAATCCATGATGGCACAAATTTATATAAGTTATGTGTGGTCAAGAGAATTAACAGAATTTAAACATTTACGGGATGCTTTCATTGGAAAGGAGAGGAGAATACAATAAGTCTCAACCAATTATGGGGATTCTCTAAATGTAGAATTTTAGGAAGGGAGGAAAGAAAGTATTTGAGAAGGTTCAAAAGAAGAAAGAATATCTAAGGTATTCTAACCAATAGATGACATATTTGAGCCATATCAAGTGCTTAAACTAAAATCAACATGGCCATTATGCTTCTCAATAACCTGAGAAGAAGGGAGGAAGGGTAAGTATAAACAATAAAAACAATTTGTGAGAACTGTTGAAGCTTGAAAATTTTACAAGTTGAATTATCGTTTTGATACAACCTTTTCCATGGTGTCATACCCTTTTCTATCAATAATGTCAAGTTTGGTGTAGTATGTCGATAATAGAGTCTCCAGACACATTACTGTAAATAGATCAACCATTTCCAAGTTAGAGGAGCTAGATACTCACATGTAAGTGGGGCTTAGTGATCATGGTAAGTACCCCATATCTAGGTCAGGGTCTATCTCATTATGCATGCTAGCAGGAGAAATTTTGGATTTACATAAGGCATCATATGCTACTAGTATGAATAACATCTCCTTTTTATTTCTTGTCCAACAAAATTGAAGTGTAGGGTTGATAAGGACAAACAAGAAGTTACCATAAGAAGTCAAAACCCTCATGATCAAGTTTTTGCCAAAGGAGTCAATGAGGTTGGATTTTGAAAATTGCTAGAAAATACAATGAAGAAAAGAGCCTTGTTAACAAGAAATGATAATATGTGTAATCTTTGGCACTAAAGATTTAGTTTCTTGAGCTATGGTTCCTTACCTCTTTTAAACGACATGGTGGTTGGATTCCTTAACTTCAAGAAGATGAAAAATTGTGGAAAGAGGGGGAGGGGTTATTCTTATCCTAAGGGAAACCAAGTGCTTAATTATGACTAGGGGCTAGGAAAGAGTACCAACAACCAGGATGAAATATATGGACTCTTACTCGAGCTAAATTTGGAAAAAGAAATGGAATTACTAAGATCATTATATTGGAAGATTCTCTTCTCACCATCCAATATTTATATTAAGGCTCTTATCCTAAGGATAAGCAACTTAAGCTAGTCCTTTACAAACTTTTGGGCACCTTCGACCATTTTCATCTCAGGACCTTTTTCCATATCCTAAGTTCTCAAAATAAGGAAGCAGATGAGCAAGAAAACTAGGCATGTCTCTTAAAATCTGCCCAAATTGGCATGAATAATTTGACGAGATGGAAAAGCATCCCCTGATTCAATCTTCTTCATTCATAACCTACTTAATTTTTTTTAGAGCTGTTATGGAAAATTATATAAAGAGCAAGGTTGTCATCTTTTATACCCCTTCCCTCCCTTATATTGGCTTCATCCATATGGTTCATGAATTTGATTTTTGGTATTTCATAAGGGGTGAGGTGGTGTACAGTGAGCATGCAAGTCATGCTAATATATCTCTCTTAATGAATTTTCACGTGCTTAAAGCTCAGGTTGGACATTACCACAATCAAAAATTGGTTTTTTCACCTGCAAATTTGATGTGACCAAGGTGCTGGGTGATTATATCATTTAATCGTGAAGAGATATCTTCTGTTTGTGATCTCTCCTAACCTACGGTTAAATATTTGGTAAACATTAGGTCATCCTGTATGTAGCCTCCACAATGGTTGGGTCTGTTATGATGCCAGCATATAATTTTCCTGAATTGGATGAATACTCCTGCAAATTATGGTGTCCCTTGTTGTAATATCCCGTTTTCAGAAAAATCACAAGTCTATGCCAGAGATGGACTGCTGAGGAATTTACTGGTTATGTCTCCTTCCAAATAAGGAAGAGAACCAGAGGCTACCTGGCTCTTTGCAGTATCTGTCTACAGATATGTAATTATTCCTATTCAGGAATTACTGCAGCAAGCTCCTTAGGGACGCTGTATAAGGAAGCATATGTGAAAATAAGGCCTCCCACTGCTGGAATGCCTTAGAAAATATATATTTCGATCTCCTTGTAGAATGTAATCTCAAAGAAATAACCTTAAGAAGGTTATTCAGATCTCCCACAGTGAACTAGCTGAAAATGGCAGCAACATTTAAGCACAAAATAGTTGTCTCCAGAAAATAATGCTGTATAAGTGAGAAATGGGACTGAGGTCCCTTAGATGACTCAATATATGACTCACTTACAGAATAATAGGTAAAACAAATGAATCTAGGTCATATAAACAAATCTCCCAAAACAATATGCCTCAATCTAGCTCAAAACCCCATAGTCTAGCACATGCAGAAAAGACTGAAACAAGAACAACGTTATTCCTACTAGGGTTTCTGCAGTAAATAAGTGACATATCAGATCTGAAATTAGAAAGCATCCAATGGCTAATAAAATGTGATTCCTTTCCTCTTTATACACAATAAAGATCACCCACAAGGGGGTTCATGGGAATACAAAGTGTACAAGTGCAGATATGCAAATATATGTAGTTGGAAAATGTAGTAACTACAACATTGAACATAAATATGTCTAAAATATGAAAATACAGAAGAGGAATGGAATATAGAGCTTTCTGGGAGAAGGGTTGGCCCTTTCTCCAAATAATAAGCCCTCAAGCAAGGGATTAAACCCCGTAGCTGCTGCTCTCACAAAAATAACGCAGTTTACCCAGTGAACTACGCTGTCATGGATGGAAAATAAGTTGGCCACATGCCAAGATTTGAAATGAGCTCTAAAATATCCTATGCAGCTCCCTCAATGCAAGAGAGACTCCCTCCACTGAATAGAAATGCACAAGAGAAGATGAAACAACCCTCCCACTGCACTGCCCAGCAACACTGCGTCCTCTGCTATAGAAATAACACTGTAGGTGTGGGAAATGCTTGGCCTACAATCCAGATGTGGGAGAAATGAAGCATAACCCATTCAAGAGATTAATCAATGAAGGAGAGGAATTCCTAAACTGGAATTCCTCCAAACTCTGCTAAGCAGCAGGAGTTCGCAGAAAATGTCTAAGCAGACATGAAATCGAAATACACAAGATAACCCCACAATGCTGCCCTTCTCCTCCTTATGAAGTTGTGAGATCCTTCACCTTGGGTCCCACCTCTTAGGGTTTCCATCTTCATTTGAATCTCTTCCCTCCAAAACTGCGCTGGCTTCTTAGGCAAGCTACTCGTCGTTAGGCTGTGCTGGTTGACTTGGTCAACCTGACATTTTCCTCCTACACTTGGCCCTTTTCACACTAGGAGGTGTAAAATAAGCTACTCAAAGGTTCCCTTTTCACATTAGGGAGAATTTTATTCATGTCAAGAGGCTTCCTCTTCCTTTTTATTCACCTACTACACAATATGAGCAAAAATTAATGTTCCAATTTATTCATGAAAATTTTGGAACATTAGAGTCCTCCCCTCCCAAATGTTCCTTGTCCTCAAGAAATTGCAAGGATAGAACTGAGTGTAAACCTTTACCTCCTCCGGTAGCATTAGCATATGATGGAATCCTCCAAATAATATGATGCCGTCTCATCCATGAAACTCCATAGTGCCTCTCCGAGGCATATAGACTAGCATTTGGTGAAGCACCCCAAATGACTAAGATCATGAGAAGAAAAGTGCTAAAAGAGACAACCATGTGTGGTCTAGAGGTCTTATCAAGGCATGGAGTGCAAGATGCATGGGAAGTCCTCTCCCCCAATGTGAAACCTCCAGCCCAAGCTATCATCCATATGGAATGAGCCACCCTCCTGCATGGTAACTCATGAAAAGTTTCCTCCACCTTTGGCTCCAGAAGTGTAGGTGGGCTGAATGACTGAACATGATAGGAAAGAAGGCCTATCCCATGCTATCCTCCTCTCCTCTTATGAATAACACAGAGTATGTGCTGTTCATGGGCTGCAAATGTATTGCCCTGAAGTGGAAAAATGTAGAGCAATCCACCAAAGATTCCTCCTCCAACATTGAAGAACAAGCTTCCCCAAAACATTTCTTCCATGATGAAGAGGACATGATAATCATAGAATGTCCAAATTAGATGTTTGATGTAGGCTTTAAATGCTTCTGTATGATACAAAAAAAGTCTCAAAAGGACACAACGTAATCTCATCCATTGCTCCTCCAGGAAATAGCATGGCAAGTAGTATGTTGCTAAATGACTAGTGGTGAGAATTCTCACATCCACTAGTAGAAAGTAAATGGCTGAATGGATAAGCTGAACATACAAGTCATATTTTGTCACTTTCCCATGATTATAAAATGAATTATCATCATACTTATGGCCCACATCAAAAGAAAACAAACACTTAGCTGTAGTGGCCATAGTTTTTCTCATGTTCCCTTTAGAACATGTAATGCAGAAAATGTGGGAATCCTTCCCCTTTAAGGACACTCCCCACTCATGTGTCATCCTTCCAATAATGCACCAAATGTAAATATGATCCACATCAGAAAGGGAAGTCATGATCAGCAACAAAATGAGGAAAATTCTGTAGGTTTCATGTGATGCAAGGAAGTACCAACAATTTCCCCAATAATGGCAGCACAATTTTCCAAGTTGCTGCTTTAGGAATTTACGTGGAAAAATGCTTTGTGACTCATGGATGATAATGTAAATTAGCTGAACATGTATGCAATGGAAAAAAAATCTTCCATAGGCCATGTGAAAGATGGTTGCCTCCATCATATAATTTCGCCCAACTTTGCTCGGGGAGCAATCTAGTTAGCTTGCCCTCTTGTGGAGCCATGCACTGCAAGATAATGGTAAGAGTATACAAATCAGCCGATGTAAAAACATAATTATTACCATATGCCGGGAGTAAAATTATGTATGGATCCATGAATGAATCCTCCATATTTTTTTGGCATGCTCCCATGAAGAGGAATGAGCTAGGTGCTACAAGAAGATTCTTCTTCTCATACTTGGGAATCCAAGTCAAGAAGAATGTAGCATAGTAGTAGATGACTCCAACTTCTACCTCATCCATCTCACCTCCTCTCTCTTCATCAAGTGCAACCAATGTGAAATGATCTTGGAACCTGTGGGTTATGGATCCACCACACTTCCGCTGGGCACACTTCATCCATCGGTTACTGCTCCAAAGAGATAACGCTATTGGCCTATACACATAGGCTCTCATCCATATCAAGCTCCATTCTTTGACATGTAGCTTGTAAAATATATTCTCCATAATTCTGCCATATATGAGGGATCTCCTCCATGAAGAAAACACCTCTTGCACCGTGATAGTGCCATACTTCACCCTTGCAACACTATGCCAAGTGGGAGAGAAATTTTTCCCTTGCTCTCTCCCAATCCTCCGAAGCAACAAATGTCCTTGCTGCCTTCCCATACCTCCATCACTCATCACATGTGGTGGAAAAAAATGACCCTATCATCATAATGCATCCACACTCCTTGCTGTCCCATGATGAAAATATCCTGCCAAGCTCCTTCCATCCTCATACCCTTGAGAAAAGGACATGTCTCATGATGGCCAAACTCTCTCCTGAGTAGCCAGCACAGCTTTGCCTCTTGCTGCCCCATGTCATAGATATGAAAGTGGCTCATAAGCCTCTTGCTCTCCACCCACTCTCCTCCATCAAGGTATGGCTGTCCCCAATCCTTCTCTCCTTTGGCATCTTCCAAATGAAGACTACCATTATCCCAAAGTAAGTGTCCCTCCTTACACCTCATGGGATGTTGAGATGTAACCCCTTGAAGAATTTCCAGGAAAGGCCTCTCATCAATCAAACCCTTGAATCCATAAGAATCCAAGAGTGCTAAGGACAAGACATCCTTAGGATATGGCACATCATGCATGATGCTCTCCAAATCCTTGCACCATAACTCCTCATGCTGCATGCAACTCAATAAGGGTGCAAAGGAATGAGTGCTGATCCCTTCTTGGTTCAGCACCTTGGCCTGATTTGAAAGAAGATATTAATCCAATTCTTGAGAAAACTATTGAATATTTTTGGAGCAGAAGCAAAGATAATTGTTGAAGTAGATTTGAAGATCCTTTGACAGACATTGTTGGAGCAATATTAGATACATACATGAAAATTTGTTGGAGACATATTTCAATTGTTGAAGAAGCTTTTGGAAGTTTTGATGAAGTATTAAAGCCACCTTGAAGGAAGTAAATTAAGAGGGTTGGAGCCCAAGGGGATTGGAGTCCTCACACAAAGTTAAAGACTTATGAGAAACTAGGTTGGATCCTAGATTGATAGTTGAGGATTGGAGTCCTCATTCAATATTGGAGCCTTGAAGAAGTTAAAAATCTTGTTGTACAAGTTTATGCTTGAGTTTTGTATAAGAGGATTGGAGTCCTCATTATTTTCATTAATAAAATTATTTTCTTATTCTAAAAATTGTGTTATAGTTTAACTAGTGTTATTAGGTGGCATAATATAATAGTTGTAAAGAAATATTGATCCAACCCCCCTCTCAGTATTTCCAACAATTCAGAGGTCCTCTCTTTATCTATATCTGAATGTATAGAAGTATTTTATTTATCTAGATCCAAAAGTTGAAAATTTTGAACTTCTTTAAAATATAAATTTTGGAAAAAAAATCAGATATCGGAATCCAAATCCTTCCTAAACCTTTCAGTGTGGAACCTTGTTGTGAAAATTCTAATCCAGATGAGAAAAAAATGGATCTTCTGAATAAATCAACTTTCTCAAAAACCCAGATCCAAATGCCACGTCATTAGATACACTTTAGCTTCCACGTCGATGTCCATGTCACATTCCATGTCAGCATCCACGTCACCTTGTGATTAGCTAGCAATATGGTGACCATAACCTGGATACCAAAAATAAAAAAAAACGTAATAAGGCACTTTAAGAAAGATTTTAGATGTTGAATCTTAGACCTTTCTTGAGGTTGGATAGCTGTTAATTTTGAGATAATCGATTATTCTGGAAGACTCTTGGTTTATATGTGAATCCGATATTTTCCATCTATACAATCCAAATTTTTTTGTGATCTACTCTTTGATATATATTGTAATTCAATCTGCTTTCTTCACAACTGTTCAACTTATATTCTCGCCTTCGATCTCTACCTATCAATTTTTCAATCACATGCACATCTACAGGGAATTTCAAAGATAAATTTATATAGAGAGAATTCCACACATTTTATAACAAAATTTAATCCAATTGAGTTAAAAAGATAATTTATTAATAAATGTTACACATAGACAAAATGCAGAGTAGTGAGTACTGCTAGTTGTGAGGTTATTTGGCTTTGCAAGTTGATTGAAAGTTTATTTGAGGAGGAGTTGGGATCCCATAATCATTTATTGTGATAATAAAAGTTGTATCAAATTATCTGAGAATCCAATGTTTAATGACATGTCTAATCATATAGAGTTCAAATTTTATTCATGCAATATAGGGTTTAGAACGTAGAAGTGAAGCTCCATTATATTCCCACGAATCAATGGATAGTTGATATTCTGACCAAACCCTTCGAAAAAAGGAATTTTGAGGCATTCAAAGACAAGATTGGGTTCATATGGAATTCCTTCCTCACTAAGTGGGAGTGTTGAGAATTATATCTCAAACAAGAACTTCCATAGATATCCAATATGAACATGCAAGAAGCAGTTCGAGATAATTTCAAAAAGTGATTCTATTTTGTAATTAACTTTAGTAAAAAATTTAAGAGTCTTATATTAAACAATTGAGTCTAAAAGTGTATCCCATGCATGATTTAGAATATAACATTTAAAATATATTCTTCGCTAAAATTATAGAGACATAGCAAGGTAGACGCTTTCAACACACGTGAGTAGTTGAGCAAGTTGAGTGACAAAGAGAAGGAAAAAGTGCAGGCAACGAGGAAAGAAATTTTTATAGGTAGTACGTAGCCTCGTACAATCACGTAGATAAGTACATATGAATATGAAAAATCGTATATATATATATACTATGAAAAATATATTTTATCATATTAATAAAGATGTCAATAAAGTCTATACTAGTTATACTTCTCTACCATTGTTCCACTCAAGTCTGAGGTATTTTTTTGTATGCAATGTTGTTTTTTGGGAAACCTGTATAAGTATCCTTGTAAGTATTTAAAATGAATGAAAAGTTGATTTGAATGAGTAATTATCCATGCATGTGTGAAATTACAATTTATGCTTCCTATATTTCATTTCTAGATATTGTGTGATTGATGCTATGGTCTAAAATTTAATTTCAGCATTAATTCAATTCAAGAATCTACTTGTTTGATCGAGGTCATAAAGACATTAGTCACCTAGGAATCGAAAATTTCACTATGTTATGGAAGTTGAAATTTGATAACATCCTGGAAATGGAAAACTTATGGTACCATGTGGAGAAGGTGGTTGCATCATCTACAAATCTCGAAGATCGAGTAAAACATGACATGAATGTAATATAACATGAAGCAAACAATGTTGGATTCAATGAAGGATCACCTAAGCCATCATATCATCAAGAAAAATACTACCAAAGACATGTATAATTCCTTGGGGACATCATACCAAAGTGTGAATGTAACTAGGGAGATTCTCTTGAAGAACAAGCTCACCTCTATGCGCATGCGAAAAACAAATACAATGACAAACCATTTCATGGATATGGAAAAGTTGATAGATCAAACTGCTGTGAAGCACACAACTAATGATAATGAAACAATTCAAATATGGCTTCAATCCATGATGGCACAAATTTATCCAAGTTATGTGTGGTCAAGAGAATTACCAGACTTTAAACATTTATGGGATGCTTTCATTGGAAAGGAGGAGACTACAATAAGTCTCAACCAATTATGGGGATTCTCTAAATGTAGAATGTTAGGAAGGGAGGAAAGAAAGTATTTGAGAAGGTTCAAAAGAAGAAAGAATATCTAAGGTATTCTAACCAATAGATGACATATTTGAGCCATATCAAGTGCTTAAACTAAAATCAACATGGCCATTATGCTTCTCAATAACCTGAGAAGAAGGGAGGAAGGGTAAGTATAAACAATAAAAACAATTTGTGAGAACTGTTGAAGCTTGAAAATTTGACAATTTGAATTATCGATTTGATACAACCTTTTCCATGGTGTCATGCCCTTTTCTATCAATAATGTCAAGTTTGGTGTAGTATGTCGATAATAGAGTCTCCAGACACATTACTGTAAATAGATCAACCATTTCGAAGTTAGAGGAGCTAGATACTCACATGTAAGTGGGGCTTAGTGACCATGGTAAGTACCCCATATATAGGTCAGGGTCTATCTCATTATGCATGCTAGCAGGAGAAATTTTGGATTTACATAAGGCATCATATGCTACTAGTATGAATAACATCTCCTTTTTATTTCTTGTCCAACAAAATTGAAGTGTAGGGTTGATAAGGACAAACAAGAAGTTACCATAAGAAGTCAAAACCCTCATGATCAAGTTCTGCCAAAGGAGTCAAGGAGGTTGGATTTTGAAAATTGCTAGCAAAGACAATGAAGAAAAGAACCTTGTTAACAAGCAATGATAATATGTGTAATCTTTGGCACTAAAAATTTAGTTTCTTGAGCTATGGTTCCTTACCTCTTTTAAACGACATGGTGGTTGGATTCCTTAACTTCAAGAAGATGAAAAATGGTGGAAAGAGGGGGAGGGGTTATCCTTATCCTAAGGGAAACCAAGTGCTTAATTATTACTAGGGGCTAGGAAAGAGTACCAACAACCAGGATGAAATATATGGACTCTTACTCGGGTTAAATTTGGAAAAAGAAATGGAATTGTTAAGATCATTATATTGGAAGATTCTCTTCTCACCATCCAATATTTATATTAAGGCTCTTATCCTAAGGATAAGCAACTTAAGCTAGTCCTTTACAAAATTTTGGGCACCCTCGACCATTTTCATCTCAGGACCTTTTTCCATATCCTAAGTTCTCAAAATAAGGAAGCAGATGAGCAAGCAAACTAGGCACGTCTCTTAAAATCTGGCCAAACTGGCATGAATAATTTGACGAGATGGCAAAGCATCCCCTGATTCAATCTTCTTCATTCATAACCTACTTAATTTTTTTTAGAGCCGTTATGGAAAATTATATAAAGAGCAATGTTGTCATCTTTTATACCCCTTCCCTCCCTCATATTGGCTTCATCCATATGGTTCATGAATTTGATTTTTGGTATTTCATAAGGGGTGAGGTGGTGTACAGTGAGCATGCAAGTCATGCTAATATATATCTCTTAATGAATTTTCACATGCTTAAAGCTCAGGTCGGACATTACCACGATCAAAACTTGGTTTTTTCTCCTGCAAATTTGATGTGACCAAGGTGCTGGGTGATTATATCATTTAATCGTGAAGAGATATTTTCTGCGTGTGATCTCTCCTAAAATATGGTTAAATCTATGGGAAACATTAGGTCATACTGTATGTATCCTCCATAATTGTTGGGTCTGTTATGATTCTAGCAGATAATTTTCCTGAATTGGATGAATACTCCTGCAAATTATGGTGTCCCTTGTTGTAATATCCCATTTTCAGAAAAATCACAAGTCTTTGCCAGAGATGGACTGCTGAGGAATTTACTGGTTATGTTTCCTTCCAAAGAAGGGAGAGAACCAGAGGCTACCTGGCCCTTTGCAGTCTTTGTCTACAGATATGTAATTATTCCTATTCAGGAATTACTGCAGCAAGCTCCTTAGGGACGTTGTATAAGGAAGCAGATGTGAAAATAAGGCCTCCCGCTGCTGGAATGCCTTAGAAAATATATATTTCGACCTCCTTGCAGAATTAAAGCTCAAATAAATAACCTTAAGTAGGTTATTCAGATATCCCACAGTGAACTAGCCGAAAATGGCAGCAACATGTAAGAACAAAATAGTTGTCTCCAGAAAATAATGCTGTATAAGTGAGAAATGGGACTAAGGTCCCTTAGATGACTCAATATATGACTCACTTACATAATCATAGGTAAAACAAATGAATCTAGCTCATATAAACAGATCTCCCAAAACAATATGCCTCAATCTAGCTCAAAACCCCATAGTCTAGCACATGCAGAAAAGACTGAAACAAGAACAACGTTATTCCTACTAGGGTTTCTGTAGTAAATAAGTGAAATATCAGATATGAAATGAGAAATAATCTAATGGCTAAGAAAATGTGATTCCTTTCCTCTTTATACACAACAAAGATCACCCAGAAGGGGGTTCATGGGAATACAAAGTGTACAAGTACAGATATGCAAATATATGTAACTGGAAAATGTAGTAACTACAACAATGAACATAAATATGTCTGAAATATGAAAATACAAAAGAGGAATGAAATATAGAGCTTTCCGGGAGAAGGGTTGGCCCTTTCTCCAAAGAACAAGCCCTCAAGCAAGGGATCAAACCCCGCAGCTGCTGCTCTCACAAAAATAACGCAGTTTAGCCAGTGAACTGCACTGTCATGGATGGAACATAAGTTGGACACATGCCAATATCTGAAATGAGCTCTGAAATCTCCTATGCAGCTCCCTAAATGCAAGAGAAACTCCATCCACTGAATAGAAATGCACAAGAGAAGATGAAACAACCCTCCCACTGCACTGCCCAGCAACACTGCGTCCTTTGCTAAAGAAATAACGCTGTAGGTGTGGGAAATGCTTGGCCTACAATCTAGATGTGGGAGAAATGAAGCACAACCCCTTCAAGAGATCACTCAATGAAGGAGAGGAATTACTAAACAGGAATTCCTCCAAACTCTGCTAAGCAACAGGAGTTTGTTGAAAATGTCTAAGCAGACATGAAATCGAAATACACAAGCTAACCCCACAATGCTGCCCTTCTCCTACTTATGAAGTTGTGATCTCCTTCACCTTGGGTCCCACCTCTTAGGGTTTCCATCTTCATTTGAATCTCTTCCCTCCAAAACTGCGCTGGCTTCTTAGGCAAGCTACTCCTCCTTAGGTCGCGCTGGTTGACTTGGTAAACCTGACATTGTCCTCCTACACTTGGCCCTTTTCACACTAGGAGGTGTAAAACAAGCTGCTCAAAGGTTCCCTTTTCACATTAGGGAGAATTTTATTCATGTCAGGAGGCTTCCTTTTCCTTTTTATTCACCTACTACACAATATGAGCAAAAATTAATGTTCCAATTTATTCATGAAAGTTTTGGAACATTACAGTCCTACCCTCCCAAATGTTGCTTGTCCTCAAGCAACTGCAAGGATAGAATTGAGTGTATCCCTTTACCTCCTCCGGTAGCATCAGCATATGATGGAATCCTCCAAAGAATATGATGCCATCTCACCCATGAAACTCCATAGTGCCTCTCCCAAGCAGATAGACTAGCATTTGGTGAAGCACCCCAAATGACTAAGATCATGAGAAGAAAAGTGCTAAAAGAGACAACCATGTGTGTTCTAGAGGTATTATCAAGGCATGGAGTGCAAGATGCATGGGAAGTCCTCTCCCCCAATGTGAAACCTCCACCCCAAGCTATCATCCATATGGAATGAGCCACCCTCCTGCATGGTAACTCATGAAAAGTTTCCTCCACCTTTGGCTCCAGAAGTGTAGGTGGGCTGAATGACTGAACATGATAGGAAAGAAGGCATATCCCATGCTATCCTCCTCTCTTCTTATGAATAGCACAGAGTATGTGCTGTTCATGGGCTGCAAATGTATTGCCCTCAAGTGGAAAAATATAGAGCAATCCACCAAAGATTCCTCCTCCAACATTGAAGAACAAGCTGCCCCAAAACATTTCTTCCATGATGAAGAGGACATGATAATCATAGAATGTCCAAATGAGATGTTTGATGTAGGCTTTAAATTCTTTTGTATGATACAAACAAAGTCGCAAAAGGACACAGCATAATCTCATCCATTGCTCCTTCAGGAAATGGCATGGCAAGTAGTATGTTGATAAATGACTAGTGGTGAGAATTCTCACATCCACTAGTAGAAAGTAAATGGCTGAATGGATAATCTGAACATACAATTCATATTTGGTCACTTGCCCATGATTATACAATGAAGGATCATCATACTTATGGCCCACATCAAAAGAAAACAAACACTTAGCTGTAGTGGCCATAGTTTTTCTCATGTTCCCTTTAGAACATGTAATGCAGAAAATGTGGGAATCCTTCCCCTTTAAAGACACTCCCCACTCATGTGTCATCCTTCCAATCATGCACCCAATGTAAATATGATCCACATCAGCAAGGGAGGTCATGATCAGCAACAAAATGAGGAAAATTCTGTAGGTTTCATGTGATGCAAGGAAGTACCAACAATTTCCCCAATAATGGCAGCGCAGTTTTCCAAGCTGCTGCTTTAGAAATTTACATGGAAAAATGCTTTGTGACTCATGGCTGATAATGTAAATTAGCTGAACATGTATGCAATGGAAAAAAATCTGCCATAGGCCATGTGAAAGATGGCTGCCTCCATCATATAATTTGGCCCAACTTTGCCCGGAGAGAAATCTGGTCAGCTTGCCCTCTTGTGGAGCCATGCACTGCAAGATAATGGTAAGAGTATACAAATCAACCAATGTAAAAACAAAATTCTTACCATATTCCGGGAGTAAAATGATGTATGGATCCTTGAATGAATCCTCCATAGTTGTTTGGCATGCTCCCATGAAGAGGAATGAGCTAGGTGCTGCAAGAAGATTCTTCTTCTCATACTTGGGAATCCAAGTCAAGAAGAATGTAGCATAGTAGTAGATGACTCCAGCTTCTACCTCATCCATCTCACCTCCTCTCTCTTCATCAAGTGCAACCAATGTGAAATGATCCTAGAACCCATGGGTTATGGATCCACCACACTTCCACTGGGCACACTTCATCCATAAGTTACTACTCCAAAGAGATAATGCTGTTGGATTATACACATAGGCTCTCATCCATATCAAGCTCCATTATTTGACATGTAGCTTGTAAAATATATTCTCCATAATGCTACCATATATGAGGGATATCCTCCATGAAGAAAACACCTCTTGCACCGTGATAGTGCCATACTTCACCCTTGCAACACTATGCCAAGTGGGGGAGAAATTTTTCCCTTGCTCTCTCCCAATCCTCCAAAGCAACAAATGTCCTTGCTGCCTTCCCATACCTCCATCACTCATCTCATGTGGTGGAAACAAAATGACCCTACCATCACAATGCATCCACACTCCTTGCTGTCCCATGATGAAAGTATCTTGCCAAGCTCCTTCCATCCTCATACCCTTGAGAAAAGGACATGTCTCATGATGGCCAAACACTCTCCTGAGTTGCCAGCGGAGCTTTGCCTCTTGCTGCCCTATGTTGGGTGTGGAGCTTGAATATCTTGTTTACTTTGTAACACATCATTGGACCCTTGTACCTTAAATGGGGCGGCAACGCCGCCCGTAATTATTCGTTGTCGTGGGGTGTCCAAGGGGGGCGACATTGACTTTATGGAGCCCCCCCCTGGTGGGGGCTTTTGGGGGCAGTGCCCCCGAAGCTAAAAACATATGTCAAATTTCCTTGTAAAAGTATAGTAATTTCTAGTCAATCTGGGTTGTTCATTATGCGAAGGATCTGACGGTAGAAGTTATGTTTAGTTTAGGGTTTTTTTCCCTAGAAGTCAACCCCTCTCTTTGTATGAGGGTATTGTATTGCGGCTGTGTATGACAGGTGTATTCTCTAAGTGGGAAATAGATAGGGAGACTATGAGAGAGAACAAAGGATATTACAGCAGATCTGCTATAGGTTTTGTCTCTTCATTTTCGCTGGATAATAGAAAGGAAGGACTGGCTGTTCGGGGTGGACGTACCCCAAACTGGGTGAACCACATATATCTCTTTCTCTCTGGTTTTATGTGTTTTGTGTGCTTGTATTTTCCGCATATTTTATGATTTTCATTGCTCCATAATATATAATTTTCTAACAACTGGTATCAGAGTCGAAGGTCTATTTGGTTGATAAAATCACAGGAAAGAAGGGTTCTTGGTTCGAGTGGGAGCAATGGCGGAAGATGGTAAGTTTAGGGTCGAGAAATTTAACGGAAAAAATTTCCCGCTGTGGAAGATGCAGATGGAAGATTATCTATATCAGAAAGATCTGTACTTACCATTGAGTGGAAAACAAAGAAGCCGATGGCCATGACAGACGCGGAATGTACCATTCTTGATAGAAAGGAACTCGAAAAAGTACGGTTGTGCCTTGCGGCATCAGTCGCCTTCAATATTTCGAAGGAAAAAACAATAGAGGGTTTTGATGCAGACATTGGCGAAACTATATGAAAAACCCTTGGCCTCAAACAAGGTATTTCTTATGCAACGACTATTTAATATGAAGATGTCGGAAGGTGGATCTGTTGCAGACTATTTAAATGATTTTAATACAGTTACTAGTCAGTTAAGTTCTATAGGGGTAAACTTTGATGATGAAGTTAGAGCTCTGTTATTTTTGTGCTCATTGCCAAAAAGTTGGAATGGTTTAGTAATGGCCATTAGTAACTCTATCTCTGGATCCAGTACTTTAAAGTTTGATGATGTTGTCAGTGCTATCCTTAGCGAGGAAATGTGATGGAAAAGCTCCGGTGAGACATTGGGTAATGCTTTGAGTGCAGAGTCTAGGGGAAGGAGAATGGAAAGAGGAAAGAGCTCAGGATATCACAGTAAATCAAGAAAAGGCAGAACCAAGTCCAGATCGGGGATAGTGTGCTGGAAATGCGGAAAGAAAGGACACCTAAAGAAAGACTGTAGATCTCGGAAGGGAAAAGAAGGAGATGCATAGCAAGAAAACAATCATGAAGAAAATGTGACAGGTGATGTGTTACAAGATGATTTGATTCTTTATTTCAAAAATGTTACTGATTCTTGGGTTGTAGATTCAGGGGCTTCATTCCATGCCACACCTGATAAGAAATATTTTCATGACTATGTTCAAGGAGATTTTGGACAAGTTCGTTTGGATGATGATAAACCCTGTAAAATTGTTGGAATGGGTAAAGTTCTTGTAAAACAACAGAATGGAAACCAATGGCTACTAAAGGAGGTAAGGCATGTTCCAGATCTGAAGAAAAATCTGATTTCAACAGGGAAGTTAGGCGGTGAAGGTTGTGTGACAACTTTCACAGATAAAACTTGGAAGGTCACCAAAGGAGCCCTGGTAATAGCAAAAGGTGAAAAGGTTGGTACATTGTATTTATGCAATGGTATTTCTAACTCTGTTAATGCTTTAACTTCCAAAGGAGCAGATACAGCATTATGGCATCATAGGCTCGGACACATGAGTGAGAAGGGGATGAAGATTCTTCACTCAAGAAATTTGTTGCCAGGTTTGAAGAATGTTGATTTGGATTTTTGTGAAAATTGCATTTATGGAAAACAAAAGAGAGTCATATTTCTCAAAGTTGGAAAAGAAAAGAAGAGCGAAAAATTGGAGCTTGTGCATACAGATGTATGGGGACCTGCTCGGGTATCATCTCTCGGTGGCTCTCGTTATTATGTTACTTTTATTGATGATGCAACTAGAAAAACATGGATTTATTGTATTCAGAATAAATCTGATGTATTTGATACTTTCAAGAAATGGAAAACTTTGGTTGAGATTGAGACAGGAAAGAAGTTGAAGTGTCTCAGATCAGACAATGGAGGTGAATATTGCAGCAAAGAGTTTGATAGGTACTGTTCAGAGCATGGAATTCGTAGAGAGAAGACAGTTCCAAGAACACCACAAGAAAATGGTGTGTCGGAAAGGATGAACAGAACAATCATGGAGCGTGCAAGGTGCATGAGATTGCATGCAGGATTGCCTTTACAATTTTGGGCAGATGTTGTAGATACTGTTGTTTATCTAATAAACAGAGGGCCTTCAAGTTCCTTGGATGGTGGTATTCCAGAGGAAGCATGGACAGGTAAAAAGGTAAACTAATCTTTTTTAAAACCTTTTGGTTGTGAGGCCTTTGTCCATATTAATAAAGAAAATAGAACAAAGCTTGAGGCAAAATCAAAGAAATGTACCTTTATTGGATATGGTGTTAATGATTTTGATTATCGCTTATATGATTATGAAAATCACAAAATCATTAGGAGCAGAGATGTAATATTCAATGAAAAGGTCTTGTATAAGAATCAGTTGCAGGAAAAGAAACAGGAAAAAGAAAGCAAGGAATACACGATTCTTGATGAGATAACTGAAAAAGTAAAGGTGCCTGAAAATAATAATAATCAACAACCACAGCAGCAACAACCACCACAACAGCAACAGGCACCTCAAACACCTGAAAGTGGTGTTAGAAGATCTACCAGGATAAGTAGACCCCCTGAACGATACTCTCCTTCGTTATATTATTTATTGTTGACTGATTCTGGTGAACCCGAATGTTATGAAGAAGCAATGCAGGTTGAAAGCAGGAAGAAGTGGGAGCTAACCATGGAAGAAGAGATGGAATCCTTAATGCATAACCAGACTTGGGACTTAGTCAAGTTTCCTGCAGGTAAAAATATATTGCAGAATAAATGGGTTTACAGGCTGAAGGAAGAAGATGGAGGAAAACAGAGGTACAAAGCTAGACTTGTGGTGAAGGGTTTTGCACAGAAGAAAGGTATTGATTTTGATGAAATATTTTCTCCTGTTGTTAAAATGAATTCAATCAGAACTGTTTTAAGTCTTGTAGCAGCGGAAGATTTACATCTTGAACATTTAGATGTAAAGACAACATTTCTCCATGGAGATTTGGAGGAAGAGATATACATGCAGCAACCAGAAGGATATGAGGTCAAAGGGAAAGAAAAATTGGTGTGCAGGTTAAAGAAGAGCTTGTATGGCTTAAAACAGGCTCCAAGGCAGTGGTATCTGAAATTTGACAAGTTTATGTCTGAACAAGGTTATACTAGATGTCACTTTGATCATTGTGTTTATCTGAAAAAGCAAAATGATGGAAACTATATTATATTGTTATTGTATGTAGATGACATGCTTGTTGCAGGGTCTAACATGCAGGAAATAAATGTGCTCAAACAAAAATTGGCAAATTCATTTGCAATGAAGGATTTGGGAGCTAGAAAACAGATCCTTGGTATGAGAATAACCAGAGATAAGAAAAATCGAAAATTAACACTGTCTCAGAATGAGTACATACAAAAGGTGTTGAAAATATTTAATATGCATAATGCAAAACCAGTTAGTACACCTTTTGCTAGCCATTTCAAACTTAGTAAGGAGATGTGCCCAAAGACCCAAGAAGACATGGATTATATGTCTAAAGTTCCATATGTATCAGCAGTTGGAAGCTTATATGCAATGGTTTGCACAAGGCTTGATATTGCACATGCAGTGGGATTTGTAAGCAAGTACATGAATAATCCAGGAAAAGAACATTGGATGGCAGTGAAATGGATTCTCAGATATTTGAGAGGTACCACAAATCAAGCATTATGTTTTGGTGGTTCAAACATTGCTCTACATGGATATGTTGATGCAGATATGGCAGGTGACAGAGATAACAGGAGGATCACTACAGGATATGTATTTACTGTAGGTGGAACAACTGTCAGTTGGGTTTCAAAAATCTAGAGTGTTGTTGCACTTTCAACAACAGAAGCAGAGTATGTTGCTGCTACAGAGGCCAGTAAAGAAATGATTTGGTTACAAAGGTTTATGGATGAATTGGGTAAGAAGCATGATATGGGCACGTTATACAGTGATAGCCAAAGTGCCATTCATCTTGCAAAGAACTCAACATTTCATTCCGTGACTAAACACATACATCTCAAGTACCATTTCATACGGTCAGTATTGGAAGATGGAGAGTTGAAGCTGGAAAAGATACACACTAGCCAAAATCCTGTAGATATGCTAATAAAAGTTGTGACCAGAGAGAAACTGAGAATGTGCTTAGTTTCAATTGGTCTTCAAGGATGACGATGAAGATGAGAAACAGCCAGGTCGAAAGAGGAGTCATTGTCCAGCAAATGAAGTAGCGGTGGAATTGCTACAATCAGTCTCCAAGTGGGAGATTGTTGGGTGTGGAGAATGATTATCTTGTTTACTTTGTATCACAGCATTGGACCCCTGTACCTTAAATGGGGCGGCAACGCCGCCCGTAATTAATCGCTGCCGTGGGGGGTCCAGGGGGGGCGACAACGACTTTATGGAGCGCCCCCCTAGCGGGGGGTTTGGGGGGCAGCGCCCCTGAAGCTAAAAATAGATGTAAAATTGCCTTGTAAAAGTATAGTAATTTCTATTCAATCTGGGCTGTTCATTAGGTGGATGATCTGACGGTAGAAGTTATGTTTAGTTTAGGGTTTTTTTCCCTAGAAGGCAACCCCTCTCTTTGTATGAGGGTATTGTATTGCGACTGTGTATGAAATGTGTATTCTCTGAGAGGGAAATAGATAGGGAGACTTAGAGAGAGAACAAAGGATATTACAGTGGATCTGCTATAGGTATTGTCTCTTCATTTTTGCTGGATGATAGAAAGGAAGGATTGGCTGTTCGGGGTGGACGTAGCCCAAACTGGGTGAACCAGATATATCTGTGTCTCTCTGGTTTTATGTGTTTTGTGTGCTTGTATTTTCCGCATATTTTATGAGTTGCATTGCTCCATAATATATAATTTTCTAACACCCTATGTCATAGATATGCAAGTGGCTCACAAGCCTCTTGCTCTCCACCCACTCTCCTCCATCAAGGTATGGTTGTCCCCAATCCTTCTCTCCTTTGGCATCTTCCCAATGAAGACTGCCATTATCCCAAAGTAAGTGTCCCTCCTTACACCTCATGGGATGTTGAGATGTAACCCCTTGAATAATTTACAGGAAAGGCCTCTCATCAATAAAACCCTTGAATCCACAAGAATCCAAGAGTGCTAAGGACAAGACATCCTTAGGAGATGGCACATCATGCATGATGCTCTCCAAATCCTTGCACCATAACTCCTCAGGCTGCATGCAACTCAATAAGGGTACAAAGGAATGAGTGTTGATCCCTTCTTGGATCAAACCCCTCTTGTACAACGTTGTATAAACTTTCTCCTCTTTATCAGCATGAAGTTTCGATCCTGGGCCATGTGAATGAAAATTTCCCAAGCCTCCTATGACCTTTTCTGAAATATCACTGCATGGAAATTTTTGCATAACTCTATGGATCTTTGAGACATTTTGTATGGCTGCAAGAGTCTCTCTCTCTGATTTGTTGGCTGATCCAACTATTGATATGGTGGGCTGCTCCTCTATGAACTGGACAACGCTGGTAGAAGCCTCCTCAAGTGGAGAAGGATGCTCCTCCTCATTTGGCCATCTATCCACTTCCTCTTGTGGCCCTCCATATTCTTCACTTCCTTCATGAGCATAGGAAGTGATTTCATCTTCTCCTACCTCTTGAAACCCTCTAAAGGTTTCACTGTAGCTTTTCTCATCTTGAAACCCTCTTGGATTTTCACTGCACATTTCTTTCCCATTGGTTGGACCCCTTTGGAGAGGCTCCTTTCTGATTTGATAAATGGATGAGAGTAACCTCATCCTCTCCATCTTTGTTCTCCTCCTCTTTATATTCTGTGGGTGGATCTGAGATCCACAAGCTGAGCCAAGATAGCTACTCCTTTCTCTTCTCTTTAGCTTTCTGAAAGCTTTATCTCACAGGCAGTGGTAGAGATCATGCTTTGATACCACTGTAATATCCCTTTTTCAGAAAAATCACAAGTCTATGCCAGAGATGGACTGCTGAGGCATTTACTGGTTATGTCTCCTTCCAAAGAAGGGAGAGAACTAGAGGCTACCTGGCCCTTTGCAGTCTCTGTCTATAGATATGTAATTATTCCTATTTAGGAATTACTGCAGCAAGCTCCTTAGGGACATTGTATAAGGAAGCAGATGTGAAAATAAGGCCTCCCACTCCTGGAATTCCTTAGAACATATATATTTCGACCTCCTTACAGAATTTAAGCTCAAAGAAATAACCTTAAGCAGGTTATTCAGATCTCCCACAGTGAACTAGCTGAAAATGGGAGCAACATGTAAGCACAAAATAGCTGTCTCCAAAAAATAATGCTGTATAAGTGAGAAATGGGACTGAGGTCCCTTAGATGACTCAATATATGACCCAATTACAAAATCAGAGGTAAAACAAATGAATCTAGCTCATATAAACAGATCTCCCAAAACAATATGCCTTAATCTAGCTCAAAACCCCATAGTCTAGCACATGCAGAAAAGATTGAAACAAGAACAACATTATTCCTACTATGGTTTCTGCAATAAAGAAGTGAAATATCAGATCTGAAATGAGAAAGCATCCAATGGATAAGAAAATGTGATTCCTTTCCTCTTTATACACAATAAAGATCACCCACAAGGGGGTTCATGGGAATACAAAGTGTACAAGTGCAGATCTGCAAATATATGTAGCTGGAAAATGAAATAACTACAACACTAAACATAAATATGTCTGAAATATGAAAATACAGAAGAGGAATGGAATATAGAGCTTTCCGGGAGAAGGGTTGGCCCTTTCTCCAAAGAATAAGCCCTCAAGTAAGGGATCAAACCCTGCAGCTGCTGCTCTCACAAAAATAACGCAGTTTACCCAGTGAAATGTGCTGTCATGGATGGAACATAAGTTGGCCACATTCCAAGATCTGAAATGAGCTCTGAAATTTCCTATGCAACTCCCTCAATGCAAGAGAGACTCCCTCCACTGAATAGAAATGCACAAGAGAAGATGAAACAACCCTCCCACTGCACTGCCCAGCAACACTGCGTCCTCTGCTATAGAAATAATGCTGTAGGTGTGGGAAATTCTTGGCCTACAATCCAGATGTGGGAGAAATGAAGCAAAACCCCTTCAAGAGATCACTCGATGAAGGAGAGGAATTCCTAAACAAGAATTCCTCCAAACTCTGCTAAGCAGCGGGAGTTTGCAGAAAATGTCTAAGCAGACATGAAATCAAAATACACAAGCTAACCCCACAATGCTGCCCTTCTCCTCCTTATGAAGTTGTGAGCTCCTTCACCTTGGGTCCCACCTCTTAGGGTTTCCATCTTCATTTGAATCTCTTCCCTCCAAAACTGCGCTGGCTTCTTAGGCAAGCTACTCCTCCTTAGGCTGCGCAGGTTGACTTGGTCAACCTGACATTGTCCTCCTACACTTGGCCCTTTTCACACTAGGAGGTGTAAAATAAGCTGCTCAAAGGTTCCCTTTTCACATTAGGGAGAATTTTATTCATGTCAAGAGGCTTCCTCTTCCTTTTTATTCACCTACTACACAATATGAGAAAAAGTTAATGTTCCAATTTATTCATGAAAATTTTGGTACATTACACTTGTTGTGAATCAGAAATATCTTGGAGAAATTGTCTGGTCAATTGCAATGTGGGTGGAAAGTGGAGTTTTTTTTGGTATGAGTGGGGAGGGTCGAGTAGGTTAGTCGATTATGGGGCAACATGGATTTCTTTGTTCGACTGTGAGCTTAAATTTTTTTGCATCCTTTCTATTCTCCCCAATTTGGTTCGTCGTAAAGCAACTACCTACTATGGGACATTGTGGGTTGTTTTATTGGTTTGGAAACACACAATCATTCCTAGATGTGGAGATGTAATTGGTTACATGTGTAATATCCCCAATTGGAAAATGAAAGTAATACAAGAAACATAGTCTAAAACTACAACAAAATAAAATGCACCATCAATACATGAAAAAATGAAGCCAAAAGATGAGCTGAGCCATTTTATTAATGTCGGGAATTGAGTACAAAAGAGGTTGCAGAATAGGTGCACCCGGGCTTGCTCAAGGCACAATGGAACACTTCTCAACCCAAGCAGGAATGACTCTCTAGAACTGGCTCTGTGTAGCTTTAGTGCAGTGCTGCTCTACCCAGAAATGCTGTTGTTGGATGACTTCAGACTGCTGGTTGGGCTACTTCCACTTCTCAAAAATTGGCCCCAAAATTTTAGCCCAGTTTCCCCATAGCTCCTATAGCTGCTGGATGAGTTAGGATCTTTTCTTGACACCTCAAAACTGCCCAAAAAACTCCGCCAAATTAATCTTTCCTTCTCCTCAATAAACCCAGAAAAACACAGAAAGGGTTCATCCTGCTTTTGACCTTTGAAATTGGCCCTCTTTGGCTTAGCTCAACCAATTGCTGGGAAATTCGACTTCTGCCTGGAACTGCTAGTAGATGTCTCCAAAATTCTTCCAAAATTCATGGTAGGAGGTGGCTATCCTCCCCTCCAGATCCTCCGACTGAAATCCTCTTCTCTCCTACACTTCTAACACTTCCTCTAGACTGCACTGCGTAATCACTGCGCAGTCTCTGATGCCTCTACACAGTCCTGAATGGAATACACACTCCTACTACTACTACTATGTCAATCCCTCACAAAAATTGTGAAACTCCTCTACTGAGCGGGCACTTGAAGTCCCCCGAGGTAGAGGTTGAGATCTCTGCCTGAAGATCTCATGTGTTAAGCAACATTGGAGACTTGGCACCCGACACAAGCGTGCTGTGTCAAGATGAAAATCAAAATAGAAGTTGAATGAATGAGGAAATGAGCTTCCTTCAATTCCTTTTATCAATTGAGCCCCCAACGTTCTCTTGGGCTCACCATGGACTGCACATTCCCCTCATCCAACCACTCACTGCACTGCCCCATAGAGCCTCTCCCAAGCTGCCAACTAGGGAGTTTCCTCCAAATTGAATGTTGCCCACATGGACCCCATTAAGGCCACAATTTTTCCTTGAGAACTATAGAAGTAGGCTGTAGTTTTTCCCTTAATTTTTAATTGTGGGTCCCGACCCACCTTATTTTTGCTTGACATTAGAAACATCAAAATTTATCAAAAATTAGTATTCTAATTTGCAGAATTTCCAATTAGGGATATTACTGTCCTCCCTATCAAAAATTGCTTGTCCTCAAGCGTTGCCTAAAAAAGCATCCTCTCTAGCTGACGCTCCCCACTGTCGTTGCAAAAATGTGCCAAGGTCCCATATGTGCCACTAAATCATCCATGAAATCTACATCTCCCTAATATGACAAGCCATCCTGTCCAACATGAAGCTCCCCATGCTCCACTCACCGTCCTTCCAGGAACAAGTAGCAGAAGCCCTTTGAACACCATTAGTGAGTAAGGAATCATGATAATATGGCACTATTCCCAACTCCTCATGAATTTTCCCTACCAAGTAGTCCATCCAATGCACTCCAAGAGTAAACCATCGAAGATACCACCTAATCCCTGCAGAGATAGCGTCTTGCTCACATGAGCCCCTCCTGCTATCATTCTGTTGACCAACCTACCATGCTAATGAAGTCCCTCACTCCATCAATGACTCACTAAAGCATAATGGAATATCTACATGATCTTCCCATGTAGTATACAACTCATCCCTAAAGGTTATTGAGTTTTGTAGAGTTGTAACGCTCGGGTCCCCTGCTAATCTCAGAGAGGTGCCACCATGCTGATGTTGCGCCACTCTGACTATGAGATACTCCCCATCATGCATAGACTGTATCCCTCTCTCCTAGGGCCTTGTGGCAAAAAATATGTGAAGGCCAATCTCATCTTGTCTGGGCATATCCATGATGCTTATATCTACCCCTCCACTTCCAATCATGACCCTGAGCAACAACATGATAAGTCTGCCTCGCCATGTAGTGGAGGTCTCAG